>CM018039.1:33515027-33882527 GCA_008638375.1 Nyssa sinensis | reverse complement strand
ACTAAAAGGTTTGGTTTATTTAATTTTAATTAAATTCAAAAACCAGTGGGTTCAGTTCTATATTAAGTGAACCGGTTCGGTCTCTCATTGAACCAACCGGTTTGGTCAGTTTTATACGTGGTGCTGATGTCATGATGACGTTAGCCCTAATGTCTTTTAATTTACACACAACACTTCAAAACGACACCATCCAACTTAACCCTTTTGTGCGATGGATCGGGTTCCGACCCGAACCCGATTTGACCCGTTTTGACCTGAACCGTCACTGTTCACTTTCTTCTTCCTTTCTCCCCTTACATTGCCCTAGTTGCAGGTTTCCTTTCTTTTTAATTTCGTGCATTTTTGTTCAATGATTTCTCAATGTTCTCATCTTAAATTACTTCTGGAACACTAAGGAAAACTTTAGCATTCGTTTTAAGAACTCAAAGAAGTTCAATCGTTCGGTTTGGAAATTTGATAATCAACCTGTACATGTGTCGTAAATGCTCATTTTTGAGCTAAAACCCTTGGGGTTTCATTTTTCATTCATAAAGGTGGGTTAAATAGCGAGTTTAAAGGATTGGGTTTCAAACCCGTAACCTGCAACTCACCATATGGGATCCATTTCTTGGGTTTTGTGATCGCGGTTTGGTGTTTTTAACACCCTCAGAAGGTCTTCTTGAGGTTTTGATAAGCCGAACCTAGTTTGGTTGTAACGGTTTCAGACCTGCTTCAAGCAAGGTCCTCAATGGCCGTAGCTTTTGGGTTTCATCTTTTTAGTCGTTTTCATGGCCTAAAATCATGCTTAACAGACTTCTAAACATATATTTAAACATCCTACGTATATAGACTACTCCAAACAGTTCATAGTCATGCAAAATTTTAGAGAGAGAATTTGGCAAGTTCATGTGTTCAAACCTTTTTGGTTGTGGTTCTTGCCCCTTTTTCTCTCTAATTTCCTCTACTTTTTCTTCCTTAAGCTTCTTGGCTCCCTTCTGTTTCTTTTTCTTAAGAAGCAAGCATGCTTTGCTTTTAAAGAGAAGCAACCAACCTCTCTCTCTCTCTCTTCTTTCTCTCTCTACACGACCTCAGCCTACTCCTAGCCCTTACTTCTCATAAATTTCTCTTACACTTCATTTAATTATGTTTTTTCTCTGTTTGCTTTCCATTAAATGCTTGTGTGATATTTGTAGTATATATGTATATTATATATACACACACACTAACTTACATGTGAACACACACACACACACACACACACACACATATATCAGCCGACATCACACATTCTCTCACACTACACTTTTGATATTTTGGTTCCTTTTATTTTATACATAAATTTATTTTCATATATAAATATATTTATACATTATACTTATACACATGTACATAGGTAGATATATATATATATATATAAATATATATACTTACTTCACTACACACACACACACAACACACTTTAGTGTGTATATTGTGTATTCTATATACTCCAATATGTTAATTAATTAATCTCTTTGAAAGTAATTAATCAACCTTAACTAATTATTTTCTTATGATTAATTTCATACATTATTTTATTCATGACCTCGTAATGCGTGCCCTATGACTCGGTATCCCGGGTCGGGGTATTACAGCTATCTTTGAGAAATATTTAAAAAATCTCCAGTAGTATCCAGCCAAACCGATAAAACTACGAACTTCTGTAACACTGGTCAACTGAGGCCAATTTATAATTGCCTCAATCTTCTGAGAATCTACTGAGATCCCATCCTTAGTAATCACATGCCCAAGAAATGCAATACTAGAAAGCCAAAACTCACATTTCTTCAACATAGCATACAATTTCCTCTCCCATAACTTTTGCAACACTTTCCTTAAATGTTCCTCATGCTCCTCTGCATCTCTGGAATAAATCAAGATATCATCAATAAACACAATCACAAAGTCATATAGATACTCCTTGAAAAATCTATTCATTAGATCCATAAATGCAATTGGGGGCGTTAGTTACTCCAAAAGGCATCACCAGGAACTCATAGTGCCCATACTGGGTCCTGAATGCTGTCTTTTCTACATCTGTTGGTTTTACCTTCAACTGATGGTATCCCGACTGTAAATCAATCTTGGAAAAGACTTGCGCCCCCTATAGCTGATCAAATAAATCATCCACTCTAGGCAAAGGATACTTGTTCTTAATGGTAACCTTATTAAACTCCCTGTAGTCAATGCTTAGCCTCATTGTTCCATCTTTCTTTTTAACAAATAACACTGGAGCACCTCATAGTGAGGAACTAGGCTGTATAAAACCTTTATCTAACAAGTCTTGCAACTGTAGCTTCAATTGCTTCAACTTTACTAGTGCCATACGGTAAGGAGTCTTGGACATGAGTGAAGTGCTAGGAAATACATCAATACCGAACTCTATTTCTCTATCAACAGGCATTCCAAGCAAATCATCCAGAAACACATCAGGAAATTCTCTAACAACTGGAATCTGATCCAAGGTAGGCTTCTGTGAACGAGTATCAATAGCATTACACAAACAACCACAACATCCCTTACGAAGTAACTGCCTAGCCTGGATAGATGACACGAAGTAGGGTGGGGAAACTACTTGTAACACCCCAATTACTTGACTGGCATGTTTTGTGTATTGAAAACTGTTTTGGAAATGAAATGTCGGGTTTAGCTAATTTAATGTCTATTTTAATTGTCACATCCCCTAGAACCCACCCTGTACGGATTTGGGGCACGTGACAAAGGCCAGTTAGGCACCCATCGGGTTTCATCAGTTTTTTTTTTTTGAAAACAAAACCCCGACGGTAATCCTAACCACAGGCCATTCCGATCTAAATCCCAAGCATAATGCATTCAACATATATAATTTAAGCAGCGGAATTTTCACAAGAGAATGCATACATATTTACTTGGCAGAGCATTCAGGATACATCATAGTCAGTCCTATCTTAATCAAGATTACAAAACAGTTTCACCACAAAAGGTCATAATCTGTTCAGTTACACAAAAAGTACAAAAATGGTATAGATTCACAAAAATGGGTTATCATTTTATCTGGGGGTCTCCAACATTTTCCCCCTAAGTTCGGACCTGCTAAACCTGTCCATCTGAGAGTTCCCCTGAAATTATTAAAATAATGGAATGAGCTTTAAAAAGCCCAGTGAGTAACACAGATATCCAGGCAAGAGTTTCGAATTCAATCTTTGCTTAAATCACATGGTAATTAAATCAGTTTGGAATTAATAGTTCAGTAAATCCAAGTCAAGTTCAATAGATCAAAACAAATAAACGGTTCAGAGTGCTAGCATATCAATCAGAAGTATAGTTAATCATTTGAGAAACTAAAAACCATGTCATCGGTGATAAAAGCATGCATTTAAAACAATTGCATTTAAAACATATGGTATTCGAAACAATTTAGCAGATCAAGGAGCAGTAACTAAACAGTGTCAGAAGTTACTCACCTTCAATATTTGAGTTTGAAGCTATGAACGGAGCCTTCCTCTTTTTCTCTTTAAGCCTAAAACAATTTATAAAGATTTATCAACTCATGACCTTAGACTGAGTAAGTCTACCCTATGATGGGTTTCATGGAACTAACTTATAGTGGCTAGTTCATAGGTCTTACCTCTTAAGCATTTGGCTTAGGGTTTCAGTATCTTCCTGTTTTTTCATCTTGGCCTCGACAATCATTTCCTTAGTACGTGCCTTATATATGAAGGGCTGGACGGAAACGATTTCAGTGGACTTAGCTATTCTAATATGGCGCTCAATAACTCTTTGTTGCCTCAGTAATTCTTGCATAAACTCTTGCTGTTTCTTATTGGCTAACCTTTGGGCTTTAGTCATGATGGTGAATTTCTTGCCCTGTTTGTCCATGGTAGTTTAAGTGATATTTTTACCTAGATCACAGCTTAACATGTTAGAACAGATGCCTTCACACATTTATCGGTTCTGATTTTCATATTATGGACCTAACCATTGAGTTCGGAAGGTCGAAGAAAGTCAATTTAGACTCTCTCGGCTTTTAAATCTGGGTTCGGGTATGTCAGGGGTATTTTGGTCATTTTTGCCGTCACATAATTTCTGTCTCGGGTTCGTCATCTAATCATGTATACAGTCTCACAAGTGTCAGGTCTATCACTGGTATTAATTCCGTTTTAATCAGACTTCATTTGGGCCTTGTACAGTGTCAGGGGTATTATGGTAATTTCATATGTTGTATTTTTCGGTACTTTATTTGCAGTCACGGACCTCACCATTGAGTCCGGAATGTCCAACATAGTTAAAATGGACTATCTTTCAGTGAAATTTGGCTCTATGTGTCATTAGGGGCAGTACGGTCATTCACCCTTTACATATCTGTATTTTTCGGGACTTGGTTTCACAAATCGGACTCTACCATTGAGTCCGGAATGCCAGAAATAGTAAGATTACACTATTCAATTATTAAATTCGGACTTGGTTTGACTTGTTTAAGGTCCAGGGGCAATATAGTAATTATCCCCTTTTAATAAAATAATTAAATAATTATTTTATTATTTTAATTAATTTTTCAGGGGTATAATTGCATAAGATTTTCAAAATCTGGGCCTTAGTATAATTCTGTCAAACAGTGGGGGTCAGTTTGTAAATATTTAAAAGTTCAAAACTGAACCAAAGGGTTCAGTCTCTTTGCAACTGAACCGGTCCGGTTCAGTCCGGCTCCAACCGGTTTAGTCGCCTTGCTGACGTCATGATGACGTCAGCCCTAACTTAATTAAAAAAAAATCAGTTTAATAAAACGACACAGTTTCATTTAAACGGTCTACCCGTTTCTTAATCGGGTCGGGATCCGACCCGACACCCGGTCCGACCCGACCCGGTACTGGTCATCGTCCCCAACCCCCTGGTTACTGTTGCCCTAAAAATCTACAGATTTTCTCTTTCTATTTCGTGAGTTTTAACACACGAGTTCTCTCTGTTTTTCATTCATATATGCTGTAAATATTCTTGCCATCATTTTGGCATTCATAAACCAACAATAAATCAACTCAAACGGTAAGAATAAACCATGCTAGCCGTACCTGCAACTCAACAATACATCCTTATTTCTCAACCATTTTGTGTGTTTTTTGAAGCTATGTGACCTACAGAGCATTAGGATCGAGCCCCCGTTTTTATTTTTCAGTTTAGTTGCATGCATCGACAAATTGAGTTTTAAACCCGTAGGAATAATTTGAAATCCGTGGGGCTATACAGTGTTCTGGGGTCGCGTAGGTAGATGTTTGAGATCCTCTTGGGGTCTATTTCAGGTCTTGACACTCAAGGTTCCATTCTGCTATGGTCGATTCAGACCTGGTATTCCAAGGTCCATTAATGGAGGTCACCTTCGGTTTCTCATGGTTCTTCACCATTCTAACACCTTCAACACACACAGTATGCTCCAAACTAGTTCTTAGGGTAAAAAATAACCATGCATGCTGTCCATAACCGTAGCAACTCATCAAAATAGTTCAAAATTTAAAAATGAAAGAATGAGGTAAGTTTGGAGTTTACCTTCAACAGAGACTCTCTTCTCCTATGGCTTGACTCAGGGTTTCACACAGTGCTTCCTCAAGTTCCTCAGGTTATGCATGCAACCTCAAGCCTTTACTTCAATATCCAATTCCCTATCTCACTTGCATGCACAATCTCCCTTCTCTCTCTCTCTCTCTCCACACTTCACCCTCACTCTCTCTCTATCCCTCACGTTTGCACACACCCACCAACTAGTTGTATCAGATTTCTAAAAGGACCCCTTTTCATGTGAGATTAAATATATGTATATATATATATATATATATCTCAAGACTTGTACACATATATGGTTATACATATACACATATATGAGTGTATCTCTGCCCTTAGTGGGGTTAGTGGCTGTTGACCTGATGGAGGTGATGGAGGGCCATGATGAAGGGAATGCATGCAAGGCCATTGGCCAATTTGGGTGGTGGCTTGGGCAAGATTATAGGTTATATACATATATTGCTGTATATATGCACAAAGTAACCAACAGCCTAGTTGGTAGCTTTTTGGGACAGATTTTACCTACCTTGGTAGGTCAAGGGTTCAATTCCCCTTGGCCTCCCAAGTGACCATTTTCTCCTATTTTTTCTGGTTAAGGCCCTGTTTGGTTGTCGCAGAATTCCAGTTTCACTGTTTTGGCCTTAACTCCCAATCCGTAACTCCTTTTTCAGTGCGGTTTCTTTCTGTCACTTCCTACTCAGAATATCTTTCATTAACCAAGGTCCAATGTCAGTTTTTATTTTCTCGAGTTTCCCATAATTAACTAATTCAAGTTTTATCACTATTAAAAATAGACATTAAATTAGCTAAACCCGACATTTCATTTCCAAAACAATTTTCAATACACAAAACATGCCAGTCAAGTAATTGGGGTGTTACATCCTCCCCCCCTTCAGAAGAGTTTTGTCCCCAAAACTCAGTCTATAATATCAAGTAAACAACTCAGGATATTTTTCATGCATTTCAACTTCAAGTTCCTAGGTTGCTTCTTCAGTAGTGTGATTTCTCCACAAGACTTTGACTAACGGAATTGCCTTGTTACGTAAAGTCTTTTCTTTCCGGTCAAGGATCTGGACTGGCCGTTCTTCATACGTTAAGTCCTCTCTCAACTTGAGTGGCTCATACTCGACGATTTCCCCCGGTTCTTGTATACACTTCCGTAACATGGATACGTGAAACACACGGTGTACCTTGTCCAACTCAGGTGGTAATGCGAGACTATATGCAACCGGGCCAACTCTCTTTAAAATCTCAAAAGGACCAATGTAACGAGGACTCAACTTGCCTTTCTTGCCGAATCGAAGTACTCCCTTTAGTGGCGACACTTTAAGAAACACAAGATCGCCTACTTGGAATTCAAGATCCTTCCTCCGATTGTCGGCATAGCTTTTGTACCGGCTCTGGGCCGTTTGCAGTCTGTTCCGGATCCTCTGAATTTGTTTCGTGGTGGCTTGGACTAAATCTGGCCCAAGCAGCTTCTGTTCACCGGCTTCAATCCAGCAAAGTGGAGATCGGCACCTCCTCCCGTATAGTGCCTCATATGGTGCCATTTTAATGCTGGCTTGGTAACTGTTATTATAGGCAAACTCGACAAGTGGCAGATGCTCTGCCCAGTTTCCTTTGAAGTCCAGTGCACACAGTCGCAGCATATCCTCCAACATCTGTATCACTCTTTCAGATTGCCCGTCAGTTTGCGGGTGATATGCTGTACTGAACTTGAGTTCCATGCCGAGTGCCTCCTGTAGACTTTTCCAAAATCGTGACACAAATCGGGGATCTCGATCGGATACAATGGACAATGGTGTGCCATGTAAGCGTACAATTTCCTGAATGTACAATGCGGCAAACTTCTCTAAGCTATAAGTGGTCCTGACAGGTAGAAAATGAGCAGACTTGGTCAATCTGTCCACTATGACCCAGACAGCATCAGAGCCTTTTGGTGACTTGGGAAAACTGGACACAAAATCCATAGTAATATGATCCCACTTTCATTCTGGAATAGGGAGTGGTTGCAGAAGTCCGCTAGGACGTTGATGCTCAACTTTCACCTGTTGGCATCGTGTGCAGTGAGCAATAAAATTTGCTACGTCCTTCTTTAATCCGGTCCACCAATATAACTCCCTGAGGTCATGATACATCTTCGAAATCCCAGGGTGTACCGTGAATCTCGAGGCATGGGCTTCTTCCAGAATTTCTTTTCTTAACTCAGGTATCTTGGGCACACACAACCTACCTCGATACCGTAGAATTCCGTCCTGAATTCCAAAATCAGCTTTCCCCGTTGCCTTTACTTCATCACAGATTCTAATCAACTCCTCATCTTGAGTCTGTCCCTCTTTAATTCGCTCCACCAATGTAGATCCAACAGTCAAATTGGCCAGGCAAGCCGTGCTACCTGGTGGAACTACCTCGATACCCATTTCATCCAGATCTCAAATTAACTCCTCCTGAGAGGTAATCATGTAGGCAAGGCTTCCAGATCGTCGACTCAAGGCGTCGGCCACCACATTTGCCTTACCCGGATGGTACTGAATAGCCACATCATAATCCTTAATTAGTTCTAGCCATCTTCGCTGCCTCATGTTTAATTCCTTCTGTGTGAAGAAATATTTCAAACTCTTGTGATCAGTAAAAATCTCATACACCTCCCCATATAGGTAGTGGCGCCAGATTTTTAGGGCAAACACCACTGCAGCTAATTCTAGATCATGGGTAGGATAGTTTTGCTCATGAGGTCGGAGCTGTCGAGAAGCATAGGCGATGACTCTATCATTCTGCATAAGGACACAACCCAGTCCCTTATAAGAGGCGTCACAGTAAATGACAAACTTCCCTTCTTTGGAGGGAATAGTCAATACTGGCGCTGTGGTCAGTTTCTCCTTTAGCAGCTGGAAACTCTTTTCTTGGTCATCTGCCCAAATGAATGGTACATTATTCTTGGTCAAATATGTGAGCGGTTTGGCCAACTTTGTAAAATCTTTCACAAAACGCCGGTAGTACCCAGCCAGTCCAAGAAAACTTCTGACTTCTGTCACAGTGGTCGGCTGGGGCCAATCCAATATGGCTTCCACCTTCTGTGGATCAACAGCGATGCCTTCTTTGGAAATCACATGGCCCAAGAAGGTAATGCTGGACAACCAGAATTCACACTTGCTGAATTTTGCATACAGTCTGTGCTCTCTCAGGGTTTGTAGTGCTATCCCCAGATGTCTTTCATGCTCCTCCTCGTTGCGCGAGTATATTAGTATATCATCGATAAATACAATGATGAAGTTATCCAAATACGATTTAAAAACCCGGTTCATTAAATCCATGAACACGGCAGGGGCGTTAGTCACGCCAAAAGGCATGACCAGGAACTCATAGTGACCGTATCGGGTTCGGAAGGCCGTCTTTGGTACATCAGTATCCTTGACTTTGAGTTGATGGTACCCCGATCTCAAATCAATTTTAGAAAATACACTCACCCCTTGTAACTGGTCAAACAACTCATCGATACGTGGAAGAGGGTACTTATTCTTTATCGTCACTTTATTTAGTTCACGGTAATCAATGCACAGTCTTAGGGAGCCGTCCTTCTTTTTCACAAACAACACGGGTGCTCCCCAAGGAGATACACTGGGTCGGATAAACCCCTTCTCCAACAATTCCTCCAATTGGGCTTTCAACTCCCTTAACTCTGATGGGGCCATTCGGTAGGGAGTTTTAGATATAGGTTGAGTTCCAGGGATAAGATCGATAGAAAACTCGATCTCTCGATCAACCGTTCCTTGCGGTAGTTCCTCTGGAAACACGTCGGGAAATTCACACACAACTGGCACTTCGGGTAGTGGGGGATTCTGGGCTTGGGTATCCAAGACACTACATAAATAACCACGACACCCTTTCTTCAATAACTTCTCTGCTTGAATGGCAGAGATTAGGTAAGGCGGTGGGGTAATGCCCTTTCCCCTAAACATAAACTCGGGCTGTCCCGGGGGCTGAAACAATACACTTTTCTCAAAACAATCGATGGTGGCATGATTGTGTGATAACCAATCCATGCCCAATATCACATCAAATCCTTTTATCACTAAGGGTATTAGATTGACTAACAACTCCTGGTCTCCAATCATTACTCTACAGTCCCGAAGGATCGTGGACCCAATCATTGACATCCCAGAAGGAATTTGTACCGATAACAGTTCATCCATAGGTTCAGGTATCTTATGCAGTTTATCAACAAAAGATGGGGACACAAAAGAATGCGTGGATCCAGGGTCAATCAACACATATGCAGAAATTCTAGAAATCGGGAGTATACCTGCTACTACAGCATTTGCAGCAGAGGTGTCTCCTGGTAGCAGTGCAAAGACTCTTCCCGGGCGGCCCTATGGCTCCTTGCCTTTATCCTTTGTCTTGGCAAGAGGTACTGGAATAGGCTTCCGTTCTGCGGTGCCGGTAGTTGAGGCAGGTGTTCTCAGGATTGGTGGATGTTGCGGGCAATCTTTAACTTGGTGCCCCTTATCTCCACATCGGTAGCATGCACCAGTCAGTCGACGACATTCTCCAGGGTGTAAGTTCTGGCAGTGAGGGCATCTGGACACTTCCTCAGTTTTCTTCTGACCCTTGTTGCTCTTACTTGGGCCCTCAGTCCTTTGCTTCTTGCTCGGCTGCTCCTTCTTAAAGTTTTTGCCCTTTTTCTTTCTTTCCTGGTCCTTCAGTTGGTTGAATTCTTCCATGTCCTTTTCGATAACTAGGGCTTTGTTAAGAACATCGGAATAGGTGTGTAGTTCAAAGGCCGAGACTTTAGTCCGTATCCCGATCCGAAGACCTGCGAGGAATTTCCTTGCCCTATTATGCTCTTCCCTCACCAAAAAGGAAGCAAATCTAGACAACGCAGAGAACTTGTGTAATATCCCGACCCGGGATATAGCATGTGCACCGGGCTGGACCGGGCTATAAATGTAATCCCGAATTATAAGCCGTGAAATGACATAAATAAAAGTGGATGTGTAATAGACTGTATTGTTTAATTACGATGCATAGGTACGAGAGGCAAACAGTCACGGGTGTCCGGGTGCCGTTGCACCGGAAGCCGAGTTTACTGAAAAATGTGCAAGTGAATGTCGACGCATAATTTTTTTAAAAGTTAAATCGAAATATTTAAACACCTGAATAAACCAACATTTGAATCTCGTATGTGATGCGTGCATGCACGAAATTAAATGGAGATGTATATGTAATATCTATACATACATAATGTATCAACGTAATACTATTTATATATGTATATATGTGTATACGGTTGTATATATATATATATACAATAGGTATGTAAAGTGGGCCTTGCATGATGAGGAGGTGGCAAAGCCACCGAGTGGGAAATCAGCAAGAGAGGGTTAGGGTGCAACGTGTGAGGAGGAGAGGAGAGAGAGAAATAGGTGTGAGGTGTTTTGTGTGTGTGTGCTGTCACCGTGACTACAGGTGGCAAAAACCACCGACTACTGAGTCGGTTGGATAATTAGAAAGGAAGAGAGAGTTAGACAGAGATTGAAGATGTGAGAGAAACGAAATCGCAAGGAAGAAAGAAGTGGGAATAGAGAGAGAAAGAAAGAAAACGAATTTTTGGAAAAAGGGTTGAGAAAACCTACAAACAGGTATATTCCTGATTTAAATTATATTCATTTATATTGTTAATAGGTGTCGTTACTGCTAGAGTTGATGAGAATCCGAAATAGAAAAGAAAAACAAGAAAAACCAAAACTGGGTTACGGCTGGCAATGGTGATTTAAAATTGGTGGAACCAAATCAAGATTTGAACCATAATATGGATAGGAAAAGTCTCTAGGGACCCAACGCACTTCGAATCAGCTTAAATGGTCAAGAAATGGCCATTCTGTGGCCAGTTATTCCCTTACCGGTGCAACGCCGGAAACTGGGAATGGGTGCATGAAACCGGTGAGGTTGGAGGTTAAAATCAGTCTTAAAACATTCCTTACAATTTTAGAATTCATTGGGAAGAAAAACAGTAGATTTTGGACGTGAAATCAGTGAGTTCCGTAGGGAATTTCGCTATTCCGGCGACCGTGGCCGGAAAACCCACCGGAGAAGACGACCGGACTATCAGGGGCTTCTTCGGGTCAGGATGAGATCGGGTCTGGGTCGGGTCGGGTTGAGGTCCGACCGACCCCAATACAGGTACCAACACTGTGTCGTTTTGAATGTGAAATTAAAATCAATTGGGCTGTTTGGTTGCAGAGACAATAAATAGAGATGGGGTTTTGGGGTTAACCGAACCATGGATAAGGATAGGGAATTGGGTTTATTGTATTCCGGTTCTTGAATGAAACTGAACCGTTTGGTTCAGGAGTAAGGCTGACCGATTTAGGGTTTTGGGGTCTGAACCAACTGGTTCAGACCGCAGCTTATGGAATTTATGAACCGGCCCCAAATGTTTTGAAAAATTCCACTAAGGCCCAACAGAAAAATGTTAATTTTACAAAAATGCCCCTGACTCAAAGTGGGTCAAACGAGGTCCAAATAGGGCAAATGAATAGTCAATTTTTATTATCTCGGATACTCTGAGTCCAATGGTGAGGTCCGTTTCACGAGACGGAGTCCCGAAAAGTTACGACTTGTAAAAATGACCAAAATACCCCTACTTCATAGGTGAGTCAAATAGACTCCGATTGAATTAAATAATTAGTGAATTTTTATTATTCTGAACCTTCCGAATCTATTGGTAAGGTCAAAATTATGAAAAGAGGTTCCGAGAACAACGGACATATTAAAAGTCTAAATAAGTATTAGAAATACTGATCATAGCAAGGCATAGAATCTGGTGAATAGAAATTATTCTGAAACGTATTTACTGATATATAGGGAACTCAACGGGAAAAGGCAAACCTATAGGAGACTGAATTAGCAACGCATTAGAGGTAAGTAGATACCCTTTCTCTTCCATGTGGTGTTATCAAGCCAAGTTCATTCTTTTACTGCCAAACTTGTACTCCTGAGCGTATCTGATGTTATTGTCTCCACAATGTGATATTGTTCTATCTGGTGGACATTGATTTATTGTTGTACCATTGTTATCATGTTGAACCGTGCTTTGAAATGTCTATTGTTATGTTTCTATTGAATTGATGATATTCCATTTTTATATACTCCTATGGAATCATTTATGATCATGAAATGTTTATGTATACTGGATTTGTGCTCAGTCACAATATCCATCCGATGCTTTTAAATACACTGAAGACCTTCGGGTCGAGTCCGTGAACGGACATATGGCCATACACTGGAATGCACTGAAGGGGGTAAACCGGGCCCCCAAGGACCGAGGGCATATCAAGCCCTGACACAGAACAAAAGCATCTCTTATACGATTGCTCAACTAAAATTGTTGAGTTACATTGTTCTTGTGATTATCTTGTATTGCGAGATATTCCTTTATTGATTTATTGTGATCAATTATAATGGCAGTACTTTCTTGTTATTCTATTATCGTCAAGAATTCCAGGACATTGTTATGCCATTCCTACTGACTACACATTGTGATCCTACTGTTCATTTGCCACTGTTCACATGTTAAGAGTTTCATGTTGATGTTATGTCTCTTACTCCTAATTGTACATTGTGTTCTATTGTTTATTGGCCCTTATGGCAACTGTTCCCATTGGCTATTATAGCATCTTATTTTTATGATTGGCTATCTTATTCTTATTCTTGGATTCATATTCTTTTATGATCCTCGATACCAGTGTCGGAGATCTGTATTTACTTGCTGGGCTCTTGTAGCTCATTCCACCCTCCTCACCCCCATTTCAGGTACTGATGCCGCGAGACCCCGGTAGGAGTCTAAAGACGTAGAAGGACATTTGAGGAAATGCATCAGTTTATGTTTTAGTTCTCCCATGTATTCACCACCCTCGGGTGCTGGTCATGTTTGGTTCTTATTTTGTTTATGTAGAACCATATTATGTATTGTAAAGACTTTCGCTAACATTGTGTACTGATAAGACTTCCGCTGTTATTGTTTTGAGGTTTTAGTACTTTGCATATTAGTACTATGATACAGGAATGGAAAAAGTAGGGACGGCCTTCGGGTCGGCCCCGCGACACGAGATCCGCATAGGGTGGATTTCGGGTCGTGACAGCTTGGCTACATATTGAATTACGGTCATGTCCCCTTGTTTTAGGGTGGCGAACTCCTGAATTTTTCTCTCCCGGATTGTAGGGGGAAAGAACATGCCATAAAACTTTTCAATAAAATTGGCCCAGGTAATGGTGGGGTTCTGTACTTGCATCTCGAGCCACCACTTGTAAGCCTCTCCCTGTAACATGTAAGTGGCTAGCATCACTTTCTCGGCTTCCGAACAAATCAAGAGCTTAAAGGTCTTTTCCATTGACATGACCCACAGCTCAGCTTTCTCGGGGTCGGTAACAGCATCGAAAGTCGGGGGTTTGAGCTTATGGAAGCGATCTAACAAGTCATTACGAATGCCGGTTTCCAACGGTTGCGCTGGGGCAGGTGGAGGCAGAACTACCGGAGGCTCTACCGGGTTATTTGCTGGTCCGGCCTGGTGTTGCTGTAAGGTTCTTGATAGTCCCTCAATGGCCTGGCCGAATTGAGCTAATGTGGCCCACATTTCCCGTAGGGCTACGCTCTCCGTTGGGGCCCGCGGTTCCCTATTGTTACTCCTAGTTCGAGGCGGCATCTGAAGCAAGATAAAAACTATTCTAAGTATCCTCATTCAATGTGTCATAGTAAGAATGTCATTCAGGTTGTTCATCGATTCAGAATTTCTATGACTTAAGTATTTGCTTTCTAAGGATTTAGTGTTAAAATAACCCTAAGGTTCTGGTCTATACTGACTTTCAAACCTGTAGCTCTGATACCACTCTTTTGTCACATCCCCCAGACCCACCCTGTGCGGATTTGGGGCACGTGACAAAGGCCAGTTAGGCACCCATAGGGTTTTATCAGTTTTTTTTTTTTTTTGAAAACAAAACCCCGACGGTAATCCTAACCACAGGCCATTAAGATCTAAATCCCAAGCATAATGCATTCAACATATATAATTTAAGCAGCGGAATTTTCACAAGAGAATGCATACATATTTACTTGGCAGAGCATTCAGGATACATCATAGTCAGTCCTATCTTAATCAAGATTACAAAACAGTTTCACCACAAAAGGTCATAATCTGTTCAGTTACACAAAAAGTACAAAAATGGTATAGATTCACAAAAATGGGTTATCATTTTATCTGGGGGTCTCCAACATTTTCCCCCTAAGTTCAGACCTGCTAAACCTGTCCATCTGAGAGTTCCCCTGAAATTATTAAAATAATGGAATGAGCTTTAAAAAGCCCAGTGAGTAACACAGATATCCAGGCAAGAGTTTCGAATTCAATCTTTGCTTAAATCACATGGTAATTAAATCAGTTTGGAATTAATAGTTCAATAAATCCAAGTCAAGTTCAATAGATCAAAACAGATAAACGGTTCAGAGTGCTAGCATATCAATCAGAAGTATAGTTAATCATTTGAGAAACTAAAAACCATGTCATCGGTGATAAAAGCATGCATTTAAAACAATTGCATTTAAAACATATGGTATTCGAAACAATTTAGCAGATCAAGGAGCAGTAACTAAACAGTGTCAGAAGTTACTCACCTTCAATATTTGAGTTTGAAGCTATGAACGGAGCCTTCCTCTTTTTCTCTTTAAGCCTAAAACAATTTATAAAGATTTATCAACTCATGACCTTAGACTGAGTAAGTCTACCCTATGATGGGTTTCATGGAACTAACTTATAGTGGCTAGTTCATAGGTCTTACCTCTTAAGCATTTGGCTTAGGGTTTCAGTATCTTCCTGTTTTTTCATCTTGGCCTCGACAATCATTTCCTTAGTACGTGCCTTATATATGAAGGGCTAGACGGAAACGATTTCAGTGGACTTAGCTATTCTAATATGGCGCTCAATAACTCTTTGTTGCCTCAGTAATTCTTGCATAAACTCTTGCTGTTTCTTATTGGCTAACCTCTGGGCCTTAGTCATGATGGTGAATTTCTTGCCCTGTTTGTCCATGGTAGTTTAAGTGATATTTTTACCTAGATCACAGCTTAACATGTTAGAACAGATGCCTTCACACATTTATCGGTTCTGATTTTCATATTATGGACCTAACCATTGAGTTCGGAAGGTCGAAGAAAGTCAATTTAGACTCTCTCGGCTTTTAAATCTGGGTTCGGGTATGTCAGGGGTATTTTGGTCATTTTTGCCGTCACATAATTTCTGTCTCGGGTTCGTCATCTAATCATGTATACAGTCTCACAAGTGTCAGGTCTATCACTGGTATTAATTCCGTTTTAATCAGACTTCATTTGGGCCTTGTACAGTGTCAGGGGTATTATGGTAATTTCATATGTTGTATTTTTCGGTACTTTATTTGCAGTCACGGACCTCACCATTGAGTCCGGAATGTCCAACATAGTTAAAATGGACTATCTTTCAGTGAAATTTGGCTCTATGTGTCATTAGGGGCAGTACGGTCATTCACCCTTTACATATCTGTATTTTTCGGGACTTGGTTTCACAAATCGGACTCTACCATTGAGTCCGGAATGCCAGAAATAGTAAGATTACACTATTCAATTATTAAATTCGGACTTGGTTTGACTTGTTTAAGGTCCAGGGGCAATATAGTAATTATCCCCTTTTAATAAAATAATTAAATAATTATTTTATTATTTTAATTAATTTTTCAGGGGTATAATTGCATAAGATTTTCAAAATCTGGGCCTTAGTATAATTCTGTCAAACAGTGGGGGTCAGTTTGTAAATATTTAAAAGTTCAAAACTGAACCAAAGGGTTCAGTCTCTTTGCAACTGAACCGGTCCGGTTCAGTCCGGCTCCAACCGGTTTAGTCGCCTTGCTGACGTCATGATGACGTCAGCCCTAACTTAATTAAAAAAAAATCAGTTTAATAAAACGACACAGTTTCATTTAAACGGTCTACCCGTTTCTTAATCGGGTCGGGATCCGACCCGACACCCGGTCCGACCCGACCCGGTACTGGTCATCGTCCCCAACCCCCTGGTTACTGTTGCCCTAAAAATCTACAGATTTTCTCTTTCTATTTCGTGAGTTTTAACACACGAGTTCTCTCTGTTTTTCATTCATATATGCTGTAAATATTCTTGCCATCATTTTGGCATTCATAAACCAACAATAAATCAACTCAAACGGTAAGAATAAACCATGCTAGCCGTACCTGCAACTCAACAATACATCCTTATTTCTCAACCATTTTGTGTGTTTTTTGAAGCTATGTGACCTACAGAGCATTAGGATCGAGCCCCCGTTTTTATTTTTCAGTTTAGTTGCATGCATCGACAAATTGAGTTTTAAACCCGTAGGAATAATTTGAAATCCGTGGGGCTATACAGTGTTCTGGGGTCGCGTAGGTAGATGTTTGAGATCCTCTTGGGGTCTATTTCAGGTCTTGACACTCAAGGTTCCATTCTGCTATGGTCGATTCAGACCTGGTATTCCAAGGTCCATTAATGGAGGTCACCTTCGGTTTCTCATGGTTCTTCACCATTCTAACACCTTCAACACACACAGTATGCTCCAAACTAGTTCTTAGGGTAAAAAATAACCATGCATGCTGTCCATAACCGTAGCAACTCATCAAAATAGTTCAAAATTTAAAAATGAAAGAATGAGGTAAGTTTGGAGTTTACCTTCAACAGAGACTCTCTTCTCCTATGGCTTGACTCAGGGTTTCACACAGTGCTTCCTCAAGTTCCTCAGGTTATGCATGCAACCTCAAGCCTTTACTTCAATATCCAATTCCCTATCTCACTTGCATGCACAATCTCCCTTCTCTCTCTCTCTCTCTCCACACTTCACCCTCACTCTCTCTCTATCCCTCACGTTTGCACACACCCACCAACTAGTTGTATCAGATTTCTAAAAGGACCCCTTTTCATGTGAGATTAAATATATGTATATATATATATATATATATCTCAAGACTTGTACACATATATGGTTATACATATACACATATATGAGTGTATCTCTGCCCTTAGTGGGGTTAGTGGCTGTTGACCTGATGGAGGTGATGGAGGGCCATGATGAAGGGAATGCATGCAAGGCCATTGGCCAATTTGGGTGGTGGCTTGGGCAAGATTATAGGTTATATACATATATTGCTGTATATATGCACAAAGTAACCAACAGCCTAGTTGGTAGCTTTTTGGGACAGATTTTACCTACCTTGGTAGGTCAAGGGTTCAATTCCCCTTGGCCTCCCAAGTGACCATTTTCTCCTATTTTTTCTGGTTAAGGCCCTGTTTGGTTGTCGCAGAATTCCAGTTTCACTGTTTTGGCCTTAACTCCCAATCCGTAACTCCTTTTTCAGTGCGGTTTCTTTCTGTCACTTCCTACTCAGAATATCTTTCATTAACCAAGGTCCAATGTCAGTTTTTATTTTCTCGAGTTTCCCATAATTAACTAATTCGAGTTTTATCACTATTAAAAATAGACATTAAATTAGCTAAACCTGACATTTCATTTCCAAAACGGTTTTCAATACACAAAACATGCCAGTCAAGTAATTGGGGTGTTACATTAATAGTGATAAAACTCGAATTAGTTAATTATGGGAAACTCGAGAAAATAAAAACTAACATTGGACCCTGGTTAATGAAAGATATTCTGAGTAGGAAGTGACAGAAAGAAACCGCACTGAAAAAGGAGTTACGGATTGGGAGTTAAGGCCAAAACAGTAAAACTGGAATTCTGCGACAACCAAACAGGGCCTTAACCAGAAAAAATAGGAGAAAATGGTCACTTGGGAGGTCAAGGGGAATTGAACCCTTGACCTACCAAGGTAGGTAAAATCTGTCCCAAAAAGTTACCAACTAGGCTGTTGGTTACTTTGTGCATATATACAGCAATATATGTATATAACCTATAATCTTGCCCAAGCCACCACCCAAATTGGCCAATGGCCTTGCATGCATTCCCTTCATCATGGCCCTCCATCACCTCCATCAGGTCAACAGCCACTAACCCTACTAAGGGCAGAGATACACTCATATATGTGTATATGTATAACCATATATGTGTACAAGTCTTGAGATATATATATATATATACATATATTTAATCTCACATAAAAAGGGGCCCTTTTAGAAATCTGATACAACTAGTTGGTGGGTGTGTGCAAACGTGAGGGATAGAGAGAGAGTGAGGGTGAAGTGTGGAGAGAGAGAGAGAGAAGAGAGATTGTGCATGCAAGTGAGAGAGGGAATTGGCAATTGAAGTAAAGGCTTGAGGTTGCATGCATGACCTGAGGAACTTGAGGAAGCACTGTGTGAAACCCTGAGTCAAGCCATAGGAGAAGAGAGTCTCTGTTGAAGGTAAACTCCAAACTTACCTCATTCTTTCATTTTTAAATTTTGAACTATTTTGATGAGTTGCTACGGTTATGGACTGCATGCATGGTTATTTTTGACCCTAAGAACTAGTTTGGAGCATACTGTGTGTGTTGGAGGTGTTAGTGTAACACCCCGACTTTGCGTAATTAATAATTTGTTGTTAACTATTAATTAATACCGGCTTATAGAATGACTTAGGGAATTAATTATGATCCCGACGGTCGCCATGGACCGATTAAATAATCAAATATGTCTGGGGAAAAAGGGTATGATACCCAAACCCAATTACTGGTTAAATGGATAAAATAATGACGTTTTAACACCAACGGAATCCGAATTAGCTAACTCGAAAAATCCCGAATGTTTAATAAATGACACGGAACCTCTAACACTGAAGATAACTGAAATATGAAACTTTCGGAACAAACCGTGTCGAAAAAGGAGTTACGGAATGAAAGTTATGAAGGAAATACTGAAACTGAATTTCTGCGCAACCAAACGTGGCCTTAACCGAAAATATGGGAAAAATGGCCAAATGGGAGGCCAGGGGAATTGAACCCTTGACCTTTGAGTGAAAAGAAACCTCATCCAAAAAATTACCAACTGGGCTACTACTGTCTTTGTGTACAAATATACCAAGAAATGTATATAAACACAAATCTGATTAGACCACCTCCCAAGTGACCAATAGCCAAGCATGCAACACATCAGCCATGCATCACCCTACACCCATAGATCATCATGCCTATACACCTTATGATGGTACCTTCTCCCAACCAAAATCCATGCAAGTTAATCATGAGCTTGGGGAGATGAAACATCAAGAGGAAATCTGGTTTGGTAACTTATACAATCTCCATATATGCATGGAGGGAAAAATCAGAACTGTAGAGAGACTGTAATGCTGATTTTATAGAGAGAGATTGGGTTATAGAGAGAGAGATTCCAAGCCATTTGTGAGAAGCCGTGTGTGTGAAACATGGTGTATATGCATGTCCATGGGAGATGCATCAAGAGGAAGGGACTGAGGAGACCTGAATCGAGCCAAGAGGGGAACATCCACTGTTTGAAAGGTGAGACACCTCAAACTGCTAATTTTTTTTCTGTTTTGATTGTTGGTACTGTATCTGATAGTTTTGGCCTATATAAACTGTATATATGTATTACTGAGAGGCCTAGGATTGTTTTAGAACAACTGAGAAGGGTCGGAATAGCATATAACCCCAAACCGTGAACAAAACCGCCATGGGTAGAGCTTCCCTGTAGCAGGTCTGATTTGACCTCTATAAAACTGAATCTTGATGGTCTAAACATGAACTAGACCTTCCTAAGGTGCCAAAATCACGGATCCGCGACCTAGAAACCTAGGTCTAGACCCTCAAAACTGAACCTATAGGTCTCGGCCATGGAACCTAAATTCTGTAACGGGCTTTTAAACTGAAATTTGTAAATGGGGAATTGAAGCCCCTGTCCTAAGGGTCACAACAAGCCAAACCTCGTGCGATTTGGTTGAGAAACGAAGGTGCACGACCGAGTTGCAGGTCTGCACAATAGCGGAGTGGACCGAGCTCCATGCGTGGATTCGATCCATGAAACTGATGCCAAAATGTTGGCGTGACATCCAGGAATGTTTTGAAATCAAAACATATTGAAAACTGTAACTGAAACTCCACGAAAATGGAGGAGACCGAAACCGTAAATTAGGGCAAACTGAGGGGAAAGAGATGAAGAAGACAGAGTTGACTCGGTTGAGTGACCGAGTCATACCGAGTTGGCCCAGTCGACACAACACGTGTCTGTCCACGAGCATGCCACCGCATTAGTGAAGCTACGCCGTTTTGGTTAAAGGTTTTAAATTAAAACTGATTTCACCTGTTTGGATACGGGGCTAAGAAATTAAAATCTGATTTTGGGCTAAACCTGTATACGGATAAGGAACGATTGGGGATAGAGGGGACATGTAATTCCGGTTCTCTGGCCTAACTGAACCGGTCGGTTTTTGGAGGTTTTGGACTGGTTCAATTTTTGAACCCAAAAGCCAAAGGGTTTGAACCCCTAATTTATAAAATTATGTTTTGACCCCTATATGATTTCTGAAATTACGGATTTACCCCTGATAGTTCTGAATATTGCACAGTGACCCTGATTTCTGAAATTTTGTGCAATCAAGCCCCTAAAGAATTAATTAAATAATAAAATAATTATTTAATTATTTATTAAATAGGTAAAATTACAATTTTACCCCTGGACATTAAATATGTCAAACGGAGTCCAAATAAATTAAATAAATAGTGTATTTTCACTATTTCAAGCATTCTGGACTCAATGGTATAGTCCAAATTGGGAAATTATGTACCGAAAAATACAGACACGTAGGTGTAAATTACTGTACTGCCCCTGATAGTACCCGAACCCAAATAAAAATAAAAGACAGTCTATTTTGACTATGTCGGGCGTTCTGAACTCAACGGTGAGGTCCGTCTAACGAACCGAAGTCCCGAAAAATACAGACACATAAAGTGTAAATGACCGTACTGCCCCTAATAATTCCTAGGGTCAATTAAACATAACAGATAGTCCAACTTAATTATGTCGGACACTCTGGACCCAATGGTGAGGTCCGTTTTATGAACTGACGTGCCGAAAAATATGACACGTGAAATTACCAAATTACCCCTGATACTGTACGAAGCCCAAATGAAGTCCGATTGGGACGAAATTGATAGCGATAGAGCCCAGATACTGGTGAGACTGTAAACATGATTAAATAATGATTCGGAGTCAGAGTCTTACGAAACGTAAAATGACCAAAATACCCTTGAGCACAGTAAGTGCAAGTAGAGGTCAAATAAAGGTCAAACTGATCTGATAAATTATCATAGGGATAATTATGAACACTGAAGGGCTAAGTAAGACTCCGGAACAGTTAACGCGTAAAACGAGAAATGACTGATGTGTCCCGACGATCTAAAACAGATACCAAATGAAGTCCAAGGGACTTACAAATTTATACATGAGATATATGGGACGTTTTGAGGACCATGATAAGGGTCCGGGGCAAAAATGACAAAATTACCATTTTGCCCCTAAGACTAAATAAGTACCCAACTGATACCGATTAGAGTCTAAAAGACTTAGAACTTCATGTATACGATATATGGGATATTCTAAGAACCACGACTGGGTCCAGGGCAAGAATGACAAAATTACCATTTTGCCCTATGGTTAAAATGAGAACCTAACTGATACCGATTGGAGTCCAAAGGACGTAGAACTTTGTACTTAAGATATAGAGACTATTCCGAAGACCACGACAGGGTCCGGGACAAGAATGATAAAATGACCATTTTGCCCCTAAGGCTGAAGAAGTAACTGACTGATAACGATTGAAGTCTAAATGACTTAGGTTATAATCCTGATGTCTGCTAAGCCTAATTTAAGAATAAAATGGCCCCGGATAAAACCCGATGACAGGGCGATAGGCTACTAGGCTATCTTAGGTAAACCGATAGATACCTAAGATGACAAATGAGACCTGAATGGATGAGTTCTGATCTGTATATGATTGATGATTATTGTTCAGGATATACATGGAGATGCCTGACGTATCTGGAGGTTATCGGATTGTTTACGCAAGGAGATAATCGTAACAGTTTGTGAGTAACCTGGAACTTCTGACTTGGTGTATAAGTACACCGTCTAGTTACTGTATTTTGATTTACTGTACTGTTTTGTATACTGTACTGTCTGAATGCATACTTTTCATACTGCATTACACGTAACCTGATTTTGTACTGTCCTGTTCTCCTGTTCAGTTCGGGTCTGTCTTGTTCTGTTGTATGGTCTGTCATGGTTTTATTCTGTACTGTTGCGTCTTGTGAGTAAACCTGACTCCTGAATTGGTGTATAAGTTCTGTCTAGATACTGTACTTTGAAGCACTGTACTGTTTTGAACGTTATACTGTTTAAAAGAAAAACATATATTTAAAGTAGCATATGCCTTGTCCTGATTGATATTGTACCAGTTTGTTCCGTCCTGTTCAATTCCGATATGTCTTGTTCTGATAGATGTATTGTTCCGTTTTGTTCCGACATGTTCAGTTCCGATATGTCTTGTTCTGATTGATATTGTTTCGTTTTGTTCCGTCCTGTTCAATTCCGATATGTCTTGTTCTGATTGATATTGTTTCGTTTTGTTCCGTCCTGTTCAATTCCGAGATGTCTTGTTCTGATTGATATTGTTTCGTTTTGTTCCGTCCTGTTCAATTCCGATATGTCTTGTTCTGATAGATGTATTGTTCCGTTTTGTTCCGACATATTCAGCTCCGATATGACTTGTCCTGATTGATATCGTTTCATTTTGTTCCGTCATATTCAGTTCCGATATGACTTGTCCTGATTGATATTGTTTCGTTTTGTTCCGTCATGTTCAGTTCCGATATGACTTGTCCTGATTGATATCGTTTCATTTTGTTCCGTCATGTTCAGTTCCGATATGACTTGTCCTGATTGATATTGTTTCGTTTTGTTCCGTCATATTCAGTTCCGATATGACTTGTCCTGATTGATATTGTTTCGTTTTGTTCCGTCATATTCAGTTCCGATATGACTTGTCCTGATTCATTTTGTTTCGTTTTGTTCCGTCATGTTCAGTTCCGATATGACTGTCCTGATTGATATTGTTTCATTTTGTTCCGTCATGTTCAGTTCCGATATGACTGTCCTGATTGATATTGTTTCGTTTGTTTCCGTCATGTTCAGTTCCGATATGACTTGTCCTGATTGATATTGTTTCGTTTTGTTCCGTCATGTTCAGTTCCGATATGACTCGTCCTGATTGATATTGTACCGTTTTGATCCGCCATGTTCAGTTTCAATATGTCTTGTTCTGATTGATGTATTGCTCTGCTTTGTTCCGTTATGATCCGTCCCGTTATGCCTCTGTCCTTGATTACGCCTGTGACTTGAACTAGTGTTTTGTTCCGTCTGATCCCGTTATGTACCGTCCGTTAATCATCTGTCTGTCTTGATTGATATATGGTCCAGTTCCGTTATGATCTGTCTGAATTCTTGACTTGGTATATAAGTTACTGCATAGATACTGTATTTTGATGCACTGTACGGTTTTAAAAGATAAACTGTTTGAATGCATGTTTTAAATGCAAACTTTTATAATGTATTGTACGCGGCATGATTTTGTCCCGTCCTACTATTATTTTGTTCGGTCTGTCTTGTTCCATTTTATGGTCTATCTGATTTTGTTCTGCTATGATGTGTCTGACTCTGGGTACCATTCTGATTATGAGCGGTCTGGCATAAGTAGGCTTGATTACGCGCCTAACTGATATACTATTGTTATGCCCTGTTATGTTCCGCCCAGTACTGATCTGTTCTGATAATTGAATTAATTGCCTATACTCTCATTGATATTGGCATCATGCACTGTTCCGTCTATTCTGATTTGTTGTTCCGTTTAGTTCAGTTCTGCTTTATTCTACTAAAACTGCATTTAAAGTAGATTTATAAAACTGCTATTTCAGAAACAACTGTACTACCCTTGTGCTTTGTAAACAAGAAATGGTTTTGAAACCCTTGACAGGGAACCTGTGTTACTCATTGGGCTTTTCGAAGCTTACCCCATTCCCTAACATTTTTCAGGAATGATATATGTTGGATCTAATGGCACTGATTTGTGGAGACTGGATTACTGAGGATTGAATCTGTTTAATCAGGTGAGTGACGTACTACGACTGACTTGACTGATATGTACTGAATATAGTATGGCTCATGGATTTAGATGGTACTCTAGAGATTATAGTTCTGCTCTGTTGTTATATGTCGGATTATAGATATGCTCTGAGGTTAGAATTGTTAGCTGTTGGATTTTAGACTTGCTCTGTGTGATACATATCCTACGGTGGATACATGAGTTGCATTCCCTGGACAAAAAAAAAAAAAAGTTTTAAATTCTGCTGCATCTGACCCTACAGTCGGAGTGCAATTCACTGGAAAGTTCAGAAATTGCCTTCGGTTGGTCGCGTGGCGACTGACTGGCATCACGTCCTCGACATCCGTGTAGGGTGGGGTTCGGGATGTGACAGTTAGAATGGTCAAAAACCATGAGAAATCGAAGGTGACCTCCATTAATGGACCTTGGAATACCAGGTCTGAATCGACCATAGCAGAATGGAACCTTGAGTGTCAAGACCTGAAATAGACCCCAAGAGGATCTCAACCATCTACCTACGCGACCCCAGAACACTGTATAGCCCCACGGATTTCAAATTATTCCTACGGGTTTAAAACTCAATTTGTCGATGCATGCAACTAAACTGAAAAATAAAAACGGGGGCTCGATCCTTATGCTCTGTAGGTCACGTAGCTTCAAAAAACGCACGAAATGGTTGAGAAATAAGGATGTATTGTTGAGTTGTAGGTACGGCTAGCATGGTTTATTCTCACCGTTTGAGTTGATTTATTGTTGGTTTATGAATGCCAAAATGATGGCAAGAATATTTACAGCATATATGAATGAAAAACAGAGAGAACTCGTGTGTTAAAACTCACGAAATAGAAAGAAAAAATCTGCAGATTTTTAGGGCAACAGTAACCAGGGGGTTGGGGACGATGACCAGTACCGGGTCGGGTCGGACCGGGTGTCGGGTCGGATCCCGACCCGATTAAGAAACGGGTAGACCGTTTAAATGAAACTGTGTCGTTTTATTAAACTGATTTTTTTTAATTAAGTTAAGGCTGACGTCATCATGACGTCAGCAAGGCGACTAAACCGGTTGGAGCCGGACTGAACCGGACCGGTTCTGTAACACCCCGACCCTGATTAAGCAATGATTGGTTACTAATCATTAATTAGAACCGATGTAAAGAATAATTTAGAAATTAATCGGGAACCCATGATAGACCCATAAAATAATGTCTGAACTTCATTACCAATTAATTAGGTGAAATGATGTTACTTTAACACTAAGAAAACTCGAGTTAGCAAACTACAGAAATTCCAAGGGATTAATAATCGACACTAGACCTTAGATATTGAAGCTAACCTAAATAGAAAGTGACTGGAAGAAACCACGTCGAAAAATAAGCTACAGAATGAAAGTTAGGAAGAAAACAGTGAAACTGCATTAATGCGCAGCCAAACAAGGCCTAAGCCCGAAATATGGGAAAAGACCAAAAATGTGGCCAAGAGGATTTGATCCCTTGACCAACCTAGGCAGAATTTGGGTTACCAAAAATTTACCAACTAAGCTAAGAACACCTTTGTGCATATATATGCAAAGATATATATATAAATAGCAATCAGATTTGGCCTCTCCCCAAAGTGACCAATAGCCAAGCATGCAACACATCAACATGCATCACCCTATGCAATAGCCCATCATGCCTATCCCACCATGATTACATCTCCTCCCAACCAAATTGCATGCAATACAATCATGCATTTGGGGAGATGAAACATTAAGAGGAGAATTGATATGTATATACAATCTCCATATATGCATGGAGAAAAATCAGATCTGAATTTGAAGGTAGTACACTGTTTTATAGAGAGAGAAAGTGAATCCTAGAGAGAGAGTGAGAGAAATACACAAGTGTGTGTGCATTGGTGAGCCATTGAAGGAGCTTAGAAGAAGCTAGAGACTGGCACTGAAGGGCTGCTCGACTGAGAAGGACCATCACTGAGGGTTCACCTGAACTAACCATTAGGGGAACCACTGTCCGAAGGTAAGTGAGCCAAGTTTTAGATTTTTCCCTTTTGTAAGATTTGGCTACTGTTTTATTTCTTTTGGGACTGTTAATGCATGTAAAGAGATTTAATAATGAAAACAAGGTTGGTTGTGAACCTTTTGGACCAACAGAACTACCCAAACCACCAACCCGTAAGCAAATCGCCATGGATGACCTGAACTGAGGTGGGTCTGGTCCGACCTGCACCAAATCGGTTTTGGTTGCTTTGGACCTGAAATAGACCTCCCTAGGATCACAAAAACACCATCCGCGACCTAGAAACCTAGGTTTAAGCCCTCAAAATCGACATTATCCTTTTCGGCCCAAAAATCAACTCTCAACATTTGACCACTAAATTAAGATTAAACGATTGGGAATTGAAGCTCATGATAAGAGGGTCACGGAGGACCAAACCCCGTGCAAAATGGTCGAGAAACCAGGCCGTATGGACCGACTATAACTCCCACGATAATCGGCTAGAACAGTCCCCCGTCGTTGAGTTTGATGCTTGAAACCGATGCCAAACGAATGGTCTTACACCCAGAATCCTTTTAGAACAAAAACCAGTAAAAATCGATGCATAAAACTCCACGAAATTGAAGGAGAAATTTCTGAAATTTCTAGGGCAACAGTAGCCCTATACGGGTAGGGACGATGAACAGTAACGGGTCATGGATCGGGTCTTCGGGTCGGGCCTCGACCCGAGTAAGAAACAGATATAACCCATAAATCAAACTGCGTCGTTTTGTTACTGTTAAATTTAAATTTTAAATTGTAGGGCTGACGTCAGCCTGACGTCAGCACATTACCTTGAACCGGTTAGAACCGGACTGGACCGGTCTGGTTCGATTGCATAAGGACTGAACCCTTTGGTTCAGTTTAAATCTTTTGGAAATTATGAAACAGCCCCAACAGTTTTAGGGAATTCAACTCTGGCCCAGATTTTGGAATTTTATTCCATCTATACCCCTGATAAATTAATAAATAATAAATTAAATTATTTAATTAATTTATTAATTTAATAAAAATGACCAAATTACCCCTAGGTCATAAATAAGTCAAACGGAGTCCGAATAAAGTAAACGAATAGTGGATTTTGACTACTTTGGACGTTCCGGACTCAATGGTGTGGTCCGTTTTACGAGACGAGACTCCGAAAAATTACGATACGTTAAAGTACAAATTACCAAATTGCCCCTAATGTAGCCGATGTCCAAATAAGACAAGTTATTAGTGTCATCTTATTTTCTTGGGCTTTCTGATATCAACAGTGGGGTCCGATTCACGAGACGGGACTCCGAAAAATATGACGCGCGAAATGACCAAACTACCCCTAAGGTACCCGAAGCCCAAATGAAACTAAAAGATAGTCTATTTTAACTATGTCGGAGATTCCAAACCCAACGGTGAAGTCCATAACACTAAAATAGGTACTGAAAATTTAGTCACGTGAAAAATAAAACTCATCAAGTCACCACGAGTTGACTAGTAAGACAAATCCTAGGAAGTTAGCATACGTCAGGCCTAAAATTAAATGAAAGAGCATGAATAGGTAACGATTTAAGGTAAAATGTGAAGTTAACGAGTTCTTTATAATTTTCTTAGGAAATACAAAGGAAAGGGAAAAGCCCACCAGTAGTGCAAACCCGGGGAATCAAGGTGAGTAACCTCACATTTGAAGTGGAGATTTAATTCCACGGATTTGAATGATGTTTTAAATATCAAATTCTGTCTTTACACAATTCTGTTTTAAATATTCTGTTATGACATGCTTCCTGAATAATTTACTACTGTTTCTTGAGATATACTTCAGCATGCTTAAAATTCTGATTTCAAATGTTATTATATATCCTGAAATTACATGTTTCACATATTTCGATACCCTATCATGATTATGAACTATATGTTTTGAATGCTTTTAAATGCATCCACACGAAGGAATTATGGGTTAAATGCTTTTAAATGCAAGATAAATTGTGCGTAAGCACCACGGATTTCTACCGGGTCCTTAGGAACCCAACTACGATACGAATAAATGCCAGGTAACAGGATCTAATCCCCCAGGCATATGAGATATCTCCACGAAAAGTAAAATGGGAATCTGGTTCGAAACGGATTCTGTTAATGAAAGTGATAAGGTGTGTGTTGAAAATGGAAGCAGGCTTTTTCCTCATTTTCACCATGCATATTTACATGATTTGAAATTCACATACTTTATTCCGAAAGTACAAGTTAGCTTGAATACTGTAATGTTTCAAAGCCATTGTTTAAAGAATGCATGTACTCTATGTTCCAAGTATACGAGCAATTGGTAGTGAGTATTTTACAAAATTCTCACGTGCGAAACCACTACCAATTGAAACCCATGACAGATGTTAGAATTACTCACTGGGCTTTTCGAAGCTCACCCCATTCCCTAACATTTTTCAGGTGATGACGATGGGTGGACCATTGCCCAATTTGGGGAGAAATGATAGGCAGCTCCATTAGGATTCTGGAGATATTTTTGGAAGTATTAGGGCCTATGGTTGGTCGAATTTTGATGTCGTACTTTTGGACAATTATGTATTTAAGCCCAAGAGGCAACCACATATGTACTTAAGCCCTTGAGGCATTCGAATATGTATCATGTATAAGACTTTAATTTTTAGTATGCTCTGATGTGATTATTCATGTGTACCGCTATGAAGAGCGACAGGACCGGACGGCTGTGCGAAAGTTTTTTTAAAAGATTTTAAAAAAAAAAAAGGGTTTTCACGCTTCCGCAAATCAAGGCCGCACCGCTATTCGATACCGTCGCCCATGTTTTGCCTTGCCCTCAGGCTTCCGGGCCTGAAGGCGGCAGTTGCGATCCGAGATCCGCACAGGGTGGGTTCCGGGTCGTGACAGGTTCAGTTGCAAAGAGACTGAACCCTTTGGTTCAGTTTTGAACTTTTAAATATTTACAAACTGACCCCCACTGTTTGACAGAATTATACTAAGGCCCAGATTTTGAAAATCTTATGCAATCATACCTCTGAAAAATTAATTGAAATAATAAAATAATTATTTAATTATTTTATTAAAAGGGGATAATTACTATATTGCCCCTAGACCTTAAACAAGTCAAACCAAGTCCGAATTTAATAATTGAATAGTGAAATCTTACTATTTCGGGCATTCCGGACTCAATGGTGGAGTCCGATTTGTGAAACCAAGTCCCAGAAAATACAGATATGTAAAGGGTAAATGACCGTACTGCCCCTAATGACACATAGAGCCAAATTTCACTAAAAGATAGTCCATTTTAACTATGTTGGACATTCCGGACTCAATGGTTAGGTCCATAATATGAAAATCAGAACCGATAAATGTGTGAAGGCATCTGTTCTAACATGTTAAGCTGTGATCTAGGTAAAAATATCACTTAAACTACCATGGACAAACAGGGCAAGAAATTCACCATCATGACTAAGGCCCAGAGGTTAGCCGATAAGAAACAGCAAGAGTTTATGCAAGAATTACTGAGGCAGCAAAGAGTTATTGAGCGCCATATTAGAGTAGCTAAGTCCACTGAAATCGTTTCCGTCCAGCCCTTCATATATAAGGCACGTACAAAGGAAATGATTGCCGAGGCCAAGATGAAAAAACAGGAAGATACTGAAACCCTAAGCCAAATGCTTAAGAGGTAAGACCTATGAACTAGCCACTATAAGTTAGTTCCATGAAACCCATCATAGGGTAGACTTACTCAGTCTAAGGTCATGAGTTGATAAATCTTTATAAATTGTTTTAGGCTTAAAGAGAAAAAGAGGAAGGCTCCGTTCATAGCTTCAAACTCAAATATTGAAGGTGAGTAACTTCTGACACTGTTTAGTTACTGCTCCTTGATCTGCTAAATTGTTTCGAATACCATATGTTTTAAATGCAATTGTTTTAAATGCATGCTTTTATCACCAATGACATGGTTTTTAGTTTCTCAAATGATTAACTATACTTCTGATTCATATGCTAGCACTCTGAACCGTTTATCTGTTTTGATCTATTGAACTTGACTTGGATTTATTGAACTATTAATTCCAAACTGATTTAATTACCATGTGATTTAAGCAAAGATTGAATTCGAAACTCTTGCCTGGATATCTGTGTTACTCACTGGGCTTTTTAAAGCTCATTCCATTATTTTAATAATTTCAGGGGAACTCTCAGATGGACAGGTTTAGCAGGTCCAGAACTTAGGGGGAAAATGTTGGAGACCCCCAGATAAAATGATAACCCATTTTTGTGAATCTATACCATTTTTGTACTTTTTGTGTAACTGAACAGATTATGACCTTTTGTGGTGAAACTGTTTTGTAATCTTGATTAAGATAGGACTGACTATGATGTATCCTGAATGCTCTGCCAAGTATATATGTATGCATTCTCTTGTGAAAATTCCGCTGCTTAAATTATATATGTTGAATGCATTATGCTTGGGATTTAGATCGGAATGGCCTGTGGTTAGGATTACCGTCGGGGTTTTGTTTTCAAAAAAAAAAAAAAAAAAACTGATAAAACCCGATGGGTGCCTAACTGGCCTTTGTCACGTGCCCAAATCTGCACAGGGTGGGTCTGGGGGATGTGACACTACTCCTGTCCCTTCAAATACAATACTCGACTGTTCTGATTCCCGAATAGAAACTTGCTTAGCTACACAGTCAATGATAGCTTGATTCATAGTCAACCAATCCATACCCACAATCACATCAAAGCCACAAATCGCCAATAGTATTGAATCAGTTACAAACTGCATACCCATAATTTCAACCTTACATGATTTATATCTCACAGTCCCAAACAGTGATCTCCCCAAAGGTATCAAAATAGTTAACATGTAGCCTAGGGGTTCAGCTTTTAAATTCAATTGAGCAGAGCATGCAGGAGATATAAATGAATGCGTGGAACTAGTATCAAATAAAACATGTGCTAGCTGAGAACAAACTATAATAGTAACTGCAACCACTGAAGTGGTAGCCTGAACATCCCTAGGTGTAATAGAGAAAACCCTTCCTTGGCATTGTTGTTCACTCCTTAGCTCTTCACTCTTAGTCTGGGGTCGTGATACAAAAGCTGATGCGGTAGTCACAGAACCAGTCACTTTCCTACCTTCTCTGGGACAATCCCTAATAAAATGTCCAATCTGACCATAATTATAACATGTATTTGTGTTCCTGTGACATGGTCCCCTATGTAACTTCTGGCAACTAGGACATCTAGGTACGCCGCCATTGGTGTTATCAACTCTCCTCTGATTAGATCCCACTCTTGATCCACGTGAACCGACACTTAGCCTGAACAGTGAAGATCTTCTCCCTCTATCTCTACTGTTACCTGGTCTCTAATTTCCTCTTCTTCTAGCAAACTCCTCTCCACCACACTCTATAATCTTTGCCGTTGCTACTACCTTATTGTACGTAGCTAGTCGCGGTGGTCTGACTCTGTCTTTAATTACCCATCTCAACCCTCCTTTAAACTTGCGAGCCTTTAAATTATCTATATTGATCACATTTTGAGCAAACCTGGCTAACTCTGTGAATTTAGCCTCATATTCCTCTACAGTCATCCCACCTTGTTGTAGAACCAGAAACTCAGCAATCTTCTGGTCTTTCACCTTTTGAGGGAAGTGTTTTTTATTAAAAACTTTTGTAAATCTTTGCCAGGTCATATTAGGCTCCCTAGCTTCCTCGAGTAACCACCATTTGTGTGCCACCCTTTTACACATGTAGGTGGTATAGGCTACCTTCTACTCCTCTGTGCACACCATAATCCTAAAAATTCTGTTCATTTCCAATAGCCATTCCTCAGCAGCCATGGCACCTTTCATACCATCAAACGTCGATGGCTTTAAATCTTGAAATCGCTTGTAAGGGTAGGACTTGTCACATCCCGCACCCCACCCTATGAGGATGCGAAAGATGTGATGCCAGTTAACCACCTTGTCAGTCTTCGACTGACAATGCGACCAACCAAAGGCAAACTTCTGAACCTTACGATGAATTGCATCCCGAATGTAGGGTCAGAACAGTGAAATTTAAAACCTCTCTCTCTCGGGAATGCAACTCAACTATATACCACATAAGTACATACCACAGAGCAAGTCTATAACCAAACAGCTAATAATTCTAACCACAGAGCACATCTATAACAGATATATAACACAGAGTATATCAAATTCCTCTAGAGTACCATTACCATGAGCCATGTCCCTACACATCTATTACATATGAATAAAGTCAACTATATCATCACACTCACCTGCATAGGCAGAATCAATCTATTAGAATCCAAGTCTCCACAAATTCATGCCATCAGATCCGTACTTGAAATGCCTCACAGCCTACTAGTATGATCTCCTGATGCCTTCTAATCCAATGAAGATCTATCCTAAAAAATGTTAAATAAATGGAATGAGCTTAAACAAGCTCAGTGAGTAACATAGGTTCCTACCATGGGTTTCAAAACCAGTTCATATATACATGTATGCTCCAAATGCAGCTCAAATAGAACAATGCAGCTCATGTAGAACAATGCAGCTCAAATAGATCAGATTAGAACAGAACAGAACAAATCAGATCAAACTGAATAGAACAGAACGGACAGAACAGAACTGAACTGAACTAAACAGAATACCAATCAAACAAAGGCATAGCATCAAATGCCTGAACCTTCCCCAGCTGCCCATAAGCGGACTACTCGTGGGGCCTCTACCCTCTGGGGTCAGTATCAGAGTGGAACAGAACAGAACTGAGCGGGACAGAAACAGAACAGAATGCCAATCATACAGATAAGTCTTTCGCAGCTGCCCATAAGCGGACGACTCGTGGGGCCTCTATCCTCTGGGTCAGACTCTGGCATAAAACTGCTCAATCTTGTGGTAGGCTTAGAGTAAGACTCAACATATCAAACTGAATCAAATCAGACTCCAAAGCACGAGTGATAGAAAAACAGACCCGAACAGAATCAACAGGATATATCAGAAGGCAAGATAGAACAGAATCATGCCACAAGTAATGTAATACAATAAGTATGCATGAAAGCATATGCATTAAAACAATACAATGCATAAAACAGTTTAACATATAAAGTAGTACAGTATACGGATTTAGATAGTATAGAAAATATACACCAAGTCAGGAGTCCGAGTTACTCACCTGAATATATGCTTATCTCTATTCACAGATATCCTCCAAATACGTCGTTGGCCACGTCCATGCATATCCTGGGCATTATCCTTCTGATGGCCATCATAATTGATTCAACATCCAGAAGATCACGTTTTTCAGATGTAAACATATCCAACCTTTGTCTGGTTGTAGTCAGCATTCCACTGGCACTGCAATCCTCATTAAACCCTCCAGCTGACTTGGCAGGGTAGTCCCTCTTGTTTCTCCATTCCGAACCCCAACCATGTAACTTTCAGTGGAATCTTTCTTTTCAGTAAAACGTTTATGGTGATCCCATTGAGACTGTACACTTTCACTCCAACCGTCAACCTTTGGAGAATTTGCTGTCAAACATGAACCAAATTGTTGTGCATCTAGAGTTTGAGGTTAATCTTCAGTCCACGATTCAGCAATTGAAGAAAACACACCGGCAGGTTGATCGAGTCGGCCAACCATTTTAAATCCAGTTTCATCAGCTTCTTCAGCCTTTTTCCCCAAGCAGATGATAATCCTGACAGATTCTGTCCCTTTATCATCCTATCCATCAGATATTGAAATAACTTTCCCTTCCTCTCATTAGATTACTGTGCAGAGTCTTCCAAATCAGTAGCTCTAATTGTTATAAGCAAGGTTAAAACCCATAGCCTCCAACAATAACACCATCGCAAGGCTGAAGCTACCACTAATATTGCATTACTTCCCTAATTAACAAATAAATAGCTTATTCTATTGCCTTCAGAACAGATTCAAGATCACTACCATTGCTACTGCAACTTTTCTTCCTATTCCAACTCAGCAGCTTCAAACAGTCTGATTGCGTCATGTCCACCTTCATATGTGAGACCAAGCTCTTAGCTAATTCCTTCAATGTCATTCTTTATCTATGCTGAGACCACACCTTCAATGGCCTTCCAGTTGATCCTAGATCTGGGAGTCCTAGAACAACTATCACAGATATTAATTAGTAATCATGTAGTTTGCTTACAGACCTTAATTTGGTTTTTTTTTTTGGTTTAGCTTGGTAGCCTATATATTACTGGCATTAAATTATTATGTTTAGACCTCGAATTTAATATGAGTTCCACGTGCCTCAATCTCATTAAAATATTTTCCAACTGCTTTATTAATGTTGGATTTTAATATCACTTCCATGCCCCTCCGTTTTGGCTTCTTGAACCAAATCCAGTACCCAGGCCACTCTTACTACTTATTCTTTTCCTGTGAATATGCTGCAACTGGGGGATAAATCACTCTTGAGAAAACAGATCTCAAGATTGCAGCAGCATACCATATTTAAGCTTACCAATACTTTGATAATTCCATAGGAATATTCAGCTACAATTGTAATTGAAATTAAAGATTTCGTTAAATCAATATATTATATTTATTGTGTAGATGGGTTTTCTTTGGCAGAGTTATTGAAATCAGAGGTCAATCCCAATTGGGACGTGCTCCTATCAGCGCTGCTGTACAGGCCCACTTCCTTTGTTTTTGCAAAAACCAGTTAATAGAATAGTATAAGACGAAACAAAGGAACTAAAGAGACCTAATACACACACGCAATCTATCCAATGATAATACAGAACAAAACTTCCAAATAAACCAAAATCAACTAATTCACTTCCAAGCTTCTTAATTTGTGAACTTTAAAACCTTAAACAAGAAAATAATGGTTCAGTGACGTTATCATGTCCTGAGCTATTCCAATTATTTTATTTCACAATATCTTCATAGAAATATCTTAATCAAGAAAGGAAATTCAACTTCAGATGAAGAACGTAAGTGCAGAGCTGACCAATATCCTTACGCACAAACTGTCTGCTGCACCATTAATTCCTACGCTACACAAGGAGCTCAACAGGCAAAATATGATAACAAGTCCTTCAGCACTCTAAACTACTTTTTAATATATATTGTCAGATTCAAAAATAGGAATCTTATATAGGGTATCACTCATGCATTATATTTTTCAACCACCTATTTTCATTAAATTCCGTAAGCATGCACCTGCTTGAAATCAATATCAGCTCAACACCCATTTAAAATTAATTATCAGTTCATCAATTTGCAAATATCAATTCCTTTACACAATCTACATAATATAATATATTTTATATTCTTCTACAAATCAGGTTCTTTAAAACCAATACATGTTAATTTACCATTTGGACGTGGTTTGATTAAAGCCACTGGACCGCACTACCTTCCCCCACATAGTTTCCTATTAACAGTGATGGTTTGAAGTAGACAACATGTTTTATTTAGGAATTTCTTTATATTGGTTAAGCATGAGCAGGTCATACATTGGGCAAAATATAATGCGTTTCCTATTTGCTGCAAATTACACCAAATTTCCAATTTTCCAAGCAGCAGATCACTATTACGACAAGAATAAAATTTCTATTAAAGATTGTCTATTCAAAGAATTTATACCTGCTTTCAGACTGGGTAAATCATTAGAGAGGAAGGAGGTCGAGAAATCTGGAGCTAAGTGATGCTCCACTTTTCGACTCGCAATAAGTGAGGGCTCCGTGACCTGTAGAACACTCAGAAAGACGAGCAGAGGTCCACCAGATTGGCTCCGGCGGTAGCCGCTCCGATGCTTAAGTAAGTAAAAGGAATTGAAAGACTGTATTGAAAGCTAAAGAATGAGCATGAAAAATAAAGTGTACCTTTAGGGTTTAATTTATAGTCCGTGGCCTTCCTAATTTGATTAGGATTTGATGCCATGAATATAGGGATTTGATCATCGGAGATCGCAGTTACCTTGTGGAGTATTGCTTAGAGATAACCATAGATGGTAGTTCCCTTATTGAAGACTGCTTCCTTGTTGAGGACTACTTCCTTATTCCCTGCTCGGCATCCGCTAAGGCGGTGACGAGGTCTGGAGTGTTGGTCTGGTCCCTGTGATAAGTTCTGAGACCCTTGCCCGGATATATGTGCTCTGAAGGCATATGTTTCGTCACTTCCGACCTTTTGTGATGATCTGGATGCTTGAGCTTTTAGTCATTGGCTGAATGAGAACCGTGTTGGCCGAGCATGAGTTGGATTATGGTCATACGTGTCACGTGTTGATTGGCCTGCTCTTTATGGTATATCAGTTACTCCCCCCCCCCCCCCCCCCAAGTCCTAGTTTGATGCTAGCAAGCAACTAGGGCTAAGCCTTTTTTGAAGAGTCATGTGTCCTGCCTGTTCACCTTCCAAGGCAACTGTTGGGGCGCCATTTATTGCGCAGCCGGATATTAGGTCTTTTCAAGGTCATTATTTGTACTGGCCGATAGTTGGGTTTCCCGAAATCATCATTGTTCCGAACCGTCATGGCGTTTGGACTTGGTGGGTCCCTTCTGATACTGTGCTTATAAATACGGGGTAAGATTTTGAAATGACCTTTTCCCTGTCATTTTCACTGTGCTAGAAGACTTCATCCACCATTGTTGGTCTGTGCGACCTTGAAGAATACCGATTTCCTGAGTTTAGACCAGGTTCGACCAATTTTTTCTCTTCTATTGCTTCTTTCTTCTTAAATCCGGGAATAATGTCTGCTCCTTTTGAGTCCCCACTTGTAAGCGAGGGAGTAGGAAATCCTTCTGAGATGGCTGTACTGTCTCTTGTGGAGGACGTAGGTAACCCTACTCCTGAAGATATTGGGGAGAGGCCTGTTGATCCTCCCCCTGTCCTGAGGTTAGGATAGTTGATGCCTTTGAAGAGCCTCGAGACAGGGCTGGGGAGACCTCTGGTAGGTCTTCCCATAGAGAAGAGGGTGAGAGTGCTGTTACTCAGAGCCTTCTGGACGAGTGGAGGGTAAAATACCATTTTCCCCCAAATGTGACCTGCAGAGTTCCAGGCCCCATGGATTGTCCCCAAAATGTTGAAGCCGGGGAGATTTGTGTTTACCTTGCCTGGTTCGAAATGGGCTTGAGACTCCCATTGCCGGATTTAGTCAGGCAATTCTTTTGTAGGTACAAGCTCTGTCCTGCCGACCTGAATCTCAATAGCTGGTGGCAGCTTCTAGAGTTCATAGTATTAGGACACCAAAACAAGGTGGATGTGTCCGTGGACTTGATCTGTAGCAATATGGATCTGAAGTTCAAACAGGCAGAAGGCCTTTTCTATATGTCTTTTAAGAAGGGGTTCCGACCCCTGTCCTCCGTTCCTATTTCCAACAAAACGTGGAAGAAGTGGTACTTCTTCGTCGAAGGAGGATGGGAGCATGAAGACTTCCAGGAAGGAGAGGCCTCGCCATTCCCTCGTGCTACGGGTCATAAGGGTGAGGCTTATTCCCTTAGGTTTGCTTTAGCTTTGTTTATGCCTTCAGAACTGATAAACAGATATATCATTCCTTACTTCTGTGCAGTCAAGAGTGCTTGGAAGAGGCCCGTTTTACTAAAGCACTGCGAGATCAGTACCGAGTACTGCTTTCGACCTCTAACCGGGCTCATTCTGTCATTGTAACTTCGGAGAACTTGATGGATGCCCGTGCTGCAGAGCTTAAGAAGAGGATGACATCGAAGTGGGCAGTGCCGGAGGCCCAAGTGTTGGGGGAGGCTTCCTCCCGGGCTGAGCCTGATGCCCCCCTTGAAGTAAAAAGGAGGAGGTTGATTTCTGGCTCTCCCGAGCCAGCCCCTGCCGAGGTTGAAAAGGAGGCCGAACCTGCCGTTCCTGTTTCGGCTGCTCTTCCTGCCCCTTCCGGTCCGAGCAGAAGGACTAGGAAGGGGAAAGCACCTGCCGTACCGTCCGAGCCGTTTGATGAGCCGGACTATCAAATTGCCAAGAAGGCATTCGACCAAATATGGGCTCGGGGCCCTCATCGATACAGAGGGGATGACCCCTCCAAGCTGATGACAAAGATGATGAATCTCCAGATGAGGGTAACTTCTAAAGATTTTCTTGACTTTTCTGTTTGTTCATTTGTTCACTCTAAATTGTCTGTCTTGTCTTATGCAGAGCATGCATAGTTTGGCTGCTCTGATGGTGACCCCCATGGGCCTTGAGGAGGCTGAAAAGCTGAAGGCCGAAGTAGAAGAGATGAGGCTGGAGCTTGGGACAGCCCGATCCAAGGTTCAAACCGTTGAGGAGGGTCTGAAGGAAGCTACCACCAACCTTACCGTGGCAGAGTCTGAGAGGGACATATATGCTCGGCAGGTTGAGGGGCTTCAGGCGGAGTTGGTTGAGCTCTGGAGTTCCTTTAATCAAAAGGTTCAGGAGGCAGCTGATCAAGCCAAGGTTGAGGCTGAGATGGAATTGAAAGGTGAAGTTGAACAGATGGGTGATGACCTGATCCGGTTTGGCTTTGAAAGCTTCCGAACTAGATTTCAGGCTCAGCTCCCGGGTTTTGACGTGTCGTCAATCGTTCCTCCTGAACCTGCCTCGTCTGGTCCTGACCCGTACAAGACGGCTGGAGCTACTGCCCTTAATTTGGAAGAGGATCCAAGCCCTTCTGACAAGGCTTGAGGCTTTATGGGCTTTTTGATTTTTTTTTTATTTCCTTTTGATGTAATAAATGTATACTTCTGATCAGTAAAATTGACTTTCCTTTAGATTCTTCTTGTGTTCTTTCCTCCTGTGCAATTTTATCGTAAGTGCAGCTGTTCTGAGCCTCTTGCATGTTAGGTCAACCGTCCAGTAGTCGATAGTTACCTTCCGAGCTTCAATACTTGTAATTGAATAATGAATGTAGATTAACTTCAACTGTCTCATCATAATGAGACAAGAAAGCAAGCATAATCAAATAGATAGAGCCCAATAGAGTGGGCGTAAATTTTCATAGATCTCTGAGATAGATTGCTCTGAATCAAGAGCTCGTGAAGATAATCAGGCAGCTTGTGCTTGTCATTATGATGCTTGGCATGCTGTTTTCGAGTACTCAGGATCAGGATATGTCCGAGCTGTTTTGGCCTTTGTCATGTGACTAGCCTGTCATAAAATAGTTAAGACTGTAAGTTCTGACTCTTGGATAGGAGGCCTGTACATTTAGACTTTGTCCCCCTCTTTTTATCAATTCAGAAGCTCCAGTGCTGGACTGTGATTTTCGTTCATAGAGCTCTGTACCCTGTCTCTTGGTATATCGAGGAGGCACATTTAATGCACTGTTTATTTATTCGATTGCCGTTTGGGATTTCGAGGCCAATTTCTTTTTCACCGTTGCGATGGTTCAGTTGGGTGGCTTTTGGACTTCAAGGGTCTATATATATGGAAACGAGGGCATTCGGTTGCATTCAACCCTTTTATTCCCAAACTGTTTCCTCGTAGGAGAGACTTTAGATGCTGCCGGAATTTTGTCACTCGCCCGGATATGATGGATGATTCTCTGTCTGAGTTAGGAATGATTAAACTGTGGCCGAGATTTAACCTTCCCCCTTTTTCAGTCTCCAAGGAAGGATTAAAGGAGGCACAAGTCTTCTTGTCTCCTCTGGCATTCAGTCGAGATTCCTCCGATTGGTGGTGCTCCCTCCTTGATTCAATCGAGGCTTGGAGTGCCGGTGATGAAGACGCAAGTGGGGTGCCCCCTCTTCTTCATGTTTCGTCAGAGACCCTTGCTTCAATCGGTTGGGGTGTAACAACTGATGTGAGGAAGACGAATAACGGTCCCCTGAGACCCAGAGCCCTCATCCTCCGTTGGTCGTGAGATCAATGATAGTGATGATGAAATGGCCTGGGTGCTCCTTGATGTGGATTGGGGTTCAGGATTCCTTCCTTTTAAATGGAGCCGACGACGGCGGTAATGGAAGTCTTGGATCCTGTGCCCCTTTATCATCCGAGGAAGAAAGCCATGATGTTGCAAGTTGTAGCCTCTGTAGTAGCTTCTGTAGTAGCTTATGTAATGAACTCTGTATTGTAGCCTCTGTTTTATTTCCAATCTCTGTACTGATGTAAATTTTCTGAATTATCAATAAAATTGAGTTTCTTTTTCTCGGATCTGATGTTCTTTGTATTCGAATGTACTATTCTGTAGTTAAAACACTTTCTCGTGCACTTTTGATATATGAATGTTCTAAGAATAGATCAAAGAAACTTAGAAGAATGCTTGAATCAAAGTACTTCACTCCTGATCGGTATCATAGTACTTGTTCCTTGTTTGACAGATAAGCCAAATAATATAAACATCAGATCTGAGGTATTCCGATCTAGGAAACTTTAGTATTGTAGATGTTCGGAATTTTTGTCTTTGGATGGACTAGATCATAGAATCTGTTTTTTAAAGATAGGCCAGGCTGAAGAGACCTGTGCATTATAAATGGACCAAGTCCTAAGACTTGTGCATTAAGGACCAGGCTCTGGAGGCCTGTGCATTATAAATGGACCAAGTCCTAAGACTTGTACATTATGGACCAGGCTCTGGAGGCCAGTGCATTATAAATGGACCAAGTCCTAAGACTTGTGTATTAAGGACCAGGCTCTGGAGTCCTGTGCATTATAAATGGACCAAGTCCTAAGACTTGTACATTATGGACCAGGCTCTGGAGGCCAGTGCATTATAAATGGACCAAGTCCTAAGACTTGTACATTATAAATGGACCAAGTACGAAGACTTGTACATTATGGACCAGGCTCTGGCGGCCTGTGCATTATAAATGGACCAAGTCCTAAGACTTGTGCATTATAAATGGACCAAGTACGAAAACTCGTACATTGTGGACCAGGCTCTAGAGGCCAGTGCATTATAAATGGACCAAGTCTTAAGACCTGTGCATTATAAATGGACCAAGTACGAAGACTTGTACATTATGGACCAGGCTTTGAGGACCTGTGCATTATAAATGGACTAAGTCCTAAGACTTGTGCATTATAAATGGACCAAGTACGAAGACTTGTACATTATGGACCAAGCTCTGGAGGCCTGTGCATTTATAGATGGACTGAGTGTAAAAGCTCGTACATTATGGACCAGGCTCTAGAGGCCTGCGCATTTATAGATGGACCGAGTGTAAAGCTCGTACATTATGGACCAGGCTCTGAAGGCCTGTGCATTTATAGATGGACCGAGTGTAAAAGCTTGTACATTATGGACCAGGCTCTGGAGGCCTGTGCATTTATAGATGGACCGAGTATAAAAGCTTGTACATTATGGACCAGGCTCTGGAGGCCTGTGCATTTATAGATGGACCGAGTGTAAAAACTCGTACATTAAGGACCAGGCTCTGGAGGCTTGTGCATTTATAGATGAATATTCTATGGAAGTAAAAGAAACATCTCTACTGATAATACTTCCGTAAGTGTTCCATGTTCCATGGCCTAGGAACAGGCTTCCCAGTCATGTCTTCTAGCCAGTAGGTAGTAAGCCGAACAACCTTCGTTACTTTGTAGGGGCCTTCCCAGTTTGGTGACAACTTTCCCATAGTAGGATCCTTGGTGTTTTGATAGACTCTTCTTAAGACATAGTCTCCGACTTGAAAGCTGACTGTCTTGAGTCCTACCTTGGATTTGTCGACCATTCTCTGTTGATAGGCTTCCATCCTGATGCTGGCTTGATCCCTTCTCTCTTCGAGCAAATCCAAGTTTTCCATCAGCTGTTGATCATTGGATTCTTGCTCAAAGGCTTCTGTTCTTAGGGTTGACATACCAATCTCAACCGGAATTACTGCTTCTGTCCCATAGGCTAGTGAGAAGGGAGTCTTAGAGGTGGGAGTTCTTCTGGTCGTTCTGTAGGCCCAAAGGACTCCAGGGAGTTCTTCTGCCCACTTTCCTTTGGCCTGCTCCAACCTTTTCTTTAACCCGTCAAGAATTGTTCGGTTGGTGACCTCCGCTTGCCCATTTGCTTGTGGATGGCCTGGAGAGGCGAAGTGCTGCCTAATGTTGAGATTTTTGCAAAATGTCTTGAAGCCTTTACCAGTGAATTGTGTCCCATTGTCGGAGATAATTACACGTGGTATGCCAAACCAGCACACAATGTTCTTCCAGGTGAAGCTCTCAACTTCCTTTTATGTGATATGTGTCAGAGGTTCGGCTTCGGCCCATTTAGAGAAGTAGTCGATGGCCACCAAGAGGTATTTCCTGTTTGGAGGTGCCCTTGGTAATGGACCCACAATGTCCATCCCCCACTGAGCAAAGGGCCAAGGACTAGGAATCGGGATAAGCTCATGATGAGGCTGATGTTGGTACGGGGCAAATCTCTGGCACTTGTCGCACTTCCGAACATATTCCTTAGCCTGTTTCAACATGCCAGGCCAGTAATAGCCTTGCGATAGAGCTCGGTGGGCTATAGTTCTACCCCCATTATGATTCCCGCAAATTCCTTCGTGTATTTCAGCCAAGACGTACTGTGACTCGTCTGGAGCTAAGCATTTTAACAAAGGTTGAGAATACGACCTTCTGTAAAGCTTGTTGTTTAGGATCAGGTACCGAGCCGCTCTAATTCGGATTCTCCTAGCTTTGTTTTTGTCCTCTGGGAGGAGCCCGGATCTTAGATACTAGAGGATTGGGGTCATCCAGTTCTGGGGCTGTTCATCAATTTAAGTAATTTGGGTTTCCTCAATGCTGGATCCTGGCTGAAAGGAGATTTTAATTGTGGAGTTTGCTTCAGACTTGAGGTGGGAGGCCATGTTAGCCAGAGCATCTGCTCTGCAATTCTGGCTTCTCTCAATTTTTTAGATAGTAAATGTCTGGAAGGAATGCTTCAAGTGGTTCACCAGTTCGGAGTACCGGAGCATCCTATCATCTTTAATGGAAAATTCTCCCAAGACTTGGCTCACCACCAGTTGGGAGTCAGAGAAGACATCGAGATTCTAAGCCTCGCATTCCAAGGTGAGCTTCATGCCTAAGATTAGGGCTTCATATTCGGCTTCATTATTAGAAGCTTTGAATCCCAGGCTGACTGCTTTTTCTGACGTGAGCCCATCAGGAGATTGTAGTACCAGGCCTACCCCTGAACCTTGATCGGTTGACGATCCATCAATGTATAGCAGCCAGGTTCCTGAAATTTTAGTAAGTTGTGCATTGTTCTGAAGTGCTGGGGTGAACTCGGCAACGAAATCAGCTAAGGCCTACCCTTTGATGAAGTTTCGGGGTACATATGATATGTCGAACTCCCCTAGCTCCACAAACCACTTCACCAATCTTCCCGATACCTCAGGTTTCCTCAGTATTGACTTCAGAGGATAGACAGTTGGGATCTCGATTGGATGGGCTTGGAAATAAGGTCGAAGCTTCCGAGCTGATATGACCAAGGCATAGGCCAGTTTCTCTACTTCTGGGTATCTCTTTTCCGTGTCAAGTAGTGCCCTACTGACGTAGAATATAGGCCTCTGTACTCCTCTGTCCTGTCTGATCAATGCGGAACTGACCGCGTTTTCGGAAACTGCAAGGTAGAGGAGCAGCTTTTCTCCTTGTACTGGTTTTGACAGGAGCTCTGGAGAGGCTAGATACTCCTTTAGTTCTTGAAAGGATTTCTCGCATTCTTTCATCCACTGCAGAGCTTTGCTGCCCTTTAGAGCCTTGAAGAAAGGTAGGCAACGATCGGTGGATTTGGATATAAATATGCTCAGTACCGCAATTTTGCCATTCAGTGCCTGAATTTCCTTTTTGGTCCTTGGTGAGGTCAGTCCAATTAGAGCTTGGATCTGAGTGGGGTCTGCTTCAATACCCTTTTGAGAGACAATGTATCCCAAGAATTTTCCCTTCGTAACTCCAAAGGTACATTTCGAGAGATTGAGCTTCATCTTGTGCTGTCTGAGGATATCGAAGGTTTGGGCTAAGTGCTGGAGGTGACTGCCTTTCTGAAGACTCTTTACCAGCATGTCGTCGATGTATACCTCTATGGTGATGCCGAGCAATGGGCTGAACATCTTGTTCACCAATCGCTGATAAGTAGCTCCAGCATTCTTCAACCCGAAAGGCATTACTCTGTAGCAGTAGAGCCCTCGTTCGGTTATGAAGGTTGTCTTCTCTTGGTCTAGAGGGTACATCTGGATCTGGTTGTACCCAAAATAGGCGTCCATGAAACTCATAAGCTCATGCTCTACAGTGGCGTCAACCAGTTGGTCTATTCTTGGCAATGGAAAGCTGTCCTTGGGGCATGCCTTGTTGAGGTCTGTATAATCAACGCAGACTCTCCACTTGCCGTTTTTCTTCTTAACAAGCACGGTGTTGGCTAGCCACTCAGGATAGAATACTTCCCGTATCATCATGGCGTCCAGCAGCCTTTGGATTTCTTCATTTATAATCCGATGCCGTTCAGGAGCAATCGGTCTTCTCTTCTGTCTGATTGGCGGGTGATCCGGATCCACCATCAGCTTGTGAGTTATAAGAGTGGGATCTATTCCCTCCATGTCTTTGGTCTCCTAAGCAAAGATAGAGAGGTTGTTTTTCAAGAACCTGACTATCTTTTCCTGCTCGGTGTGCGTTAGGTCTGGGCCGATGTACAAATAATGCCCCTCTGCTTCTGAACTGACCAATACTTTAATGGGCTCGCCAACAGGTTTGGCTCGGCTGTCGCGTCCCCTTGGGCTCAGGGGTTCTTCAATGTTGGATGGGCAATCCTCCACTTCGGGAGAGTGAGTGAGAACCGGATCTGCACAGTCCCGAGTGTACTATAATTGCTATTTAGGAGCTCTCTCCTTGAGGGCAATAGCGTGGCACTCTCGGGAGGTTGGCTGACACCCTCTGACCGAGTGGACGCTCTGGTTGTGGACGTACTTTAGACACTGATGGAGGGTCGAAGTGACTACTCCTATCTGATGCAACCAGGGTCTCCCGATTATGATGTTGTAGGGAGATTTCATGTTTAACACCATGTACTCCGAGATGGTGGTCTTCTGCCCTTCACCCTCTCCTACGGTGGTAGGAAGGTCGACTCTCCCCAAAGGGGTACTGAGGTTGCCATCAAAAGCTGCCATCACGGCAATGGTGGGCTTGACGTTGTCATGGTCTCTCCCCATCTGTTTAAGTGGCTTATAGAACAATATGTTGACGGAGCTGCCAGTATCGACCAGGACTCTCCGGGTCTCAAAGTTGGCGATTCTGAGGGTGATAACAAGGGCATCACTGTGAAGGCAATGTACCCCTGCTAGATCTTGCTAAGTGAATTGAATCTCCGGTGCTGGCTTGAGCCTCTTTTCTACGTTGGAGATCTGTAATACGTTCGGGGCAACTCTGGCCTCCCGAGCATATCTCTTTCTTGCCCTGTTGGACATTTCTGTGATAGGGGGGTCAGCATTAAGGACGTAGATAACATGGTTGTTCTACCTCTGAGGCTCGTTTCACCCTTCCCTCTGCTCCTGCCTCTATTCGGGCCTTTGATCTGGCCGTTGTTGAGGCTTATCATCTTGGGGGTTTTGCCTTCCGTCCAGCTTGACGAACTCCCGAAGACGCCCCTTCTTTATAAGCTGCTCTATCTCATACCGGAGGGTCCTGCATGTGTTAGTTGTATGTCCATGATCTTTATGGAAATTACAATACTTACTTTGGTCCCGTAGGTTGGGGTCTCCTTTGATTGGTTCCGGCCACCTCAGGTTCTCCCGATCTCAGATCTGCCGGAGTACTTGGTTCGGTGTGGTGTTTAAAGGAGTGAAGTTGGTGAACTCCCTTGGTCCGGAGTTGTACACAGCTCGGGGTGGTGCTCTCTTTTCTGGGCTCCTGGCCCTCTTTTTGTTGGAGTCTCTTCTGTGATCCTCCTTCTTGTGGTCCTCCCTCTTCGGATTGTCCCTCTGGGTCTGATCTTTGCCCTTCTGGGATGTGCGGTTGGCTTCTTCCAGGTTGATGTACTTTCTGGCCCGATCCATTAATGCCGCCATATCGGCTGGAGGACTCTTTGTTAAGGAATCTCTGAATCCACCTTGGGCAAGCCCAGCAGTCAGGGCTGCTACAAGGAATTTCAGGCTGCAGTCGGTGATCTCCGTGAGTTCGGTATTGAAGCGTGCGATGTAGGCTCTGAGGGATTCCTCCCTAGTCTGTTTGATGTTTAGCAGGAACTCTGGACCCCTTCTGAGCCTCCTGCTGGTCATAAACCTGTCCAAGAACTGTCTACCGAGCTCGTAGAAGCTGGTAATTGAGTTTGGAAGGAGGTTGTGGAACCACTTTAGAGCAGTTCCCTTCAAGCTGGTGATGAAGGTTCGGCACATGAAGGCATCAGAGGCTCCGTGAAGGGCCATCGTATGCTGGTAGTGCGAGAGATGATCCTTTGGATCTCCAGAACCATCATATAGGGTGAACTTGGGCACCATGAACTTTCTGGGCCTCTCTTCTGACATGATGGTGTGAGTGAACGGAGTGGCTCGTCTTCCGAGCAGCCTGGCCAACTCGTCTTGTTCTGGAAGGTTCTGATGTCCTCTTAGGGCGATTGTTCGGTCCATAAATTTGGCAATTTCCTTTACCCTCCGTGGGTCCCTGATTCTGACATCTTGCGAACCCTGCCCGACAGCCTCGGCTTCAGGGTAGTAGGGTTGAGCACGCCCTTCGGACGGAGGAGGATTTCGAACCGGAGGGATTGGTACTGCATGGGGATGAGGCTCCTGCGGTGCCAGATGTGCTCCCGAGGCCCTTGGAGTTGGGGCCCGAGTAGTACTCCGGTAATGGACGTCAGGAACGAAGGCTGATGTTCCCCAGCCTGGAGCTGACGGTTGTGGATCTCTGCCAACGCGGGCAACGCCCAGGGGGTGCCCAGGCTGGGTAGCTGGAGCCTGCTCATGGAGTTCTTCATTTTTCGTGGCAATAGGAGGTTGCATTCCTGCGGCGAAGTTGACCGGTAGGTTAAGAGAACCTACTGCTTGGTTTTGTGTGATTGTTGCCAGCGTTCTAGTGATGGCAAGCAACTGTTCTTGCACCAGTTCATTGTGTCGTTTGATCGATTCAATCTCTTGTCTCATGGGGTTAACCGCTAGTCCCTTTGTACGAGGAGCAGGCGGCTGACGCTGAGAGTTTTGCGAATTCTGAGTATTCTTTCGTGGTCAGAGATTTGGTGCCATGGTTTTCCGGTAAGGAAAGAGATGGGTTTATGAATAGAGCACTTGGAGATTAGTCGTTCCCACAGACGGCGCCAAACTGATGCTGTACTTTTTGGCTCGCAATAAGTGAGGGCTCCGTGACCTGTAGAACACTCAAAAAGACGATCAGAGGTCCACCGGATTGGCTCCGGCGGTTGCCGCTCCGATGCTTAACTAAGTAAAAGGAATTGAAAGACTGTATTGAAAGCCAAAGAATGAGCATGAAAAATAAAGCGTACCTTTAGGGTTTAATTTATAGTCCATGGCCTTTTTAATTTGATTAGGATTCGATGCCATGAATATAGGGATTTGATCATCGGAGATTGCAGTTACCTTGTGGAGTATTTCTTAGAGATAACCATAGATGGTAGTTCCCTTGTTGAAGACTGCTTCCTTGTTGAGGACTACTTCCTTATTCCCTGCTCGGCATTCGCTAGGGCGGTGATGAGGTCTGGAGTGTTGGTCTGGTCCTTGTGATAAGTTCTGAGACCCTTGCCGGATATATGTGCTCTGAAGGCATATGTTTGGTCACTTCCGACCTTTTGTGATGATCTGGATGCTTGAGCTTTTAGTCATTGGTGAATGAGAACCGTGTTGGCCGAGCATGAGTTGGATTATGGTCATACGTGTCACGTGTTGATTGGCCTGCTCTTTATGGTATATCACTAAGGTTGCTCGATCACTGCGCTGCACCAACCGTTAGCAACCCAAAACTATTTCTTGCGCCCCAAAAATCTGATCTATGCGGCTATATCAATTTTGTTGGTTTACGCTATTTAAATTGATCAGTTTGACCAACCCTCAACAATTTTTTTTTTAGAGATTTATCAGCTAGCCTAGTCGATGTTGTTGATACTAAGAAAAATACAGAGAAAGGAAGTATGAGAAGAATCAGGAAATAAAAGTAGGTGAGGAACAGATCAGTCATGAAAATCTGGAAATCAAAAATCCCTTCTGAGTACTGTTCAGCAGAGATTCATAAATACATGGAAGGCTCTGGAATGGAGTATGTCGGTGGCTTCACGTGACTGGCGCTAGAATGTTCTACGCTCTTCTTCAGTTTCCTCCAGCTTCTTCAAGAAGCTTCTTTAAGCTTTTGCTTTTATTTTATATATATATATATATATTCTTTTGAGTTAATTTCTTCTATTATCTTATTTACAATTATATAAAATATAATTTCTATATATTTTATACATACTATTCTCATTCCAAAATATTAAATTATAGAATGTCAACCAATTTGGTATAAAGTCGGGGCTCGGTGTCATTATTATTTATTTTATCAGTTTTAGGTCCCCGTTCGTGTTTCTTCCTATTATTTATTTTTCTTTGCATAATTAATGATTCATTTCAGTTCTATTTATTTATCCTGGGACTCGGTTGGTTGGATTAATTATTTTCCGACTCTATATCATTTTTCAGTGGTTTGAATTAATTTTATATTTTCGAATAATTAATCCAATCATGGTTTATGGTATTTTGGTTTATCCCGACTTATCAATATCACTGAACCTACTTTTATTAGGTCAGAACATAATCTGGATCATGTCGAATTTTCGGGATATTACAGGACTGATCTCTATCATCGCCCTGTCGCATATCACGGTTACCAGGACGGTTCTGTCACACTGATTCAGTCCCACTAGTCTAAGGGTTAGGCAAAACTTCTACCATCCTTTCCAAAATACGTTCGACCCTGTCAAGGCGCTCTGACTCCATATTAGTACTGTGGGTACGGACCATTTACTACAAAAGATCAGTATCGAACAGGGACGTATGTACGTAATCATATTAACAGGTTTCACCTAACAATGGACTCTTAAACTTCCCTAAATCATAACACTTTGGTCCTAATCTCCCATGAACCACTAGAACCTTGTGCTATGATACCATGTTGTCACAACTTGTATCTTATCCTGTGTGGATAAGGGATCCGTGACCAGAGGTAGCGGCCTTATGCTGTTCCCTTGTCTAAATTTTAAACTTAATTTCACAACATTTATAAAAGTGTAAAGCATGCTATAGTCAAACCAGTACTAACATTAGGGTGCTCTTGTACAATCATGCATATAGTTAAGTTTTTAAGTTTACAAAACTACAAAACATCCCCAAGATGTGGAGACATGGGAGAACTAGAACCATTACATACATAGTTTGATACATTACTAACAAAAAGAAGAGTGAGTCCTTTGCACTAGTAGAAGATCAACCTGTTACTAACTCGGCGTTTAATCAGTCTGTACGCCTGTAGATCCGTCTATAGTACGAGGACTTGAAAAAAATAATATATCTAAAGTGAGCTAAATTAGCTTAGTAAGTAAACTCTTCACTCTTCCGTGGGTCAAGGTCAACTCAAGAGATGAATAAGAATCATAATGAATAAGAATAGTATCACATCGATAAATGAATCTTAGGAATGTCACAGTAGCCAGTCACCAACAAATGGATCAATCTCAAAGGCATATCCCATGATAGATCAACAAGACAAATATAAGGAATGACCTGAACAACATATAGCTGCCAAAGTGATAAAACATCAATCTGAAATCAAGAATAGACAGACACGTCACCAACACGTAGCATATCATCAAATAACTATGAACAAGTTCACAAGAAGGATTTGAATCAGAAGTATATCATCAATGTAAGCGTGCCAATATAACAATGAGTCATGAGTACATCATCAAAACATCAATGAGGGATATAAAATACTAACAGAATAGATGCTGACATGCATAAGCCTCATGAGTGCCTTTCCAGGGTCTGCTGGTCTAACGGCGCCCTCACTCGCCCAAGTCTAACCTCGACCACATCATTGTATCCAGGGTCTATTGGTATGACAGCACCCAGGTCCAACCTCGCCCGAAGGTTACTGGTCTAACAGCGCCCAGGTCCAGCCTCACCCAAAATAATAAATAACATCAGAGCTCTGTACATATAACATGTCCCTCATGGACTAATCATTAGGCTACTCCCACACATTGACCCGTAGGTCCTCAAGCATCCGTGAATCAGACGAATGTTGTGATAGATCATAACTCCAAGTACTCAATAATATCATGATCATCATGTCTCCACAAGTAATGTACATAGTGTGGAAAATCATACAAACTAGCTTGGAAATGTCATATAATCAACAAGGATATCAATAACCATGATCTCAGTGAATTAACAATAGAAGCAAGTATCATATCATAGGAATCAATATCATCTGGCAGGCATAGAGTACAATTGGCAGCATCAAGAAGTGAATGTGACATGGCTAGGAGTAACACGTGTTAGAGTTCGGGTTTACATACCTTTTACTAGCCTCCTTACCTGCTATTCAACGTTAGTTTCCTTTTCTTTTCCTTTAGATGGTCCTGTCATTCATAAAATATAACTCAGTCTATAGCCATAATCAGTCTATTCTACATATTCATATATATATATATATATATATCATGGCTATAAATATTTTATTTTCTAATTTGTACCTCGCCATTGAGTCTGAAACGTCGAATGAAATTAATTTAGGCTTTTACAATTTTAAATTTGGACTCCTAGATTAAAAAGGGGAAAATGATCATTTTGTGCTTTTATGTGTCTTTTATTCCCGGGACCTTTTTTCAAAATTTTGACCTTACCATTGGGTTTGAAATGCTCGAGATAATAAAAATTGACTATTCATTTGCTTCGTTTGGAATCCGTTTGACCCATTTTTGACTTAGGGGTATTTTAGGAATTTTCCTTTTTAAAATATTAAAATAATATTTATTTAATTTACTGTTTCGGCCTTAGTATAATTTTCCATAACTTTCGGGGGTCAAATTATAATTTCCCTAAGTCTTGGTCTGAACTAGCGGGTTCACTAGGCAAAACTCTAAACCGGTCCAAGAACCTTGTGAGCCAGCCGGTTCATATTAAATCTGTGAACCGGAATAGCATAACCCAACTCCTATCTTATCCATGGTTTGGGTTAACCCTTAACCTAATTTCTAATTTTCTATTATTGTAACCAAACAGGGTAATTCCACTTAAAAATTAAGTTCAAAATGACACAGCTTTAGGACCCAATTTCACATTCGGTCAGATTTCGACCCAACCTAAACTCGGTCAACCTTGACCCGGTAATCCCCCCGACTTTCCGATCGTCTTCTCCGATGAATCTGCCGGTCGCCGGAGTTGCTACAGTAACTCATTGTTTTTCTTAATTTTGACGTCCCTCTTTTCATATTTTTATTCCAAATTACTCATGGGACCTTATACTATCATTTAGAACCGTTTTAAACCCCAAAAACCCCTTTATCCGATGCCCTCATGGGTTTTTCCGATCATCCTCTGGTGAGGATAATTTGACTAAACCATGGCCATTTCTAGACTATTTTGCACCAATTTTGTTGCATTGGACTCCTGGGAGGATTCTCTGCTCTTTCTTAAGCTCAAAAACAGGTTTGGCTAACATATGAAAACTTGCCATCCTAGCTGAGAGTTACGGGTTACTTCTTCCTAAGTTTTCTTTAATATTTTTTATTCTTAATAGCTCTAACTAAATCTATAGCAGTATAGAGAAAATTAAGACAATAGGAATTTAAATTTGGTACCTGTTTCAGCTTTCTCCAAAATTTCAGAATGTTTCATTTTTTTTTTTTCTGAACTTCTCTTCTTCGTTCTTCTTTTCTTTTATTTTTTTGCACCTCAACTACTCTCATTCTCTCTTTCTCTCCCCTTCCAGTTCCTTCCTTAACCAACTCACAATCGGTGACTGCCTTATCCTTTCTCTTAAAATTTTCTTTTTCTCCCTTTTTTTTCTAGCTTTTCAATGCTTCTCTTTCTTTTATATTTTTATTTTTATTTTTTTCCACATTAATATATTTATATATATATATATACATATAACGGGAACCATTATAATTAAATTTTAAATTATATATATACATATGTGTATTTAATACACATACTTTTACACATACATTTTTTTGCAAAAATCAGGTTTTCGTGCCTGCAACTCATATACGTGCCTCGTATAGCAAGCCTATCATTCACATGTACGTCCATTTTTATTCACGTCATATCTTGGCTTATAGTTTGGGGTTGAATTATTTTTTACCATTCTCGATTTGGGTAGTTGACGGTTCTTGCCTGTTTCAATAATTTAATATTTCAATTCTTAAACACATTATTAACATAATTTATTTCACTAATTAAGTCGAGGTATTACATTTAGCTCATCTTGATCTATGGGAATGATCTTGAATGTTGTTAGATGTTTTGGTGGGTGTTTTGGAAGCCAAAACAATAACTGAAACGGGGCGAAATTACCTATTAGGTTAGTGATATATTGATTGCATTACCTATTAGTCTTATTAACCCAGGTTAGGTTAGGTTAAGTTGACACTAGGTTAGGTCTGGCTTTGATCTTACTTTAGGTGATGGCCTAACCAAGCTGATGGCCCACTATTAAGTTGGGTTAGTTCTTAACCCTAGTTTAGGTCATATTGATGCCTTGTGTTCAAAGAATTCGAAAATGTTCTTTTATGATTGTAGTTTTTGACACATGCTTAATTACCTATTTTGTTGGAAGTGGCTGTTACAGTATATATATCAATATTTATATATAGCTATAAATATGTGTGTGTATATATACATATATATATATGCTGAATCCAATATGTGTGGGAATGGATTATTACAGAAATTAGGCTCACAATCAGAAGACCAACCTTGACCTCTAGACGACCAGAACCTATGGGCGAATGACTGGATTGGCTGGGTATGCGACTGAACTTCACCGCTCAGCAACCATGGCTGACCCTACAACTGGGAAGATTATGTGACATTTAGCTCATCTTGATCTATGGGAATGATCTTGAATGTTGTTAGATGTTTTGGTGGGTGTTTTGGAAGCCAAAATAATGATCAGAATGGGGAGAAATTTTGATTTGAAGTGACCATTGTGAGGGATGGTGGGGTTTCTAGAATGTTTTGGGTTGATTTGAATATCAAGATTTGGTTTAAGCAATGTTAAATGGCATTTAAATGGTTTAAAAGCCGAGAAAATGTGAGAAAATACAAGAAAACTGACTTGGAAAAACAAAGTTTTTCATAGTTTTCTAGTGACCTCGTCAAAGAAAGTGACCGGAGGGTTATTGGTAGCAGTCAACACTAGCGTTAACTAGTTAGTGGTCAAACCAAGTCGAGTCATGAGTCGTGGACCGAGTCGGGCCACGGGTCGGGTTTAGCCAAGTGAACTTTGGGCCTAAGGACCTGTTTGGCTATGGAAAATTAGAACCTTGATTTGAATTGAAATTGGAATAGGGATAACCTTATTCCAGATGTTAGGAAATTAATTAAATTTGGATTGCTTGGTAACGGGGATAAGAAATTGAAACCCTTGAAATTACAAAAGGGTTGATTGGTTTGAAGAAATTACAAATTGGTGAACACGTTTGGAAGAAATTACAAATAAGCCCACTAGTTTATAAAATTGAAGAAAAAACCAATTAAAATATGAAAACGGGCATACTCAACATATTTTGGCATTCTGGATTCAATGACGGGTATGTTTGGACATTCAAGAACTCGGGGTGGTCCTACATAAATATGTGAAATAATAAAAATACCCCTGATGAGAAATTAAACAATTCTTAGGTAAATTAAAATCTAAAAAGGGTCAGTCCAAGTTTTTGGACGCCCTAGATTCAAATACAATGTCAAATTGGATAAATTAGGACCCAGTGATGGTTCTACCTAAAATAATAAGATAAAGATTATGCCCCCAGAGTTAGATTGAACAATTAAAGGCCTAATTAAAATCTGATAGAGACGTATCCAAGGGTTTTGGATGCCCAAAACCCATTTATGATATCAGATTTACCAAATTGGTACACGGTGTCGGTTCTGCATGAATGTATAAATTATGATAATGCCTAGAATAGATATTTAAAAGAGTTAATAAAATACAAAGAGAGTACCTTTAGGATTTTTGGACCTTCTAGACTTGATTCCAAGGTTCGTTTGATGAGTTGGGGTCTTAATAGACGTGAAACTAATTTAGTAGAAATGATGATAATGCCCTTAGGCATGGAATTAACATCTGAAAGAGTAAATAAAATACTAGAAGAGTAACCTTATGGTTTATGGACCTTCTGGATCCTATTCCAAGATCCATTTTATAAGACGGTTTGTCGCTAGGTATGAGACTTGCCTGGGAAAATTATAAAAATGCCCTTATGGGTTTAAAAGGCATTTAAATGATATGAAAACCTTGCGATAAGGCTTCTTTAGGGTTTTTGAGGCCTAGGAACAAAATTCTAATGTTTGTTTGGGCAAATGGACACTTAGTGCATAGGCTAACATTTAATTAACCTTGGAGGACTTAAGGAATTAATGTGAAACCTTACTATTAAGGGTCAGGGTTGTCTCGAAGGTTCAAGTATACATGTATAAGACATTCAATGCATATTGTGTAAGACACAAGTAGTGTTTGCTCATAGCTAGGTGATGGCTACATTGGGATGATTGTGTTCTATACTTGATGTTGACTTTTCGTAGTATGAGGGTTATACACTCTTTACTATACCTCATGCTAGATTTGAATTGTGAGATATTATAGTCTGATATTGATGTTGCATGTGGACTTATGTATACTAGCCTTACGTGCCACATTACTTACGATATGAGATTAACATCGAAGTAGGGTTAATCCCACGTCATTGATACATATTGTGACCCGAATGGTTTTGAGATTAGGATTGTGTCTCCTTTTGGCTATGTTGTAAACCCGCACGAGAGGGACTGAAATCAGAGCAAAACCGGTCCCTAGGATTGATATCGGAGCAGAGTCGATCCCTTGTATGTTTTCATTGTAAAGCATATCATGAATGCATTCATATAATATGTGTACGTTGCATTAAGTGTATTAATTGATGATTTATATAGATTGTTCTTGCTAATTTTGTTGTGATTTCACTTGTTAAGTATGATAGTGCTGTAAACTACACTTATAGATATATTGCTATTGATATTACCTTATGCAAGAAATGGAGGTGCATCGTAAGGTATGTATACATAGATATATATTATGTCTGGATACTCGTTATAGTATCTATCTTTCTGTTATTATACGACTATTCCTTTATACTTTTTTACTATTGATGTTTTATCTTTATATATATATATATTATTCATTGGTATATGACACTTGCTGTGTGCTAGGGTGCATCCTGGGCACTAGGGTTGCCCACATAGGGCTTGCATTAGTTTTTGGCATTCTATGTGCTTGTGTGTTTTAGGAAATCCTATTGAGCATTATAACTTACTGATGTTGTTCACGGGAGTGACAGGTATTGGACTGGTTGATGATAGTTAGTAGATCAGTATGAGATAGATAGAGACTATAGCACTGCTTAGTTCTAAATTGGTGTATTCTTTTTCATCTATATTTATAAAGGGTGTTTGTACCCTAATCAGCTCTAAAACACTTACCTTATTGTACATTAAGAATGTATAATTTTTGTACAAGTGCATCTGATAGTAACTGTCACATCCCGCACCCCACCCTACACGGATGCCGAAAATGTGATGCCAGTTAGCCGCATTGTCACGACCCGAAACCCACCCTATGCGGATCTCGTGTCGCGGGGCCGACCCGAAAGCCGTCCCTACTTTTTCCATTCCTGTATCATAGTACTAATATGCAAAGTACTAAAACCTCAAAACAATAACAGCGGAAGTCTTATCAGTAATAATACATTAGCGGAAGTCTTCCAATACACAATGTTAGCGAAAATCTTTACAATACATAATATGGTTCTACATAAACAAAATAAGAACCAAACATGACCAGCACCCGAGGGTGGTGAATACATGGGAGAACTAAAACATAAACTGATCCATTTCCTTAAATGTCCTTCTACGTCTTTAGACTCCTACCGGGGTCTCGCGGCATCAGTACCTGAAATGGGGGTGAGGAGGGTGGAATGAGCTACAAGAGCCCAGCAAGTAAATACAGATCTCCGACACTGGTATCGAGGATCATAAAAGAATATGAATCCAAGAATAAGGATATGATAGCCAATCATAAGAAATAAGATGCTATGATAGCCAATGGGCACAGTTGCCATAAAGGCCAATAAACAATAGAACACAATGTACAATTAGGAGTAAGGGACATAACATCAACATGAAACTCTTAACATGTGAACAGTGGCAAATGAACAGTAGGATCACAATGTGGAATCAGTAGGAATGGCATAACAATGTTCTGGAATTCTCAACGATAATGCAATAACAAGAAAGTACTGCCATTATAATTGATCACAATAAATCAATCAAGGAATATCTCGCAATACAAGATAATCACAAGAACAATGTAACTCAACAATTTTTAGTTGAGCAATCATATAAGAGATGCTTTTGTTCTGTGTCAGGGCTTGATTTGCCCTCGGTCCTTGGGGGCCCGGTTTACCCCCTTCAATGCATTCCAGTGTATGGCCATATGTCCGTTCACGGACTCGACCCGAAGGTCTTCAGTGTATTTAAAAGCATCGGATGGATATTGTGACTGAGCACAAATCCAGTATACATAAACATTTCATGATCATAAATGATTCCATAAGAGTATATAAAATGGAATATCATCAGTTCAATGGAAACATAACAATAGGCATTTGAAAGTACGGTTCAACATGATAACAATGGTACAACAATAAATCAATGTCCACCAGACAGAACAATATCACATTGTGGAGACAATAACATCAGATACGCTCAGGAGTACGAGTTTGGCAGTAAAAGAATGAACTTGGCTTGATAACACCACATGGAAGAGAAAGGGTATCTACTTACCTCTAATCATGCATTCCTCCTAAATCAGTCTCCTGCGGTTTGCCTCTTTCCTGTCGCGTTCCCTATATATCAGTAAATGCGTTTTAGAATAATTTCTATTCACCAAATTCTATGCCTTGCTATGATCAGTATTTCTAATACTTATTTAGACTTTTATATGTCCATTGTTCTCGGAACCTCCTTTCGTAATTTTGACATTACCAATAGATTCGAAAGGTTCAGAATAATAAAAATTCACTAATTATTTAATTCAATCGGAGTCCATTTGACTCACCTATGAAGCAGGGGTATTTTGGTCATTTTTACAAGTCGTAACTTTTCGGGACTTCGTCTCGTGAAACGGACCTCACCATTGGACTCAGAGCATCCGAGATAATAAAAATTGACTATTCATTTGCCCTATTTGGACCTCGTTTGACCCACTTTTGAGTCAGGGGTATTTTTGTAACTTTGACATTTTCCTGTTGGGCCTTAGTGGAATTATTCAAAACATTTGGGGCCGGTTCATAAATTCCATAAGCTGCGGTCTGAACCAGTTGGTTCAGACCCCAAAACCCTAAACCGGTTCCATTCCATTGTGAACCAACCGGTTCAATTAACTTCAGAGAACCGGATTGAGATATCCCAATTCTCTCACCCTAACCACTGTTTGGACAACCCCAACCCAATTTCAATCCCTTATATCCGTGACCAAACATGCCCAAATTAATTTTAATTTCACATTCAAAACGACACAGTGTTGCTACCTGAATTGCGGTCGGTCGGATCTCAACCCGACCCGACCCAGACCCGACCTCATCCTGACCCGAAGAAGCCCCCGATATTCCGGTCGTCTTCTCCGGTGGGTTTTCCGGCCACGGTCGCCGGAATAACGAAATTCCCTACGGATCTCACTGATTTCACGTCCAAAATTTACTGTTTTTCTTCCCAATAAATTCTAAAATTGTAAGGAATATTTTAGGACCGATTTTAACCTCCAACCTCCCCGGTTTCACACACCCATTCCCAGTTTCCGGCGTTGCACGGGTGAGGGAATAACTGGCCACAGAATGGCCATTTCTTGACCATTTAAGCTGATTCAACTTGCGTTGGGTTTCTGGAGATGTCTCCTATTGATTTCCAATCTAAAAATCAATGTTCGTTGGGTGTATACAATTCCACCATGCTTGACTGAACTCACTTCCCGATTCTGGGTTTTCTTTTCTATTTCGGATTCTCATCAATTCCAACAGCAACAACACCTATTAAGAATATAAATGAGCATAATTTAAATAAGGAATATACCTGTTTTAGTTGCTGATTTCCTTCAACCCTTTTCCAAAAATTCATTTCCTTTCTTTCTCTCTCTATTCCCACTTCTTTCTTCCTTGCGATTCAGTTTCTCTCACAGCTTCAATCTCTTTCTTTCTTCCCTTAACCGACCCCCCAGTCGGTGGCCCTTGCCACCTGCAGCCACGGTGGCAGCACACCCATGCACACAAGACACCTCACACATAGCTTTCTCTCTCTCCTCTCCTCCTCACACGTTGCACCCTAGCCCTCTCTTGCTGATTTCCCACTCGGTGGCTTTGCCACCTCCTCATCATGCAAGGCCCACATGACACATACTTACATGCCTATTATATATATATATATATGCAACCGTATACATATATATACATATATAAATAATATTTCATTGATACATTATGTATGTATAGATATTACATATACATCTCCATTTAATTTTGTGCATGCACGTATTACATACGAGATTCAAATGTTGGTTCATTCGGGTGTTTAAATATTCCAACTTAACTTTAAAAATTATGCGTCGACATTCACTTGCACGGTTTTCAGTAAACTCGGCTTCCGGTGCAACGGTACCCGGACACCCGTGACTGTTTGCCTCTCATACCTATGCATCGTAATTAACAATACAGTCCATTACGCATCCACTTTTATTTATGTCATTTCACGGCTTATAATTCGGGATTACATTTATAACCCGGTCCAGCCTGGTGCACATGCTATATCCCGGGTCGGGATATTACATTCTTACCCCCTTAAAAATAAGTTTGTCCCCAAACTTAACGGTTCCAACTCGGTGGTTTTCGTGGTTCCTCTAACATCACAATATAACTTAAATAGGCTGTTACATTAACTAAATAAAGATTTTCTGCTGAGAATCAAGTTTTACTGTCACGTTAGATCAAGTTTTACAGTCACATCAGATCAAGTCTCACTGTCACATTTGTAACTGTACTATCTTCTTTATAATTCCACGTATGCTTCGAAACCTTCCCATGAAACGCAATTCCTCGCTATGGTTCTTTTCGGCTTCTATAATTTAAGATATCTTTTGATGAAGGAAATTTTAAAATTTCTAATCGTAGCTTGACAAAACTCTATCCATTCAGTCTACTAATATATCTAGGGTATATGTATCATTTGAAATGATATTATGTGGAACTCATAGGGTTCACATCGACTTCTATGTATCATTTCCTCTACAATCAATCTGTTATTCTACTAATCGTTCCTTAACCTCAAGTCAGCTATGTAAGAGTATTTGTATCCATAGTCTATATTTAACATGTCCTGTATTTAACACATTTCAATGATAGTTTTCTTGACGGTCACGTAAGCAATGAGTCAATGGTCCAGGCGTTCAGTTTCTACCTTCAGTTAGTAACATATGGAAACACATTAAATGTGTAACATAACATAGAAGATAGACCAATCATAAGTAACCCTAAAAGTATCATTTTCCAATAATGTATTTTGATTAACTGTTACTCATCACCTATATCACCTTTCAAGGTGTCATTCCTCTGTCTAGATATCACCGTTAATTTATTACCTTTTCAAAGTATTTTCATTTCATTTAGATATTACTGTCAGATTCACTACTTTTCAAAGCATCATGTTGCCAATTCTATATTACATTCTATCTCTCAATGAGCACTCATCGTTTCCCTCGCGTTTATTATGAAACATAATTTAATTCTCACAGATTCTCACTGTATAAAACCAACAAATTCCTAATCCGTAAATAGAATTTCAATTCTCAATAACTCTCATAATATAGATTGATCGTTCGATCATAAACATCAAGTCTGTAGACTAGATATAGTAGTTTAATTCTTAAGGCTCCCTTAGTACAGAACAATCATTTACCATAACTCAATAAATATCAAGTACATGTTTCCATAAGATAAAACAATCTTAAGGATTTCTAGATCTATTATTACTATGATTCCTTCCAAGCTTAACTACTATCTCCCATTGAAACCTAGTTGATTTATCCATATTTTACTCAAGACTCTTCATATTTCCCGGTACGTCATCAACTTATTTAGAATATCAATTCCCCTGTACTTACCCCCTTAAGTTCCCTTACATACATAATAATCATCAAATTGTAATTCAATGAATATTCATTATGTGCCTTCATAAGACAAAATGATCATTACGGATTATTTATTTCATTATTGCTATGATTCCTTCCAATTTCTTTTAAGTATGACTACTATTTCCTACTCAAGTTTCACTTATCTGTCTATATCAGTTATTGAAACCTCCTTCAGTATTGTTAATGTCCAATCTCAAAAATTCTCATCACTTATCCTTAAGTACACTACTATCCTTAAGGGTCATTAGTCAATAATCATAAATTTTCATTTTAATATGTAGTCGTTTTCCAAGACTAGTTGACTTTTAATATCTTAACTTGCTCTTGTCTTTGGACAGCCCCAATTCATTTAATGTGTTTCAATACACCAAGTTCTTTCTTGGATCAGTTAAACTATACACTTATGATCTGTACCTCCCAAATTCTATGTATATTGTTCATTTCTAATGATTCCCCAGTGTATAGTATTAAGTGATAATGACTCTTTCAAGAGTTGACATTTATTCAATCTCGTCTATCCAGTAATCATTCTTATCTATAACAGTATGTAATTCATTTTAAAGATTATAAATCTTACATTTATTCTATCATTATTCCCTGAAATTTATTAATTATGAAATCACTTGGCTCATCAATGTCTTTTAATTTTACAAGTGAATAATATGTCAATCTAACACTCATATATCTATGTTACATACTCTACTTATTTCATACATAACATCTATCATCAATCATCATCCCGGAACAGTTAACATATAACCTCAGAGTTCTGTCTCTATGTTCGGCTAGCAGTAAATGTTGAAATTATAATCAGTATGTAGAGTAATATTTAACAATATTGAGCATTTGTAAACAACTGTAAATAATACCTGCGACTACTGGTACAGTAGCCTGATCATCTCTCAATTCGCTGTAAAAGATCAATGGTCAGAATTCACATATAAGTCTATCTATCATGTCAGGATTTACTCTATTTGGCATTAGTAATACCGGTGCATCAATCTCATTTCCCATGAACCACTATTTCAAAACTGTTTCAACATCAAATCTTTTTGATACCAGTGAGCTTAAGAATTTGACTTAATGCTCCAATCATTTCCTAGCATCACTAGGTTTGGTAGGATAGATGTCGTGATATTGTAGCATTCTGATCCTCAAGTCCTCTGGGGTATACGTCGTTCTAACAGTATCATAAAGGAGTCGTAGTATCCAGATTGGGTAAGGTAGCACTGTGTGTTTCTCAGTTACCCTAGTTACATGATAAGGCGGCCGTTCCTCACCGGTAACAGAGGTCCTGATAGCACATCAGTGACTGTCAATTTTCCACATTTTCTCTTTTAACCGTTTACAATCACCGTTATCCATTTTCATAATTTATATTCACTCCTAATCTTCGGTCTCGATTTCTTCTACATCACTAGACCTAACTTCCAAGTATAGGTCACTTGTTGATAATATTCGTGATTTTGCTCCGTATCTCGTGTTCTATGTTCAATATTTCTAAACAATAATCCTCAAGGTAACCATTAAAGTTCTCGTGTTTCTCTGTCTAACATTCTCCAATAATAACCTTCCAGATGTAATAGAACCAGTAAATCAATCATCCAAATGTTCAGTTACTAAGTTCAGTTCGGCAATTACATGGAAACACAATCAAGTGTGTAAGGATCTCTTAAGGTCTAAACAGGTTATAAATAACTGGAAGGGTACCTGTGGCTATCTGGGTAGTAGTTTGATCTTTCCTTGACACCAACAAGACTAGTGAGGTAGGTGTGGTACTGGCTATAGCCTTAGCTTTCTGAGGACAGTTCCTTGTTCACCCTGCGGGGTGATCCTTCACAGTGCCACTATTTCAATGTCCATAGTTGTCTGTTGGGGTGAGCTTGAGGCAGAGATTTGAGAATCTCTTCTATAAGGCGCTCAATTCGGTCTAATTGATCCTTCCCTATCCCAATATTCCTAGCATACACCATTGCTCTAAACCATAAGTGTTAGATAAGTATGTCCATAAAAGTCTACTCGTCTATGGTCTAACCCAGTCAATATAATCTATTGAGATATTCCTTTTTGTTAACCTTGTCTATAAGATAACTCGTCATTGCACACAATAACAATCAGTGTTCGCATCAAATCTATATTATAGAGACTTCAGCTCTATCCATTGATTCTAACTCTAAGTGATCTATGTAATTCGTAACTATTGATGTATTCCTTGGAATAACCATGTCTATAAAAATAACTAGTAAGGATAACTCGTAAATTGTCAAATCAATCAATAAGAGAATGATCAAAGATCGTATGAACTCTATATAAGGAAGGTCAGTTACATCTATTCATTCTATTTCTAGTCCTATCTCCCATGACTCACAATCGAACCTATAGCTCTGATACCAAGCTGTCACGACCCGAAACCCACCCTATGCGGATCTCGTGTCGCGGGGCCGACCCGAAAGCCGTCCCTACTTTTTCCATTCCTGTATCATAGTACTAATATGCAAAGTACTAAAACCTCAAAACAATAACAGCGGAAGTCTTATCAGTAATAATACATTAGCGGAAGTCTTCCAATACACAATGTTAGCGAAAATCTTTACAATACATAATATGGTTCTACATAAACAAAATAAGAACCAAACATGACCAGCACCCGAGGGTGGTGAATACATGGGAGAACTAAAACATAAACTGATCCATTTCCTTAAATGTCCTTCTACGTCTTTAGACTCCTACCGGGGTCTCGCGGCATCAGTACCTGAAATGGGGGTGAGGAGGGTGGAATGAGCTACAAGAGCCCAGCAAGTAAATACAGATCTCCGACACTGGTATCGAGGATCATAAAAGAATATGAATCCAAGAATAAGGATATGATAGCCAATCATAAGAAATAAGATGCTATGATAGCCAATGGGCACAGTTGCCATAAAGGCCAATAAACAATAGAACACAATGTACAATTAGGAGTAAGGGACATAACATCAACATGAAACTCTTAACATGTGAACAGTGGCAAATGAACAGTAGGATCACAATGTGGAATCAGTAGGAATGGCATAACAATGTTCTGGAATTCTCAACGATAATGCAATAACAAGAAAGTACTGCCATTATAATTGATCACAATAAATCAATCAAGGAATATCTCGCAATACAAGATAATCACAAGAACAATGTAACTCAACAATTTTTAGTTGAGCAATCATATAAGAGATGCTTTTGTTCTGTGTCAGGGCTTGATTTGCCCTCGGTCCTTGGGGGCCCGGTTTACCCCCTTCAATGCATTCCAGTGTATGGCCATATGTCCGTTCACGGACTCGACCCGAAGGTCTTCAGTGTATTTAAAAGCATCGGATGGATATTGTGACTGAGCACAAATCCAGTATACATAAACATTTCATGATCATAAATGATTCCATAAGAGTATATAAAATGGAATATCATCAGTTCAATGGAAACATAACAATAGGCATTTGAAAGTACGGTTCAACATGATAACAATGGTACAACAATAAATCAATGTCCACCAGACAGAACAATATCACATTGTGGAGACAATAACATCAGATACGCTCAGGAGTACGAGTTTGGCAGTAAAAGAATGAACTTGGCTTGATAACACCACATGGAAGAGAAAGGGTATCTACTTACCTCTAATCATGCATTCCTCCTAAATCAGTCTCCTGCGGTTTGCCTCTTTCCTGTCGCGTTCCCTATATATCAGTAAATGCGTTTTAGAATAATTTCTATTCACCAAATTCTATGCCTTGCTATGATCAGTATTTCTAATACTTATTTAGACTTTTATATGTCCATTGTTCTCGGAACCTCCTTTCGTAATTTTGACATTACCAATAGATTCGAAAGGTTCAGAATAATAAAAATTCACTAATTATTTAATTCAATCGGAGTCCATTTGACTCACCTATGAAGCAGGGGTATTTTGGTCATTTTTACAAGTCGTAACTTTTCGGGACTTCGTCTCGTGAAACGGACCTCACCATTGGACTCAGAGCATCCGAGATAATAAAAATTGACTATTCATTTGCCCTATTTGGACCTCGTTTGACCCACTTTTGAGTCAGGGGTATTTTTGTAACTTTGACATTTTCCTGTTGGGCCTTAGTGGAATTATTCAAAACATTTGGGGCCGGTTCATAAATTCCATAAGCTGCGGTCTGAACCAGTTGGTTCAGACCCCAAAACCCTAAGCCGGTTCCATTCCATTGTGAACCAACCGGTTCAATTAACTTTAGAGAACCGGATTGAGATATCCCAATTCTCTCACCCTAACCACTATTTGGACAACCCCAACCCAATTTCAATCCCTTATATCCGTGACCAAACATGCCCAAATTAATTTTAATTTCACATTCAAAACGACACAGTGTTGCTACCTGAATTGCGGTCGGTCGGATCTCAACCCGACCCGACCCAGACCCGACCTCATCCTGACCCGAAGAAGCCCCCGATATTCCGGTCGTCTTCTCCGGTGGGTTTTCCGGCCACGGTCGCCGGAATAACGAAATTCCCTACGGATCTCACTGATTTCACGTCCAAAATTTACTGTTTTTCTTCCCAATAAATTCTAAAATTGTAAGGAATATTTTAGGACCGATTTTAACCTCCAACCTCCCCGGTTTCACACACCCATTCCCAGTTTCCGGTGTTGCACCGGTGAGGGAATAACTGGCCACAGAATGGCCATTTCTTGACCATTTAAGCTGATTCAACTTGCGTTGGGTTTCTGGAGATGTCTCCTATTGATTTCCAATCTAAAAATCAATGTTCGTTGGGTGTATACAATTCCACCATGCTTGACTGAACTCACTTCCCGATTCTGGGTTTTCTTTTCTATTTCGGATTCTCATCAATTCCAACAGCAACAACACCTATTAAGAATATAAATGAGCATAATTTAAATAAGGAATATACCTGTTTTAGTTGCTGATTTCCTTCAACCCTTTTCCAAAAATTCATTTCCTTTCTTTCTCTCTCTATTCCCACTTCTTTCTTCCTTGCGATTCAGTTTCTCTCACAGCTTCAATCTCTTTCTTTCTTCCCTTAACCGACCCCCCAGTCGGTGGCCCTTGCCACCTGCAGCCACGGTGGCAGCACACCCATGCACACAAGACACCTCACACATAGCTTTCTCTCTCTCCTCTCCTCCTCACACGTTGCACCCTAGCCCTCTCTTGCTGATTTCCCACTCGGTGGCTTTGCCCCCTCCTCATCATGCAAGGCCCACATGACACATACTTACATGCCTATTATATATATATATATATGCAACCGTATACATATATATACATATATAAATAATATTTCATTGATACATTATGTATGTATAGATATTACATATACATCTCCATTTAATTTTGTGCATGCACGTATTACATACGAGATTCAAATGTTGGTTCATTCGGGTGTTTAAATATTCCAACTTAACTTTAAAAATTATGCGTCGACATTCACTTGCACGGTTTTCAGTAAACTCGGCTTCCGGTGCAACGGTACCCGGACACCCGTGACTGTTTGCCTCTCATACCTATGCATCGTAATTAACAATACAGTCCATTACGCATCCACTTTTATTTATGTCATTTCACGGCTTATAATTCGGGATTACATTTATAACCCGGTCCAGCCTGGTGCACATGCTATATCCCGGGTCGGGATATTACACGCATTGCCAGTGACAAAGTGACCAACCAAAGGCAACTTCTAAACGTACGATGAATTGCATTCAATGTAGGGTCAGAACACTGGAAATTAAAACCTTTTTATTTCAGGAATGCAACTCAACTATATACCATATAGCTATATACCACGGAGCAAGTTTAAAACCAAACAATTAATAACTCTAACCACAGGGCCTATCTATAACCAGGCATATAACACATAGCATAGCTAATCTCGCTATAGTATCATTACCATGAGCCATGTCCCAATACATCTAATACATATCAATGAAGTCAATCATAACGTGTCACTCACCTGAATAGCCAGAATCAATCCATTAGAACCCAAGTCTCCACAAATCCATGCCATCAGATCCGTACTTGAATTGCCTCACAGCCTACTAGTATCATCTCCTTATACCTTTTAATCCGATGGGGTTATATCCTAAAAAAATGTTAAATAAATGGAATGAGCTTAAACAAGCTCAATAAGTAACATAGGTTCCTGCCATGGGTTTCAAAACCCATTTATATATACATGCATGCTCAAATGCAGCTCAAGTAGAACAAAGCAGCTCAAGTAAGACAAATGCAGTTCAAATAGAACAAATGCAGCTCAAACGGATTAGGACAGAACGGAACAGAAAAGAGTACTAATCAATTAAAGACATATCAATGAATGTGCCTGAACCTTTCCCAGCGATGTGGGATGCCGCACAAAATAATACGTCAGTCACCCACCCCCACACATGGAGGGCCCGCGTCCCCGCAGCACATGTCACGACCCGAAACCCACCCTCTGCGAATTACCGGATCGCGATTGCCGTCCCGTAACCCGAAGGCCCCGAGACAAGGCTCGCATCTTTAGCGGTATCGAATAGATGTGCAACATACGTTTTGCAGAAGCGTGAAAAACTTTTTCTTTTCTTTTCTCATTTTTAAATTATGCACATCCGTCTGGTACTGCCACTCCATACATAGCATACATGGTTACACATTCAGAGTATAACTAAAAACTTAAAGACTTCATACATTCATACCATACATATTCGATGGCCCTGAGGGCTTATTACATATTCTTGCATTGTCTATTAATACAAAACGTACTATTAGTGTTCATAAGTTCTTCAAAAGAAACTACTTAACATATCCTTCCAAAAGGACAGCTAGACTCATCGTTGTCGCCCTTAAGACCCTGTCTGCTGCATCACGTGAAAGGGGGGTCCGAACAAAGTCCGGGTAAGCTAATCTAAGCTTGTGAGCAATTCTAGTATTCGTCATGGGGTTTTCAATTAGCAGTGGTTTAGTACATAAGAGTTTGTAAAATAGTCACCGCCAATTGTTCGTATACTTTGAATACAGAATATATGCATTCCTTAAAACATGTAGCTTTGAAACATTTAAAGTATTCAAGCTAAACTTATACATATGAACTTTAAAACATATAACATATCATGTATTTCTTAAATAGAGTATATAAAACTCAAACATATGCATATTGAAAATGAGAGTAAAAACCTGCTTCCATTTTCAAATCATTTGTCATCTTATCACTTCCATTAGTGGAATCCGTTTCGAACCGAACTCCCATTTTACTTATAAATGGAGATATCTCATTTGCCTGAGGGATTAGATCCTGCTACCGGGCATTTTACAGGGCAATTGAGTTCCGTAAAACCCAAAATCCTGCCTATTTTACAGGGCAACTGAAAACTCAGAATCCTGTCTAAGTGTTTATGCACCATTCATCTTGCATTAAAAATACATTTAATATATGAGTATATCAAATAGATATTTCTTGTGAGTACTTTAAAACATAACATTCATAACTTCGTGATAAACATTCGTATACTTGAAATAAGCAAATTCAGAATATTTAACAATAATTGCATTTTAACTAGACATGCTGAAAAGTATTTGAAAGAAAACTGTTGCAGAAACCAATCACTAAGCATGTCACAATGGGGTTACAAAAATAGAACAATTAAAAACTGAATCATGTAAACACTGAATTTGAAATTTTAAACATTTCATATCTTTGCATTTAAAACCTTTTTAAATCCATGGAGTTAAATTTCCACTTCAAACACAGGGTTACTCACCTCGTAATTCGGGTTTTCGATCTATTTAGTCGCCTTACCCTTGGCTTCCTTCAACCTATGGAGCCATTCTTGCAGCGTCTCGGTGTCCTCCTGTTTCTTAATCTTTTTTGTTGCTAGTTGCTCCTTAGTTATAGTCTTGTAAATGAAAAGGCTAACACAGCACACTTCGTTCGTTTTGGAAATCCGAATGCGATTTTGAATCAGCTGGAGCTGTTTTTCTAGCTTCTCCCGGAAAACTTTCTGTTTGGGATCATTTGCTAGTTGTGCCCTCGTCATCATTGGGAGAACTTCTCGTTCTTGATTCATTTTTGTGTCTATTAAATTCTCTGTTTAAAACACAATTTAACGTGTCAAGAAAACAGATTTCTACAATCATACTCTTCTGGGAGTTCCATTAACTTTAATTTAAGGTTATTTATTTGAGATGTTTACGTGTCGTGTCTTTTCGTATTTCATTCCTCGTACTTGCCTCAGTTTAGTTCTTTGGCAATATTTTAGTTCATAGTTATCTAACAGATGCTATTCATCAAATTTTATGTCTTTTTATTTTAGACATTTCTTTAGGTCGAATAGACTCTACCATTGAGTCCGGAGTGTCGAAGAAAGTCGGTTTAGGCTTTCCAAGAATTTAATTTGGACTTTTATATATAAAAGGGCAAAATGGTCATTTTATCGTTTTACGTGTCATATTTTCTGTACTTCGTTTCGTAATTTGGACTCCATTTTTGAGTCCGGGATGTCAAAGAAAGTCAATTTAGACCTTCTCTGATTTCATTTTGGCCTTAGGGGTACCAGGGGTATTTTGGTCATTTTACCCTTTTACGTGTCTGTATTTTTCGGGACCCCATTTCGTGTTGTGGACCTCACTATTGGACTCAGAAGGTCCAAGATAGTAAGAATACACTAATAACTTGTAAATTTTGGTCAAGGGGCATTTTGGCCTTTTACCCCTTACGTGTTTTTATTTTTCGGGCCTCGTCTCGTAAAACGGACCCTACCATTGATCTCAGAATGTCCAAAATAGTAAAAATACACTATTTATATGTTTAATTTGGACTTCGTTTACTCTATTTGTGACCCAAGGGTAAAATAGTAATTTTACCTTAATTATAAAATAATTAAATAATTATTTAATTATTTAAATATTTTTCCAGGGGTGTAATTGAACAAAATTCTCAAAATCTGGGCTACAGTAGAATTTCTTAAAACAGTTGGGGCCAATTCGTAAATATAGAAAGTCATGGTTTATTTATTTTTAAATAAACTTGAAAACCAAAGGGTTTGGTTAGGGATCAAGTGAACCGGTCCGGTCCAGTCATAAACCAACCGGTTTAGCCGGTTTATTTACATGTGGCTGACGTCATGATGACGTCAGCCCTAGCGTCCAAATTAAAATAACCCCATTCAAAACGCCGTCGTTCTATTTAATCGGTGGCAAGCCCGAAGGCTGCCACCTGTCTGAGTCAACTCGGCCACATTTTAAAACGAGTCAACCCATCATCGTCTTCCCCACTTCGACCGACTGAAAAACCCTAATTCTCGAAATCCTTTTCTTCCTATTTCGTGCATTTCTACTCAGCCAATCTTCACTGTTTTGGTCCCAAATTATTCTTAAGGTACATACAAATCGATTGGCATTCATTTTGGAGTTTAAAACCTCGTCATATGTTCGGTTTTAAGCTCGATAATCCGAACTGTTATTTCGGTCGTTCATGCTTATTTCTTAACCAAATTTCATGGGATTTCGTTTGTTATGATCCCCTCTTCATGGGGATTCATATATCGTTCTTAAATATCGATTTAAACTAAGTTTTAAAAGGGTTGGGGTGTAACCCGTAACTTGTAACTAGACATTTGAGGGTCATTTTTTGAGCTTCAAGGTCGCGTACGTAGGTTTTTAACATGCTTGTAGGGTCTACTAGAGGTCCTTATACACCAAACATGATTTAATCACCATGGATTCAGACCTGCTTGAGCAAGGTCCATCCATGGCCGTAGCTTATAGGTCTTGTGATCTTAGGTGTTTTTAAGCTTAAATTTCATGCTTGTTATGATTAGAATGTGTTCTAAACATCATATATATAAAATGAAAGCTTGAATCAGTTTATATATAGAGCAATTCTAGAGAGAGAATTTGAAAGGTTTTTGGTGGGTTCACCTTTCACCACTATTGTTCTCCCTTTCTTCTTGCTTGAATCCTTCCTTAGCTTCACAGTTTCTCCCTTCTTTGATTTATTTCGTAGGAGAACAACATGCTTTGCATGTCTTGGTTTTTAAAGCAAGGATAACCAACCTCTCTCTCTCCTCCAAATCTCTCTCTACAGTTCTCTCTCTCTTCATTCTGATTTCTAGCCCTACATAGCCTTCCCATCTCATAAATTTTGCTTTCCTTCTTTCCTACTTTGCATTTAATTTTCAAGATATTTATACATATAATATATACATATATATACATATACAAGACACACACACACACACCAGCCGACACACACATACACACATTCACACACTGTTCACACCTTTTTCACATTTTACCTTTTTACTTTTTACATATGTCATTCAATTAATATATATACATATATATACATTAATTTAATACATATACATATATCCATTTCTTTTAATTAATTAATTAATACAATAATTAATTAATTATATATATAATTTCTTTTTCTCGTAATACGTGTCATGTGACCCGGTATCCCGGGTCGGGATATTACAGCACACTTCCGCTTGGGGTTGGTATCAGAGCAGAACAAATAGGATTGAGCGGATGCTGAGTTCTGGGCGTCCCATAGAGCCACCCATCCATCCACTAATATACTCAATCCCGTGGTGGGCCCAAGACTCAACATAACAAGATAAACACGAATCAGACTCCAATAGCGCAGACAAGTTAGAACAACAGACTCCAACAAAATCAAAAGAGGAGATATCAAGAAACAGGATAGGATCATGCCACATGTAATGCAGTGTAAAGAGTATGCATTAAAACAGTACAGTGTATAAAATAGTTCAACATATAAAGCAGTATAGTATACAAAAAATATATACCAAGTCAGGAGTCCGAGTTACTCACCTAAATATATGTTTATCTCCCTTCACAAATGGTCTGATAATTTCCAGTTTGAGGTTGATCTTCAATCCACGGTTCAATAGTTGAAGAAAACACACCGGCAGGCTGATCGAGTCGGCCAACCATTTTAAATCCAGTTTCATCAGCTTCTTTGGCCTTTTTCCCCCAAGCTGTCCAGGATTTTGACTGGTCATGCCTTTTCCCAGAATTCACTGCATCCCACCCATTGGACCTTGAAGAATCCTCTTGTGCTATTTCAGACCAGACTTCAGGAGTTGAAACCAATCGACCAGATTGGTCTGACAGATGTTGGCCATCCTTAAACCAGCCAGTTACATTGGCTTCTTGAACCTGTTCCCAACAGAGACCATTTTCAATTTCTACAAGCAATTCATAACCCATAGTCCCAATCCATCCAAGTGAATATAACCTATTGTAGAAGCTTCTCCTCTAGACTTATTTTGTGCAAGCATTTACGCATCTCCTCATAGAAACTTGATGCATCAACTTCTCAAGCTTCTCACACTTAATTGCTACAAGGGTCTGTAAGTGGTGGTTGACCACCTCCTGTTTCACTCTTCAGTACTTCAAGCTCTTCCCCTCTTATCTATTGAGAGAAACCAAACTCCTCAAATCTATAAAACTGCTTGAATTCCATATGCATTGTAACAAGATTGTCATATCCCGAACCCCACCCTACGCGGATGTCGAGGACGTGACTGCCAGTCGGTCGCGACGCGACCAACCAAAGGCAAATTCTGAACTTTCCGACGAATTGCACTCCAACTGTAGGGTCAGATGCAGCAGAATTTAAAACTTTTTCTTTGTATCACGGGAATGCAACTCACTTATCCATCATAAGTATATGTATCACAGAGCAAGACTAAATCCAGTCAGTCAACAATTCTAATTTCAGAGCATAACTAAAATCAAGCATATAACAACATAGCAGATCTAATATCTCTAGAGTACCATTTAGTTCCATGAGCCATGTTCCAATATCTAGTGCATGTCAATCAAGTTAGTCGTATCATATCACTTACCTGGATATACGGATTCGATTCACAAGAATGTAAATCTCTACAAATCAGTGCCATCTGATCCTTATTTGCAATGCCACTTGGCCTATTCACGTCATGTCATAGTACCTTCTAATCCAATGGAGGATAATTCCTGAAAAATGTCAGAATAATGGGGTGAGCTTAAATAAGCCCAGTGAGTAACACAGATTCCCTATCATGGGTTTCAAAACCATGTCCTTGCTTCCAAGGCACGTGGATAATTTAATCATTTCAAAATAACAATTTTCTAAATCCATTTCATAAGCAGTCTAGTGACAATGGAACAAGATTGCACAAACAGTACAAACGAATCGGAACATAACATAACCAATCGACCAACAACCAATCGGACAAAACAATAACCATTGCCAATATATCGTTCAAGACACAGACACTTCATTAACGGAACGAATCACAGCTGAGACTGAGTGGGAACAATAAGTCAATCAAGACAGAGACATATCATCGACGGCTAAAACATAGCGGATCTGAACAAGGACATCAATCAAGACGAAGGCATACCTTCAATAGCTAGAACATAACGGAACTGAACAAAATCAATATACTAATCAAGACACAAGCACATCATGAACGGAACGAAACATAACGGAGCTGAGTAGAAACGATATAACAATCAAGTCGGAGACATATCACTGGCGGAACGAATCATGACCGAACTGAACAACATTTTAATCAAGACAGGGGCATGTCATCACGGGTAGAACATAACGGAACTGAACAATACATCAATCCAAACAGACCTATTATCGACCGGCGGTACACAATGGAATCGAACGTATCAATCAGGGACATAGACATAGCATTAACGGATAGTACATAACCGAACTGAACGGAATTCCTAATTCAAAGGACACAATCACATCGTGTGAAATGTAGTGCAAAGGGGCCTACATTAAGTACGTACATTTAAACAATATAGTATTTAGACAGTATACTATACAAGTAGTACGGTACGACAAAATATCGTTCTTTGCCTATATCACATGGTTAGTTTAATCATTTCGGGAATAATGGTTCAATACATCCATTTATCTCAACAGTTCAAAACAGGCAAAACAGTACGGGATGCTAGCACATGGATCAGGAATATAGTCAATTATTTAAAAAGACTAAAACCATGTCATAAGTGATATAGTATGAAAAGGCATGCATTTAAATAATTGCACTTAAATAATTGCATTCAAAACAGATCAATAAATCAAGGGACAGTATCAAAACAGTGTCAGAAGTTACTCACAAACTTTTAGGTTTATCTCCTTGCGCAAATAATCTGACAACCTCCAAACATTGTTTCAGGCACATCCTTGTACAACCTGAATAATCATCATTAATCATAGATAGATTAGAATTCATCCATTCAGGTCTTATTCGTCATCTTAGGTGTCTATCGGATTACCTAAGATAGCCTAGTAGCCTATCGCCCTTCCATTGGGTCTCACCCGAGGCTATTTCATTCTTTAATTAGGCTTAGCAATTATTAGGATTATATCCTAAGTCATTTAGACTTCAATTGTTATCAGTCAAGCACTCATTCAACCTTAGGGGCAAAATGGTAATTTTACCATTTTTGTCTCGGACCCTGTCATGGTCTTCAAAATAGTCTTTATATCTTAAGTACAAAGTTCTACGTCCTTTGGACTCCAATCGGTATTAGTTAGGTTCTCATTTTAACCATAGGGGCAAAATGGTAATTTTGCCATTCTTATCCCGGACCCTGTTATGGTCCTCAGAATATCTCATATATCGTATATATGAAGTTTTAAGTCTTTTAGACTTTAATCGGTATCAGTTGGGTACTTATTTAGTCTTAGGGGCAAAATGGTAATTTTGTCATTTTTGCCCGGGACCCTATCATGGTCCTCAGAACGTCCCATATATCTCATGTATAAATTTGTAAGTCCCTTGGACTTCATTTGGTATCAGCTTTAGATCGTCGGGACACATCGGTCATTTCTCGTTTTACGCGTTGACTGTCTCGGAGTCTTATTTAGCCTTTCAGTGTTCATAATTATCCCTATGATAATTTATCATATCAGTTTGACCTTTATTCGACCTCTACTTTGCACTTACAGTGCTCAGGGGTATTTTGGTCATTTTACGTTTTGTGTAATTCTGACCCCGATTCGTCATCTAATCAACTATACAGTCTCACCAGTGTCTGGGCTCCTACCGGTATCAGTTTCGTCCCAATCGAACTTTGTTTAGGTCTCGTACGGTATCAGGGGTAATTTGGTAATTTCATGTGTCGTATTTTTCGGCACGTCAGTTCATAAAATGGACCTCACCATTGGGTCCAGAGTGTCCAACATAGTGAAATTGGACTATCTGTTATGTTTAATCGGCCTTGGGTATCATTAAGGGCAATTCGGTCATTTATATTTACGTGTCTGTATTTTTCGGGACCTCAGTTCGTTAAACGGACCTCACCATTGAGTCCAGAATGCCCGAGATAGTCAAAATAGACTGTCTTTTATTTTTATTTGGGTCTGGGTACCATCAGGGGCAGTTCGGTCATTTATCACTTACGGGTCTGTATTTTTCGGGACTGTATTTCCAAAATCGGACTGTACCATTGAGTCCAGAATGCTTGAAATAGTGAAAATACACTATTTATTTAATTTATTTGGACTCCATTTGACATATTTAATGTCTATGGGTAAAATTGTAATTTTACCTATTTAATAAAATAATTAAATAATTATTTTATTATTTAATTAATTCTTCAGGGGCTTAAATGAAGAAATTTTCCAAAATCTGGGCCACTGTGTAATTCCCCAAAACTGTTGGGGTCAAAAACCAATTTACAAAAGTTCTGGTTCAGTTTTTTAATTCCAAACAGTGGACCATTGGGTTTTCAATTCAAAACCCTAAACCGGTCCCTTTATCAACTGAATCAGCCGGTTCAGGTCCCCCAGAGAACCGGGATAACATATCCCTCGTATCCCAAATTGGTCCTTATCCGTATACAGGTTTAGCCCAATCCCAATTTTTAATTTGTTATCGCCGTAACCAAACAGGTAGAATTTGATTTAAATTTAAAACAATTAGCCTCAAAACGGTGCCGTCCAACTAAAGCCCGTTTGTGCGATGGGTCGGGTCCCGACCCGAACCCGATCCAGGTCCGGCCCAACAACTTAAAGGACCCATTTCCCTGCGCGTTTTTCCGGCGACTGTGCCGGCGTCTTCTCCGGCGCCGGTGCCGGAATCTGCAATGAAATTTTCCATATTTCTCTCCATTTACACGTCGGTTTTTTGTGGTTTTTGTACCAATCGACTCCCAAAACTTCTAGCAATGTTTTGGGACTGGTTTGAACTCTCAAACCGCTCAGTTCTTGGCATCCAAACCGTCCTTCCAGTCAGATTATCCTTGGCCCTATCATGGTCGTTTCTTGACCATTTTAATTGATTCTAATTGCATTGGATTCCTGACACCATCTGCTACCTATTTACATGCATTGGACCAAGCTTAGGTCCCATTTGTTTCAGACCCAGATCCGAGGTCCATCAATGGCGGATCTGTTACAGTGTGGTGTTCTAGACTATCTTGGTCTCTATATTCCATGCCAAGTTCAAGTTGATGCATTTTAGACTTCATGCATGCATTTCATTAACCTCAATTAACTGAAAACAGTAAACATTTTAAGGGAAAAATTCAGAAATTGGTGTCTCACCTTTTAACAGTGGCTACCTCCTCCATGGCTCGGTTCAGGCCTGTTCATGGCTTGATCCAGGTTGCCCCAGTGCAGCCGTGCCCCAGTCCTCCTCTTTGTGCATCACATTCCATGGATACACACACTGTCACGACCCGAAACCCACCCTATGCGGATTTCGTGTCGCGGGGCTGACCCTAAGGCCGTCCCTACTTTTTCCATTCCTGTATCATAGTACTCATATGCAAAGTACCAAATTCTTAAAACAATAATAGCGGAAGTTTATCACTACAATAGTCAGCGGAAGTCTTAACATACATCATATGGTTTTACAGTACCAAGTCAAAACTAAACATAACCAGCACCCGTGGGTGGTGAATACATGGGAGAATTAAAAGATAGTCTAATACAATTCTTCAAAATATCCTCCTATGCTTCCAGACTCCTATTAGGGGTCTTGCGGTGTCATTACCTGAAAAGGGGTAAGTAGGGTGGAATGAGCTACAAGAGCCCAGCAAGTAAATACAGATCTCCGACACTGGTATCGAGGATCATAAAAGAATATGAATCCAAGAATAAGAATATGATAGCCAATCATAAAAAATAAGATGCTATAATAGCCAATGGAAACAATTGTCATGATGGCAAATGAACAGTGGAATCACAATGTGTAATCAGTAGGAATGGCATAACAATGTCCTGAAATTCTCGACGATAATACAATAACAAGAAAGTACTGCCAATATAATTGATCACAATAAATCAATAAAGGAATATCTCGCAATACAAGATAATCACAAGAATAATGTAATTCAACAATTATAGTTGAGCAATCGTGTAAGAGATGCTTTTATTCTATGTCAGGGCTTAGCACGCCCTCGGTCCTTGGGGGCCCGGTTTACCCCCTTCAGTGCATTCCAGTGTATGGCCACATGTCCGTTCACGGACTCGACCCGAAGGTCTTCAGTGTATTTAAAAGCATCGGATGGATATTGTGACTGAGCACAAATCCAGTATACATAAACATTTCATGATCATAAATGATTCCATAGGAGTATATAAAAATGGAATATCATCAATTCAATGGAAACATAACAATAGGCATTTCAAAGCACGGTTCAACATGATAACAATAGTACAACAATAATCAATGTCCACCAGATAGAACAATATCACATTGTGGAGACAATAACATCAGATACGCTCAGGAGTACAAGTTTGGCAGTAAAAGAATGAACTTGGCTTGATAACACCACATGGAAGAGAAAGGGTATCTACTTACCTCTAATGAAATCTTAGCTTAGAAATTCGTGAGTGGGCCCTTCCCCTTCAAGTTCCCTATATATCAATAAACGTGTTTCAGAATAAATGTTTATTCATCAATCTTACGTCTCGTCATCTTAAGTATCTCTAATGCCAATTTAGACTTCACCATTGAGTCCATAGGGTTCGGAATAATAAAAATTCACTAGTTCTTTAATTTAATCGGAGTCCATTTGACTCACTTATGAAGCAGGGGTATTTTGGTCATTTTTACAAGTTGTAACTTTTCGGGACTCCGTCTCGTGAAACGGACCTCACCATTGGACTCAGAGCATCCGAGATAATAAAAATTGACTAATCATTTACCTTATTTGGACCTCGTTTGACCCACTTTTGAGTCAGGGGTAATTTTGTAAAATTAACATTTTTCTGTTGGGCCTTAGTGTAATTATTCAAAACTTTTGGGGCCGGTTCATAAATCCCATAAGCTGCGGTCTGAACCAGTTGGTTCAGACCCCAAAACCCTAAACCGGTCAGCCTTTCACCTGAACCAAACGGTTCAGTTTCATTCAAGAACCGGAATACAATAACCCAATTCCCTATCCCTATCCATGGTTCGGTTAACCCCTAAACCCCATCTCTATTTATTGTCTCTGCAACCAAACAGCCCAATTGATTTTAATTTTACATTCAAAACGACATAGCATCACTGCCCCTAATCACTTTCGGTCGGGTCCCGACCCGGTCCGACCCAAACCCGGTCCCGTTATGACCCGAAGAAGCCCCCGACTATCCGGTCGTCTTCTCCGGTTGGTTTTCCGACCACGGTCGCCGGAAAAATGAAATTCCTCACGGATCTTCATGGTTTTACGTCCAAAATTCACTGTTTTTCTTCCCAATGAAATCTAAGATTGCAAGGAATATTTTAGGACTGTTTTTAACCTCCAACCTCATCGGTTTCATGCACCCATTCCCAGTTTCCGGCGTTGCACCGGTGAGGGAATAACCGGCCATAAAATGGCCATTTCTTGACCATTTAATCTAATTCAAAGTGTTTTGAGATCCTGGGGTAATTTCCTATGCATATTATGGTTCAATTTTCCATTTAGGTTCACCTATTTTAAATCACCATTTCTAACCGAAACTCAATTTCTTTCTTTTTCTTTTGTTTTTCCTTCTTTGTTTCAGATCCTACTATTCCAGTAAGCAATTCTATAATTATACAAAGTGAATTTAAAGAACAAAGGCGTAGGGGTTTACCTGTTCTCAAGCAACTGCTATACCTCAATTTTCAGCTTTCTCTCTCTATCTCTAATCTGATTCTATTTTTTTTCTCTCTTCAAATACCTTCTTTATTCCTTAACCGACCCTCAGTCGGTGGCCCTTGCCACCTGTAGCTGCGGTGGCAGCATACCCGAGCACCCAAGACACCTCACCAACTTTTCTTATATATATATATACATATATATATATACATATTATCTAATTTACCATATATATATTTATATACCGTACTCAAATTATATATATACATATGTATTCATGAGATCACCTAATACATTATTATGCATACATATTCATATACACATATCCATTTAATTATGCAACATAACTTAAAACAGTTCGGGTTTTATTATTGTATCGACTTACCTCGATATTTGTGCCGTACCCCGGGTCGGGGTATTACATCCTTACCCCCTTAAAATAAGTTTGTCCCCAAACTTAGCATACACGACTATGAAAATAATTGCGGATATTTGGCGCGTATGTCATCTTCCCGCTCCCAGGTAGCTTCTTCTATCTGATGGTTCCTCCACAGGACCTTGACTAATGGAATAGTCTTGTTCCGTAGAACCTGATCTCGATGATCCAAAATCTGCACTGGGTGTTCTATATAGCTCAGATCCTCCTGAACATCTAGAGGCTCATGTTTAATTACCTGGTCTTCACTCTGTACACATTTCCTTAACATTGAAACATGGAATACGTCATGTACATGTGCCTAACTCCGAAGGTAAGACAAGTTGGTAGGCTACAGGCCCAATTCTCCCCATGATCCTGAATGGTCCAATATACCTTGGCCCTAGCTTCCCTCGTTTGCCAAACCTCACCACTCCCTTCATGGGCGATACTTTCACAAACACGTAATCGCCCACTGTGAACTGCAACTCTCGTCGGTGGACATTCGCATAGCTTTTCTGTCGACTTTGAGTTGCTAGTAAACGTTGCTTGATCAGTTGTATTTTCCCGGTAGTCTGTTCTACTATTTCTGGCCCATAGAGTTTCCTTTCACCCACCTCTGTCCAGCACAGCGGTGATCGACACTTCCTGCCGTATAACGCCTCATATGGTGCCATACCAATACTAACTTGATAGCTATTATTGTATGTGAATTCTACCAAGGGCAACTGATCTTCCCAACTTCCTTTGAAATCTATGACACAGAAACGTAACAAGTCTTCTAAAGTTTGTATTGTTCTTTCTGACTGTCCATCAGTTTCAGGATGGTATGCAGTGCTAAAACTCAGCTCTGTACCCATAGCACTCTGTAGACCTCTCCAGAATCTTGACACAAACCGTGGATCTCTATCAGATACAATTGAGACTGGAATTCCATGAAGTCTAACAATCTCTCGGATGTATAACTCGGCTAGTCGCTGTAGGCTTTGTGTCGTTTTAGTTGCCAGGAAATGCGCTGTTTTAGTCAACCTATCCACGATCACCCATATCGAATCATTCCCTCTTACTGTCTTTGGTAACCCTGACACAAAGTCCATTGTAATGTGTTCCCATTTCCACTCAGGAATAGGTAGCGACTGCAAAAGTCCTCCCGGCTTCTGGTGCTCTACCTTGACCCGCTGGCACTCGACACATTGTAATATGTACTTGGCTATATCCCGCTTCATCCCAGACCACCAATAAGTACCTTTAACATTGTGATACATTTTGGTGCTCCCTGGATGCAAAGCGAATCTTGAACTGTGTGCCTCATCCAGGATCTCTTTCTTGAGCTCGGGCACGTCGGGTACGCAGATCCTACCCTGGTAGCACAACATCCCCTCTCGTACAGTAAACTCGGAGTCAATGCCTGTCTCGGCTTCTTGACGAAGCTTAGTCAACTTCTCATCATGAGTTTGCTGCTCTTTGATCTTGTCCACAATCGATAGACTGATTGTGACGTTGGCACATCTTGCCTCAGAGATGGGCAAAATTACCTCTATTTCCATACTTTCCAAGTCCTTCAGTATCTCTGTCTGTATTGTTAACAGGCAAGCCATACTTCCTGATGACTTCCTACTCAAAGCATCAGCTACCACATTTGCTTTCCCCGGGTGGTATTGTATGCTGACCTCATAGTCCTTTAACTAGTTCCAACCAACGGCGCTGTCTCATATTGAGCTCTTTCTGTGTAAACAGATACTTAAGGCTCTTATGGTCAGTAAAGATCTCACACGTGGTTCCATACAAGTAATGCCTCCACATTTTCAAGGCGAAAACAATAGCTGCCAGCTCGAGATCGTGTGTCGGATAGTTCCCCTCGTGGGGTCTCAACTGTCGTGAAGCATACGCTATCACCTTTCCGTTCTGCATCAACACACACCCCAAGCCTTTGAATGAGGCATCACTATAAATCACAAACCCGTCAGTTCCATCCGGCACTGTTAATATAGGAGCTGTAACTAGACGTTCCTTCAATTCTTGAAAACTCCTCTCTTGCTCCTCGGTCCAATCAAAAGGAACACCCTTCCTAGTCAGTTGGGTAATTGGCGTAGCTATCTTGGAGAAGTCTTTCACAAATCTCCTATAGTAGCCTGCTAACCCCATGAAACTTCGCACTTCTGTGACGCTAGTGGGTTGAGGCCAATTCATGATTGCTTCAATCTTTTTCGAATCGACAGAGATTCCTTCCTTACTGATCACGTGTCCCAGAAATGCTATACTAGGGAGCCAGAACTCACACTTCTTCAACTTAGCGTACAACTTCTGCTCCTCTAGCTTCTGTAGAACTCTCCTCAGATGTACCTCGTGTTCTTCCTGGTTCTTAGAATAAACCAAGATATCATCTATGAACACAATCACGAAGTCATCCAAGTACGGCTTGAATACACGGTTCATCATATCCATAAATGCAGCTGGGGCATTAGTCACCCCAAATGGCATAACAAGAAACTCATAATGTCCATACCGTGTTCTAAATGCCGTCTTCTGAATATCAGCGGGCTTGACCTTCAGCTGGTGATAACCGGATCTCAGGTCAATCTTTCGAGAATACTTGAGCCCCCTTCAACTGATCGAACAGATCATCTATTCTAGGCAGTGGATACCTGTTCTTGACGGTAACCTTGTTCAGTTCACGATAGTCAATACATAACCTCATGGTTCCATCCTTTTTCTTTACAAACAATACAGGTGCACCCCATGGTGATGAACTAGGTCGTATAAAACCTTTGTCCAATAATTCCTGTAACTGGAGCTTCAGCTCTTTTAATTCTGCTGGTGCCATCCTATATGGGGTTTTGGATATTGGTGTAGTGCCTGGCAATATATCAATGCAAAACTCTATCTCCCTATCTATGGGCATCCCCGGAAGATCATCCAGAAATACCTCGGGAAATTCCCTGGCAATAGGAATCTTCCCTAGTTCAGGCTGCTGTGAGTCAACATTTTGGACACTACATAAGAACCCGTGGCATCCCTTGCGAAGCAGACGCCTAGCCTGGATAGAGGAAACAAAGTAGGGTGGTGAAGCCACCCCTGTCCCTTTAAAATCAACGATCGGAAATCGAGGATTTTGTATGAGAACTCGCTTGGCCTCACAGTCTATCGTGGCGTAGTTGGCGGCCAGCCAGTCCATTCCAAGGATAACATCAAACCCACAAATTCCCAATGGTATCAGGTCAGCTAGCAATTGTATATCCCCAATCTGTATTGCACAATTCTTATACATGGTATCTCCCAACAAAGATTTCCCCGATGGTATAGAAACATTCAGTAAATATCCTAAGGGTTCTGTCACTATGTTCAATCTAGCAGCATATGTAGGGGATATAAATGAATGTGTAGATCCAGTGTCAAATAAAACACGAGCAGGCTGTGAGCAGACTAAAAGAGTACCTGCGACTACAGAGGTTGTAGCCTGCATGTCTCCTGGCACGATGGAGAAAACCCGTCCTGCTTGCTGCTGGACGCTTCCTTGTCCACTCCTCTGGATCTGAGATCTAGGTGCTGCTGCTCCAGGTCCCGGCGCTTTAACCGAAGTAGGCACTTGTCGTGGCCTGACCCTTCTTGGGGCAATCCCTCGCAAAATGTCCTTCCTGGCCACAGTAGTAACAAATATTGCTATCCTTGAGGCACTGGCCTTTATGGACCTTCTCGCAACGAGGGCATTTGATTGCACCCTCCTTAGTGTTGCCCTGTTTCTTCTGACCGGACCCTGTTGCTTGTGACACAGCTCCAGGTCTGGTAAATGTGGGTCCCAGTCCGGAAGAAGAAGGCCCTTGCCTCTTATTCTGATTACCTCCCTGTTTCTGATTCCCCCTTCTCTTGGCGAATTCCTCGCCACTCCTCTCTATGATCCGAGCTGTCTCTACCACATCATCGTAGGTAGCCAGACGATGGGGCACCAGTCTATCCTTGATGGACCACCTCAATCCCTCCTCAAACTTGCGAGCTTTTCGATTCTCATTATTGATAGCCTCTGGGGCAAACCTGGCCAATTCAGTAAATGTGGCCTCGTACTGCTCCACCGTCATATTCCCCTGATGCAATGTCATGAACTCAGCAACTTTTCGGTTTTGTACTTCTTGGGAAAAGTACTTCTTATAGAAGATCTCGGTAAACCTCTGCCAGTTCATCCCTGGTTCTCTAGCCTTCTCATTTATCCACCACTTATGAGCCATTCCCTTGAGCATATATGTGGCATAGGCCACTTTCTGAATGTCAGTACACATCAGGATCTCATAAATCCTGTTCATTTCTAACATCCACTCTTCAGCTTTGGTGGCCCCACCCGTACCATCAAATATCGGGGGTTTCATTTTCTGAAAACGTTCATATAAGTATGCAGGGTCTCGCTCGTTCCCCTGACGACCACCTATGTTGCCGCCTATATTGATAGGCTGCTCCTGTTGTTCCAGTTGTACCGGCTGATCAATACCGGCCTGCATCCGTGGCAACGACTCAATGACGCCCTGCATCAACCTCTCCAACTGTTCCAGACGATCCATAGGCAACGGACCTTGCCTTGTGTTTACCATGTCTGTAAGAATAACCAATGAAGATAACCAATGAGAGGATCAGTCAATGTGTAAGATAACAATCAATGCCTCTAGAACATAAACGTCAGTTTTATCTAACCATTCTAATTCTAGTCCTATCTCCCATGACTCACAGTCGAACCTATAGCTCTGATACCAAGCTGTCACGACCCGAAACCCACCCTATGCGGATTTCGTGTCGCGGGGCCGACCCTAAGGCCGTCCCTACTTTTTCCATTCCTGTATCATAGTACTAATATGCAAAGTACCAAATTCTTAAAACAATAACAGCGGAAGTTTATCACTACAATAGTCAGCGGAAGTCTTAACATACATCATATGGTTTTACAGTACCAAGTCAAAACTAAACATAACCAGCACCCGTGGGTGGTGAATACATGGGAGAATTAAAAGATAGTCTAATACAATTCTTCAAAATATCCTCCTATGCTTCCAGACTCCTATTGGGGTCTTGCGGTGTCATTACCTGAAAAGGGGTAAGTAGGGTGGAATGAGCTACAAGAGCCCAGCAAGTAAATACAGATCTCCGACACTGGTATCGAGGATCATAAAAGAATATGAATCCAAGAATAAGAATATGATAGCCAATCATAAAAAAATAAGATGCTATAATAGCCAATGGAAACAATTGTCATGATGGCAAATGAACAGTGGAATCACAATGTGTAATCAGTAGGAATGGCATAACAATGTCCTGAAATTCTCGACGATAATACAATAACAAGAAAGTACTGCCAATATAATTGATCACAATAAATCAATAAAGGAATATCTCGCAATACAAGATAATCACAAGAATAATGTAATTCAACAATTATAGTTGAGCAATCGTGTAAGAGATGCTTTTATCTTATGTCAGGGCTTAGCACGCCCTCGGTCCTTGGGGGCCCGGTTTACCCCCTTCAGTGCATTCCAATGTATGGCCACATGTCCGTTCACGGACTCGACCCGAAGGTCTTCAGTGTATTTAAAAGCATCGGATGGATATTGTGACTGAGCACAAATCCAGTATACATAAACATTTCATGATCATAAATGATTCCATAGGAGTATATAAAAATGGAATATCATCAATTCAATGGAAACATAACAATAGGCATTTCAAAGCACGGTTCAACATGATAACAATAGTACAACAATAAATCAATGTCCACCAGATAGAACAATATCACATTGTGGAGACAATAACATCAGATACGCTCAGGAGTACAAGTTTGGCAGTAAAAGAATGAACTTGGCTTGATAACACCACATGGAAGAGAAAGGGTATCTACTTACCTCTAATGAAATCTTAGCTTAGAAATTCGTGAGTGGGCCCTTCCCCTTCAAGTTCCCTATATATCAATAAACGTGTTTCAGAATAAATGTTTATTCATCAATCTTACGTCTCGTCATCTTAAGTATCTCTAATGCCAATTTAGACTTCACCATTGAGTCCATAGGGTTCGGAATAATAAAAATTCACTAGTTCTTTAATTTAATCGGAGTCCATTTGACTCACTTATGCAGCAGGGGTATTTTGGTCATTTTTACAAGTTGTAACTTTTCGGGACTCCCGTCTCGTGAAACGGACCTCACCATTGGACTCAGAGCATCCGAGATAATAAAAATTGACTAATCATTTACCTTATTTGGACCTCGTTTGACCCTACTTTTGAGTCAGGGGTAATTTTGGTAAAATTAACATTTTTCTATTGGGCCTCAAGTGTAATTATTCAAAACTTTTGGGGCCGGTTCATAAATCCCATAAGCTGCGGTCTGAACCAGTTGGTTCAGACCCCAAAACCCTAAACCGGTCAGCCTTTCACCTGAACCAAACGGTTCAGTTTCATTCAAGAACCGGAATACAATAACCCAATTCCCTATCCCTATCCATGGTTCGGTTAACCCCTAAACCCCATCTCTATTTATTGTCTCTGCAACCAAACAGCCCAATGATTTTAATTTTACATTCAAAACGACATAGCATCACTGCCCCTAATCACTTTCGGTCGGGTCCCGACCCGGTCCGACCCAAACCCGGTCCCGTTATGACCCGAAGAAGCCCCCGACTATCCGGTCGTCTTCTCCGGTCGGTTTTCCGACCACGGTCACCGGAAAAATGCAATTCCTTCACGGATCTTCATGGTTTTACGTCCAAAATTCACTGTTTTTCTTCCCAATGAAATCTAAGATTGCAAGGAATACTTTAGGACTGTTTTTAACCTCCAACCTCATCGGTTTCATGCACCCATTCCCAGTTTCCGGCGTTGCACCGGTGAGGGAATAATCGGCCATAAAATGGCCATTTCTTGACCATTTAATCTAATTCAAAGTGTTTTGAGATCCTGGGGTAATTTCCTATGCATATTATGGTTCAATTTTCCATTTAGGTTCACCTATTTTAAATCACCATTTCTAACCGAAACTCAATTTCTTTCTTTTTCTTTTGTTTTTCCTTCTTTGTTTCAGATCCTACTATTCCAGTAAGCAATTCTATAATTATACAAAGTGAATTTAAAGAACAAAGGCGTAGGGGTTTACCTGTTCTCAAGCAACTGCTATACCTCAATTTCAGCTTTCTCTCTCTATCTCTAATCTGATTCTATTTTTTTTCTCTCTTCAAATACCTTCTTTATTCCTTAACCGACCCTCAGTCGGTGGCCCTTGCCACCTGTAGCTGTGGTGGCAGCATACCCGAGCACCCAAGACACCTCACCAACTTTTCTTATATATATATATATATATATACATATATATATACATATTATCCAATTTACCATATATATATTTATATACCGTACTCAAATTATATATATACATATGTATTCATGAGATCACCTAATACATTATTATGCATACATATTCATATACACATATCCATTTAATTATGCAACATAACTTAAAACAGTTCGGGTTTTATTATTGTATCGACTTACCTCGATATTTGTGCCATACCCCGGGTCGGGGTATTACACACACAATCATGCACACAAGCTTATGTATACACATGCAGGCAGCCTCCAAATTTCTTTCTATTTCTCTCAATGGCAGGTCTGACTCACACTCACAAACAGTTTTTTGGACTCCAATTCTGAGACACCCTCACAACATATACAAGTATATGTATATATATTTTATAAATTATGTTGTTGCATGGTATCTCATTGGGTGGAATGGTGGTCCAATCAGATTTAGTCTGCCTATATATATATATATATTACATATTTTATATATCATATATGGCTGCATGAAACCCCATTGGTCCATTTGGGTGGTAGCTTGGGGCAACTTTGAATATATATACAATTTAGTTGTATATATGTGCACAAAGTAATGGCAGCCTAACTGGTAAAATTTTTGGATGGAATTCATTCTCACCATAGGTCAAGGGTTCAATTCCCCTTGACCACCAATTTGGTCATTTTTCCACATTTTGGGCTAAGGCCCTGTTTGGCTGCGCATTAATTCAGTTTCTGATGTTTGCCTCATAACTTTCATTCCGTAACTCCTTTTTCGATGCGGTTTGTTCCGAGAGTTTCATATTTCAGTTATCTACACTGTCAGAGGTTCCGTGTCATTTATTAGTCATTCGAAATTTTTGTAGTTAATTAATTCGAATTCCGTCAGTGTTAAATTGACACTATTTCACCTAATTAATTGGTAATTAGGTTCGGGTATTGTACCCTATTCCCGAACATGTTTTAATTGTTCTATTGGTCTAGTGTGACCACCGGGAGATTAAGGTTAATTTCCTTAATTATTCCCTAAGCCGGTACTAATTAATAATTAATTATTTAATTATTAATTATACAAAGTCGGGGTGTTACATCCTACCCCTCTTCAGAAAAGTTTTGTCCTCAAAACTTGGTTGGTCATATCTAGGAGATTCTGTCATCATAATCTCCCCTTTTTCATTCGTCTTTCGGACCGCCGTATCATTCGGGATACTATTTTCCTATCAAAAAGATATTTTGTATCAGTTCCATACAGACTCCATATCAAATACAGATATTCCCATTCGGTCAGACTTTACAGTCACAATCGTATAATCTCTTCAAGATTCAATTATCAGACCTATCTCCTATCAGATCAATCGGGTAGTCATCCTCAAATAAGTGGAAATCCTCCACTAGGATCATTTAATTACATGTGATCCCTCAAGTGATTCAGTTGCTATCCATAATTACAAGTGTCAATGTCGGAGTCAACAGACCTACTGTCATTTCCTTTCGGTTGCTACGTCCATAATTATTCGTATGGACATGTCTTTAAGTATCATGAGTCTACAACCTTAAATTACACCAGTTCATATCAGACCCAAAAAAATCCCCAGTCCTCAGATGCCTTAGAATTACAGGCCTATCATCTCCTATCAAGACTTCCACAATTTTACGTCAGGTCTCCAAAAGTGGAACTTAATATCTATGGCTCAGGTACTCTGTGGTTCTTAATCCATAACCTAATGCTCTGATATTGCTCTGTGATACTAGTTGATTTCAAAACTTTACCAACTTCGGTTATGATAATCTTAATTATCTCTCAACATTTGCTCTGATACCACCTCTGTCACATCCCGAACCCCACCCTACGCGGATGTCGAGGACGTGACTGCCAGTCGGTCGCGACGCGACCAACCAAAGGCAAATTCTGAACTTTTCGACGAATTGCACTCCAACTGTAGGGTCAGATGCAACGGAATTTAAAACTTTTTCTTTGTATCACGGGAATACAACTCACTTATCCATCATAAGTATATGTATCACAGAGCAAGACTAAATCCAGTCAGTCAACAATTCTAATTTCAGAGCATATCTAAAATCAAGCATATAACAACATAGCAGATCTAATATCTCTAGAGTACCATTTAGTTCCATGAGCCATGTTCCAATATCTAGTGCATGTCAATCAAGTTAGTCGTATCATATCACTTACCTGGATATACGGATTCGATTCACAAGAATGTAAATCTCTACAAATCAGTGCCATCTGATCCTTATTTGCAATGCCACTTGGCCTATTCACGTCATGTCATAGTACCTTCTAATCCAATGGAGATAATTCCTGAAAAATGTCAGAATAATGGGGTGAGCTTAAATAAGCCCAGTGAGTAACACATATTCCCTATCATGGGTTTCAAAACCAGTCCTTGCTTCCAAGGCACGTGGATAATTTAATCATTTCAAAATAACAATTTTCTAAATCCATTTCATAAGCAGTCTAGTACAATGGAACAAGATTGCACAAACAGTACAAACGAATCGGAACATAACATAACCCATCGAACAAAAACAATAACCATTGCCAATATATCGTTCAAGACACAGACACTTCATTAACGGAACGAATCACAGCTGAGACTGAGTGGGAACAATAAGTCAATCAAGACAGAGACATATCATCGACGGCTAAAACATAGCGGATCTGAACAAGGCATCAATCAAGACGAAGGCATACCTTCAATAGCTAGAACATAACGGAACTGAACCAAATCAATATACTAATCAAGACACAAGCACATCATGAACGGAACGAAACATAACGGAGCTGAGTAGAAACGATATAACAATCAAGTCGGAGACATATCACTGGCGGAACGAATCATGACCGAACTGAACAACATTTTAATCAAGACAGGGGCATGTCATCACGGGTAGAACATAACGGAACTGAACAATACATCAATCCAAACAGACCTATTATCGACCGGCGGTACACAATGGAATCGAACGTATCAATCAGGGACATAGACATAGCATTAACGGATAGTACATAACCGAACTGAACGGAATTCCTAATTCAAAGGACACAATCACATCGTGTGAAATGTAGTGCAAAGGGCCTACATTAAGTACGTACATTTAAACAATATAGTATTTAGACAGTATACTATACAAGTAGTACGGTACGACAAAATATCGTTCTTTGCCTATATCACATGGTTAGTTTAATCATTTCGGGAATAATGGTTCAATACATCCATTTATCTCAACAGTTCAAAACAGGCAAAACAGTACGGGATGCTAGCACAGGGATCAGGAATATAGTCAATTATTTAAAAAGACTAAAACCATGTCATAAGTGATATAGTATGAAAAGACATGCATTTAAATAATTGCACTTAAATAATTGCATTCAAAACAGATCAATAAATCAAGGGACAGTATCAAAACAGTGTCAGAAGTTACTCACAAACTTTTAGGTTTATCTCCTTGCACAAATAATCTGACAACCTCCAAACATTGTTTCAGGCACATCCTTGTACAACCTGAATAATCATCATTAATCATAGATAGATCAGAATTCATCCATTCAGGTCTTATTCGTCATCTTAGGTGTCTATCGGATTACCTAAGATAGCCTAGTAGCCTATTGCCCTTCCATTGGGTCTCACCCGAGGCTATTTCATTCTTTAATTAGGCTTCGCAATTATTAGGATTATATCCTAAGTCATTTAGACTTCAATTGTTATCAGTCAAGCACTCATTCAACCTTAGGGGCAAAATGGTAATTTTACCATTTTTGTCTCGGACCCTGTCATGGTCTTCAAAATAGTCTTTATATCTTAAGTACAAAGTTCTACGTCCTTTGGACTCCAATCGGTATTAGTTAGGTTCTCATTTTAACCATAGGGGCAAAATGGTAATTTTGCCATTCTTATCCCAGACCCTGTTATGGTCCTCAGAATATCTCATATATCGTATATATGAAGTTTTAAGTCTTTTAGACTTTAATCGGTATCAGTTGGGTACTTATTTAGTCTTAGGGGCAAAATGGTAATTTTGTCATTTTTGCCCGGGACCCTATCATGGTCCTCAGAACGTCCCATATATCTCATGTATAAATTTGTAAGTCCCTTGGACTTCATTTGGTATCTGCTTTAGATCGTCGGGACACATCGGTCATTTCTCGTTTTACGCGTTGACTGTCTCGGAGTCTTATTTAGCCTTTCAGTGTTCATAATTATCCCTATGATAATTTATCATATCAGTTTGACCTTTATTCGACCTCTACTTTGCACTTACAGTGCTCAGGGGTATTTTGGTCATTTTACGTTTTGTGTAATTCTGACCCCGATTCGTCATCTAATCAACTATACAGTCTCACCAGTGTCTGGGCTCCTACCGGTATCAGTTTCGTCCCAATCGGACTTTGTTTAGGTCTCGTAAGGTATCAGGGGTAATTTGGTAATTTCATGTGTCGTATTTTTCGGCACGTCAGTTCATAAAATGGACCTCACCATTGGGTCCAGAGTGTCCAACATAGTGAAATTGGACTATCTGTTATGTTTAATCGGCCTTGGGTATCATTAAGGGCAATTCGGTCATTTATACTTACGTGTCTGTATTTTTCGGGACCTCAGTTCGTTAAACGGACCTCACCATTGAGTCCAGAATGCCCGAGATAGTCAAAATAGACTGTCTTTTATTTTTATTTGGGTCTGGGTACCATCAGGGGCAGTTCGGTCATTTATCACTTACGGGTCTGTATTTTTCGGGACTGTATTTCCAAAATCGGACTGTACCATTGAGTCCAGAATGCTTGAAATAGTGAAAATACACTATTTATTTAATTTATTTGGACTCCATTTGACATATTTAATGTCTAGGGGTAAAATTGTAATTTTACCTATTTAATAAAATAATTAAATAATTATTTTATTATTTAATTAATTCTTCAGGGGCTTAAATGAAGAAATTTTCCAAAATCTGGGCCACTGTGTAATTCCCCAAAACTGTTGGGGTCAAAAACCAATTTACAAAAGTTCTGGTTCAGTTTTTTAATTCCAAACAGTGGACCATTGGGTTTTCAATTCAAAACCCTAAACCGGTCCCTTTATCAACTGAATCAGCTGGTTCAGGTCCCCCAGAGAACCGGGATAACATATCCCTCGTATCCCAAATTGGTCCTTATCCGTATACAGGTTTAGCCCAATCCCAATTTTTAATTTGTTATCGCCGTAACCAAACAGGTAGAATTTGATTTAAATTTAAAACAATTAGCCTCAAAACGGTGCCGTCCAACTAAAGCCCGTTTGTGCGATGGGTCGGGTCCCGACCCGAACCCGATCCAGGTCCGGCCCAACAACTTAAAGGACCCATTTCCCTGCGCGTTTTTTCGGCGACTGTGCCGGCGTCTTCTCCGGCGCCGGTGCCGGAATCTGCAATGAAATTTTCCATATTTCTCTCCATTTACACGTCGGTTTTTTGTGGTTTTTGTACCAATCGACTCCCAAAACTTCTAGCAATGTTTTGGGACTGGTTTGAACTCTCAAACCGCTCAGTTCTTGGCATCCAAACCGTCCTTCCAGTCAGATTATCCTTGGCCCTATCATGGTCGTTTCTTGACCATTTTAATTGATTCCAATTGCATTGGATTCCTGACACCATCTGCTACCTATTTACATGCATTGGACCAAGCTTAGGTCCCATTTGTTTCAGACCCAGATCCGAGGTCCATCAATGGCGGATCTGTTACAGTGTGGTGTTCTAGACTATCTTGGTCTCTATATTCCATGCCAAGTTCAAGTTGATGCATTTTAGACTTCATGCATGCATTTCATTAACCTCAATTAACTGAAAACAGTAAACATTTTAAGGGAAAAATTCAGAAATTGGTGTCTCACCTTTTAACAGTGGCTACCTCCTCCATGGCTCGGTTCAGGCCTGTTCATGGCTTGATCCAGGTTGCCCCAGTGCAGCCGTGCCCCCAGTCCTCCTCTTTGTGCATCACATTCCATGGATACACACACAATCATGCACACAAGTTTATGTATACACATGCAGGCAGCCTCCAAATTTCTTTCTATTTCTCTCAATGGCAGGTCTGACTCACACTCACAAACAGTTTTTTGGACTCCAATTCTGAGACACCCTCACAACATATACAAGTATATGTATATATATTTTATAAATTATGTTGTTGCATGGTCTCTCATTGGGTGGAATGGTGGTCCAATCAGATTTAGTCTGCCTATATATATATATATATATATTACATATTTTATATATCATATATGGCTGCATGAAACCCCATTGGTCCATTTGGGTGGTAGCTTGGGGCAACTTTGAATATATATACAATTTAGTTGTATATATGTGCACAAAGTAATGGCAGCCTAACTGGTAAAATTTTTGGATGGAATTCATTCTCACCATAGGTCAAGGGTTCAATTCCCCTTGACCACCAATTTGGTCATTTTTCCACATTTTGGGCTAAGGCCCTGTTTGGCTGCGCATTAATTCAGTTTCTGATGTTTGCCTCATAACTTTCATTCCGTAACTCCTTTTTCGATGCGGTTTGTTCCGAGAGTTTCATATTTCAGTTATCTACACTGTCAGAGGTTCCGTGTCATTTATTAGTCATTCAGAATTTCCGTAGTTAATTAATTCGAATTCCGTCAGTGTTAAATTGACACTATTTCACCTAATTAATTGGTAATTAGGTTCGGGTATTGTACCCTATTCCCGAACATGTTTTAATTGTTCTATTGGTCTAGTGTGACCACCGGGAGATTAAGGTTAATTTCCTTAATTATTCCCTAAGCCGGTACTAATTAATAATTAATTATTTAATTATTAATTATACAAAGTCGGGGTGTTACAAAGATCCTCCATCATAAGCTACCCAAGTCTTTTTATTGGTTCAGTCGTGCTAATATACTGCCTAACAACGTCCTTCAATCAACATCATTAAACTCATCTGCTGCTTCTCTCTCTATCCTTCAAGGTTAGTGCACAACTGCCACAGCAGGTCTGCAACAGCAGCTCCGATTGCTGCTATAACAACAACCCCAATTGCTACTGCTTTCTTTCCCTGTTGCACTTCAGTCCTTCTCTGCACTGCTACATATACATACATATATTGATCTTATGCAGATCTTTCTCTAACACAACCCAATTGGAATGCTTCCTCTACATATTATCAACCACTTCCATTGCCAATACAACCGTGTCATCAACCCCTATCGACCATCGTAAAACCCATCTGGCTTTGATCAAAACAGGGGATTTCAATTCCTTGTCTTAACAACTGAGGCAGCTTCATCCAACAGCAATACAACGAGATCCACCCATCGCCAAAACCCATTCAGCAAATCAATCAACCACTGCACTTCCGTCAATTTCGTGGTACCCCAAATCAACAATGCTACACGTACATGCACACATGCATATATATACCTGCTGCACGCTACCCATATACACCCACATATACCTGCTGCTTCTATCAATCTGCTTCAAACCCGAATAGCCAGCTTCAATATTTTGAATTCCATGATAAACCACTGCGCAACGAATTTATGTGCAGCTGCGCCTTCAATTACGATGCCTCCATGGCCCGAATTGAGAGCTCTTTTTCAGCAAAAGAAGTGCCCAAAATCAACGAATAAACCATAACCCACAAGCGCAGGTTTCTCTCTGTCTTACGCCCCCTTTTTTTTTTCTTCACCGACTTCCGCTTCTAGCAGCTTCGGCTGCTCTTCTTTTCTCTCCCTCTCTCTATTTTTCTACACTCATCCAGAAGTTTCAAGCTTCTTTCTGCTTTTATATATATATATATATATATATATATAATACCATATATCCACGAGTACGGCAGCCCCTTCTTTCCTTGTCCGTGTTTTCCAACTTCTTCAAGAAGCTTCTCCCTTGTTTTTCATTTATATATATATATATATATATATAGATGATATGTGTGTTGTATTTCCTGTAGCTTCTTTTTGGTCATCCTTTTGTGTGGGTCAAACAGTGCGGCTGCTTCTCAATTGTTTCGGCTATCTCTCTCAAGTTCTTCCATATGGAAGCTTCTAGTTTATAATATTCTCTAATATATATATATATATATATATATATATATTAAGTCTTGATATATTTTTATCATGTCATTTATATATAATAGTGTATCCACATATCTTTGGTTGTGGTCCCACTTTTTCTTTCCAATAATTTTCTTTAGAAGCTTCATAAAAATATAAATATATCTAGTTATAATATTTTTATTTCAAAGAAAATTAAATTATCATAGGCTAATAAAATTGCCATAAAGCCAAGAATTTATTTTGCCAACAATGGGTCCCTGTCAATGATTTATTTATTTTCACATAATTTTTATAATTAATTACTCATATTGGCCTCATTTATTTATCTCAGTACTCGGTCATCTGGGTCAATTATTTTTCGAGCATATTCATTTTATATTTGAAGGCATTAAATTCTGTTATGGCTTTTCGTATTTGGGGCTATATTGATTATTATCGTAACATAACCAAATTTTTTATTAAATTGGGTGCAGTCTAAGACATGTCAGATTTTTGGGGTATTACAGTAACCAATTTCATTTAATCCCATTACGGGACCTTTACAAGTATAACAAGAGAATAAGACGAATCAACTAAAGTAAAATGATTTCAGAAACAATTCCTTTCAAAAAAATGGTATGCTCTTAATACACTTTACTAGGTTGTTCAACTTCCCTTTAAGGTTCAAATGACCCCATTGTCAGGCATTCCGGGTTCGAGTCGTGACATACAGTGACCTATTTTTGAGTCCTAAGGTTTAGCAATGGTGATTCCGCCATTTTTGGTGATTTTTTTGTGGCTACTGTTGTAATATCCCGACCCGGAATACGTCACGTATACCGAGGTAGGTCGGTTAAACTATGTAACTTGAATGGTAAGAAATGTATAACATGGTATTTCACGGAAATGAATGACTGGAAATGAAAAATGATTGAATGTATAAACCGTGCCGGGCAACACCCGAGCACCCCGGGACATTGCATCGTAAAGCGTGCACGCACGTATTTCCATGCATGTCCATGTTTCACAGACACGTAGTATACCGAAAATTAGTATATGCAAACAAAAGAATGAAATTGTATTTAATATAATACAATTGAGAAGAGAGGGAGACGGTGGGCACTGCTCTCCATGCCTCTCCCATGTGAGCTGCTTGTGAAAAATAATGATGAGAAGGGAGGTGGCAGCCATGGCTGTGTGCCATGCAAATTCGGATACCAACAGGTGGCAAGGCCACCGATTGCATGAGTAAATGAAGGGGAAATAAAAAGAAAAGAGAACTTGTAATGGAAGAGGAGACGTGTGCAAGCAGTAGCAAGAAATTGAAGGATAGGAACTGAAGTAGGAGAAAAGTGGGAAACTGTAAGCAACTTGAACAGGTAAGATTTCGTTTGGAAATTGTTTAAATTGTGTACAAATTTAAAGCATGTAATAGTAGGGGTTTATTCTGCATAATATAAGCTGTAAACTACAAAAGAAATTACAAGAAATGATCAAGAATCGACTGAGAAAAGTCAAGTTTCAGTTGGAACAATAATCAGAAAATTCTGGTGCAGGTCTGAAATAAGAGAAACCAAATCCAAATCCGAGTATTAGGACCTGTTCTAGATCATCCCAAGGTCTTAAAAATGGTAGACCGCGATCCAAAAACTCAAGAAATGAAACCTAAAATATTAGTTGCAGGTTTAAGTCGTGGAACCCAAATTCGGTTTTACACTTTTAAACTCAGTTTTGAGAATGGGTATGTAATCCCCATGTCATAAGGATCACACAGGGCCAAACCTCATCAAAAATAGTGATGGAATGAGGATTTAACGTGTAGTTACAGGTTCGGCTATCAAAAGTTAAACCGAACTCATGAACTGGTTTTAAAACCTTAGATGAATGCCAATCTCTTGGGAAATGTTCTAGAGATGGATGAGTGTAAAAACAGAAGAATTTAGGTGAATAGATTAGCTCGAAAATGAAGCTTTCAAGCTTCGAAAATTAGGGTTACAGTGGGTAACGAAGGAGGAAGACGACGGGTCGACTCGCTGTTGAATCGAGTCACCCGAGTTAACTCGGGACACGTGTCAAGAAAGGGCAAGTCCACCGCATTAAGAGAACGGTGACGTTTTGGTTATGTTGTAAAGATTTAAAATATCAGGGCTGACGTCATGATGACGTCAGCATGAGGTGTTGAACCGGATTGGTTCAAGGAGAACCGGACCGGTTCAGTTAAATTGAAACTGAACCCACTGGTTCAAACCGGAAGAGTTCAAAATTGGAATTTGACCCCAAAACTTTTGGGAAATTCTACTATGGCCCGGCTGAAATTTAATTAATAATAACTTAATAATATTTAAATAAAAGAAATTCCAAAAATACCCTTAGGCCATAAATAGAGTAAATGAAGTCCAAATAAAGTAAACCAATATTGGATTCTGACTATTTTGGACATTCTAAATCCAATGGTGGGGTCCGTTTCACGAAATAGAACTCCGAAAATTAAAGATATGTAAAGGGATAAAATGACCAAAATACCCCTTGTCCGCAAGTAACAAGTTATTAGTGTGTTCTTACTATTTCGGACCTTCTGAGTCCAATGGTGAGATCCACAACATGAAACGAAGTACGGAAAAATACGGCACGTAATTGGGTAAATGACTATTTTGCCCTTTGACATACAAAAGTCGGAATTAAATTTTAGGAAAGCCTAAACTGACTTTCTCCAATGTTCCGGACTCAATGGTAGGGTCTATTCGACCAAAAAGAAATGTCTAATAAAAAGACATAAAATTTGATGAATAGCATAAGTCCAGTGGCTATAAATTAGTACACTGCTCGAAGTACCAACTAAATGGTACGGTACACATTTGAAAGGACATAGGAGAAGACGTGACACGAGAACATATGAAGTAAATAAATTAACTTAAAGTTAATGGAGCTACCAGGAGAGTATAGCTAAAATGAAGTTAATTCCTAACACATTAAATTGTGTTATAGGTTAAAAATACGAGTCAATTAAGTACATATGAAATTATGAAATCGTGTTAGGATCTAATACGAACTAAGTAGCATCAACAGGTGTTATTGCAGTAGATGTGAAGTTAATGAGACTGTTATTTATGAATTGTTCTAGGAACTACAAAAGGAAAAAGGAAGGCGTCGCAGTAAACGCCGAGCTTGGAGTATAAGGTGAGTAACCCTGCATTTGAAGTGGAGATTTAACTCCACGGATTTGAAGAAGTTTTAACTTCCAAAAGAGTTGAAGTATTGAATATTAAATTCAAATATCTCGTGATTCATTTTGCTCTTATAAATCTTGATATGACATGCTCAATGAATAATTTCTATCACTGTCTTCTCTAAAAGTAGTTGACATGTCTACATATTCTGAAGTTCTTGTTCAGAAGTCATATATTAAATACTTATAAAGCATCTATTGAAGAAGTCATATTTCAAATGCTATAAATGCATATGTTTGACGAAGTCATATTTCAAATGCTATAAATGCATATGTTTAACCAGTATTTTGATGCTCGTTAAAAAGGCATCCAAATGTGCATAAGCACCCCATGAAGGTTGAAATCCTTCGGGATTCAACAGTAAATGCCCGATAGAAGGATCTAATCCCCCAGGCAGTGAGATATCTCCCATTGTAGCATTGCAGTAAGATGGGAGTCTGGTTCGAAACAGATTCCACTTAACCAAAGAGAAAAGATGACAAACACTTTTAAAATGGAAGCAGGTTTTTACCCCCATTTTATTATGTACGTTTATATGCTTTGAAATGCATAGATTCCATTGAAGAAATGTGTATTTAGCTTATTAACTATAAATGTTTTTAAGCTATCATTTGAAATCATACTATTAAACATGAAAGTAGGTTTTACCTCTTTCGATTATGCATGTTTTAAAATGCATATACTCTATTGAAGAAATGTGTATTTAGCTTGAATACTTTAAATGTTCAAAGCTATCTTTATGAAGAATGCATATATTCTGTATTCCGAGCATACGAACAATTGGTAGTGAGTATTTTATAAACTTTCATGTGCTAAACCACTGCCAGTTGAAACCCCATGACAAATGTCCGAATTACTCACAAGCTTAGATTAGCTTACCCGGACTTTGTTCGGACCCCCCCTTTCAGGTGTCAGGAGGCAAGCTCTGACTTTGATCAAGAAAGTGTATAATCTATGCTCATTTTGTGAAAGGGCGTAGGAAGTTATTGCAGGACTAGCGGATGTGGAAAAGCACTCGGACTAGTAGTTAGTCGTTTTTGGTTGTGTATATTATGTAGTTAAGTTTTGAAGAACAAACGAATATGTATTGTGTATAAAACTTTAGAATGTATTTACGCTCTGAATGTATGATCATGAGTACCGCAATGCAAAGAGCGGCAGTACCGGACGGATGTGCAAATTTTTTTTAAATAAGAAAAGAAAAGAAAAAGTTTTTCACGCTTCCGCAACCACGTGTCGCACATCTATTCGATACCGTTGCTTATGTTTCGCCTTGCCCTAAGGCCTCGGTCGAAGGGCGGCGGTCACGATTCGGGATCCGCACAAGGTGGGTTTCGGGTCGTGACAAAAGGGGAATAAAATGGCATTTAAAACGGGTTGAAAAAAGATCGAAAATTGGTGACAGTCACCGGAGAAGACGACTGTTCACCACCGGAACCCTACCGGAGTGGTGGGGAAGACGACCGGAAAGTCGTGGGGGCTATCGGGTCAAAACTGAACGGGTCCGGGTTCAGATCGGGTCGGTACCCGACCGGATATGAAATGGGCATGAAACTATGTCGTTTGGATTTTGAATTTAAATGAATTTTGGGCTGTTTGGTTGCAAGGATAATAAATGGAAATTAGGTTTGGGTTTAACCGAACCAAGGATAAGGTAAGAACTAGGATACTGGAATCCGGTTCTCTGAAATAGACTGAACCGTTTGGTTCAGTGAAGAACCAAACCGGTTTAGGGTTCCTAGCCGTGAGCCCACTGGTTCAGACCGAAACTTAAGGAAATTCCACTTTGACCCCAAATGTTTTAAGAAATCCCACTAAGGCCCAAACAGGAAATTAATAAAATATTAATTTTACAAAAATACCCCTATTTCAAATGTGGGTCAAACGAAGTCCAAACGGGGTAAATGAATAGTCAAAATTTATTATGTCGGACGTTCTGAGTCCAATGGTGAGGTCTATTTTACGAGATGGGACCCCGAAGGATAAAATACCGTAAAAGTGCAAAATGACCATTTTGCCCTTTTTAGTACAAAAGTCCAAATGGAATTCCGCGAAAGCCTAAACCGACTTTCTTCGGCATTCCGGACACAATGGTAAAGTCTAAATTAGTATTTGAAATACTTATCATAGAAAGGCATAAAATTTGATGAATAGCATTTATTCTAAAACGTATTCACTGATATATAGGGAACTCGAAAGGCAAGGGTACACTCACGGATTCCTGATTTCTGATCACGATAGAGGTAAGTGGATCACTCTCTCTTACATGTGGTGTTTCCACAAGCCAAGTTTATTCTTTTACTGCTAAACTCGTACTCTTGAATGTATTGATATCCTTGTGTTTCACAATTCGATATTTTCTATCTTGTGGACATTTGATTGGCTGATGTATCATTGTTATCATGTTTCACTGTGCCTTGAAAGTACCTCATGTTATTGCTATCCACAATGTGATATTGTTCTATCTTGTAGACATTGATTGACTGTTGTATCATTGTTATCATGTTGAACCATGCCTTGAAAGGCGTACTATTATGCTTTCATTGAATCTATGATATTCCATTTTATACTTCAATGGAATCACGAATGATCATGATACGTTATGAATACCAGATTTGTGCTCAGTCACAACATCCATCCGATGCTTCTATATTGACTGGAGACCTAAGGGTCCAGTCCATGAATGGACAGGTGGCAGGAATGAATTCCTCGAAGGCTTTCCACCGGCAATTGACTGGCATGATCACTGGCATCTCATTGCATTTTCACTGGCATTGCATTTGCAAATTCACTGGCATGTTACAGAATAAAAGCATCTCTTATGACTGACAGAACTTGATTGTTGAATGGTATTATTCCTTATGATTCTTCGAGTCTCGAAAGACTTGTATTGATTGATTTGATTGTGATCGGTTTATTGTGGCAGTACTTCATTGTTGTTATATTATCATTGGATTTCTTCATATCGCTATTACACCAATACTTCTGATTGTGTATTGTGATTACTGTTCATTGGCCTTCGTGGCAATTGTTCCATTGGCCCTCGTGGCAATTGTTTCCATTGGCTATCACAGCATCTTATTCTTATGATTAGCTATCATAATCTTATTCATGGATTCATTGATCATCGATACCAGTGTTGGAGATTTGCATTTACTTATTGAGCTTTGTAGCTCATTCCACCCCACTTACCCCCATTTCAGGTGATGACGCTGCGAGACCCCAGTAGGAGTTTGAGAGCGTAGGGGGATATTTTGAAGTATGGTATCAGTCTATGTTAGTTCTCCCATGTATTCACCACCCCCGAGTGCTGGTTACGTTTAGTTCTCATTTTGTCTTATGTAGAACTATGTCATGTATTTAATAGACTTCCACTGTTTAAACTATTTAAAAGACTTCCGCTGGATTACTGTAATTGATAAAGACTTCCGTTGTTCATTGTATAAAGTTTTTAGTACATTGCATATTAGTACTATGATACAGGAATGGAAAAAGTAGGGACGGCCTTCGGTTCGGCCCCGCGACACGAGATCCGCATAGGGTGGGTTTCGAGTCGTGACAGCTTGGTATCAGAGCTTTAGGTTCGATTGTGAGTCATGGGAGATAGGACTAGAGTTAAGACTGTTAGATATGACTGACATTTTATATTTTACAATCATGGACAAATTGTTTTACACATTGACTGGTCATCTCATTGGTTACTTCATTGGTTACCTCACTGGTTATCTCATTGGTTATCTCACTGGTTATTTCATTGGTTATCTTCATTGGTTCTATTCACAGTCATGGTTAATACGAGGCAAGGTCCGTTACCCATGGATCGTTTAGAACAATTGGAAAGAATGATGCGGACTATCATTGAAAGTCTACCACAGATTCAGGCTAGTGCTAGCCAACCCGCACAGCCAGTACAACAGGAACAGCTTGTCAACGCAGGCGACAATGTAGGAAATCGTCAAGGAAATGAGCGAGACACTGCATACTTGTATGAACGGTTTCAGAAAATGAAACCCCCGACATTCGACGGTACGGGAGGGGCCACTATAGCTGAGGAGTGGTTATTAGAGATGAACAGGATCTTCAAAATCCTGATATGTACTGAAGTCCAAAAGGTGGCATACGCCACTTATATGCTCAAAGGGATGGCACATAAATGGTGGATGATAGAGGAAGATAAAGAGCCAGGCATGAACTGGCAACGATTTACCGATATCTTCAACAAAAAGTACTTCTCCCAAGAAGTACGAAACTGAAGAGTTGCAGAGTTTATGGTACTGCAACAGGGAGCGATGACGGTAGAGCAGTACGAGGCCAAATTTACTGAATTGGCCAGGTTTGCTCCAAGTGCCGTCAATACCAAGGATTTGAAAGCTCGCAAGTTCGAGGAAAGATTGAGATGGGCTATCAAGGATAGACTGGTACCCCATCGACTGGCTACCTATGATGATGTAGTGGAGACAGCCCGAGTCATAGAAAGGAGTGGCGAGGAATTCGCCAAGAGGAAAGGGAACCAGAAGCATGGAGGCAACCAGAATAAGAGGCAAAGGCCTTCTGCTTCGGGGCATGGATCTACATTTACCAGACCTAGAGCCGGATCACAGGCGACAGGGTCCGGTCAGAAAAAACAAGGCAACACCAAAAATGGGGTAGCTAAGTGCTCTCGTTGCAATAAGATCCATAAGGGCTAATGTCTCAAGGACAGCAACGCTTGCTACTACTGTGGTCCGGAGGGACATTATGCGAAAGAATGCCCTCAAAAGGATCAGGCCACGCCTAGCACTGCTCTGGTTAAGGCACCAACAACCGGAATAGCACCACCTAGACCTCCAACCCAAAGGAATGGACAGGGGAACGTCCAGCAGCAGGCAGGACGAGTTTTCTCCCTTTTACCAGGAGACGTGCAGGCTACAACCTCTGTAGTCGCAGGTACTCTTTTAGTATGCTCACAGCCTGCTCATGTTTTATTTGACACTGGATCTACACATTCATTTGTATCCCCTACACATGCTGCTAGATTGAACCTAGTAACGGAACCCTTAGGGTATTTACTGAATGTTTCTATACCATCGGGGAAATCATTGTTAGGGGATACCATGTATAGGAATTGTGGGATACAGATTGGGGATACACATTTATTGGCTAACCTTATACCCTTGGAAATTTATGGATTCGATGTTATCCTTGGAATGGATTGGCTGGCCGCCAATCACGCTATGATAGACTGTGTGGCCAAACGAGTTCTCATATAGAATCCCCAGTTTCCAATAGTTAACTTTGAAGGGACAGGGGTGGCTTCCCCACCCTACTTTGTTTCCTCTATCCAGGCAAGGCGTCTGCTTTGTAAGGGATGTCACGGATTCTTATGTAGTGTTCAAGACACTGATTCCCAACAGCCTGAGTTAGAGAAGATTCCCATTGGTAGGGAATTTCCCGGAGTATTCTTGGATGATCTTCCAGGAATGCCCATAGATAGGGAGATCGAGTTTTGCATCGACGTATTGCCAGGCACTACACCGATATCCAAGACTCCATACAGGATGGCACCGGTAGAGCTGAAGGAGCTGAAGCTCCAGTTACAGGAATTATTGGACAAGGGTTTTATACGACCCAGCTCGTCACCATGGGGTGCACCTGTATTGTTTGTAAAGAAAAAGGATGGAACCATGAGGTTGTGTATCGACTATAGAGAGCGGAATAAGGTTACCATCAAGAACAGATATCCACTACCCAGAGTAGATGATTTGTTCGACCAATTGAAAGGGGCCCAGGTGTTCTCAAAGATCGACCTAAGGTCCGGCTATCACCAGTTGAAGGTCAGACCCACTGATATCCAGAAGACAGCATTTAGGACACGGTATGGACACTACGAGTTCCTTGTTATGCCATTTGGGGTGACCAATGCCCCAGCTGCATTCATGGATATGATGAACCGTGTGTTCAAGCCATACTTAGATGACTTCGTAGTCGTATTCATAGACGACATCTTGGTTTACTCTAAGAACCAGGAAGAACACGAGGTACATCTGAGGAGAGTCCTACAGAAGTTAGGGGAGCAGAAGTTATACGCCAAGTTGAAGAAATGCGAATTCTGGCTTCCTAGTATAGCATTTCTGGGACACATGATCAGCAAGGAGGGAATCTCTGTTGATTCCCAGAAGATCGAGGCAATCACGAATTGGCCTCAACCTACGAGTGTCACGGAAGTGCGAAGTTTCATGGGGTTAGCAGGCTACTATAGGAGATTTGTCAAGGACTTCTACAAAATAGCTACGCCTATCACCAAACTGACCCGGAAAGGTGTTCCTTTTGTTTGGACAGAGGAACAAGAGAAGAGTTTCCAAGAATTAAAGGAGCGTTTGGTTACAGCTCCTATATTGATAGTACCAAATGGAACCGAAGGGTGTGTGTTAATGCAGAACGAAAAAGTGGTAGCATATGCTTCACGACAGTTGAGACCCCATGAAGGGAACTACCTGACACACGATCTCGAGCTAGCCGCCATTGTCTTCGCCTTAAAGATATGGAGGAATTATTTATACGGGACCACGTGCGAGATCTTCACTGACCATAAGAGCCTCAAGTATCTGTTTACACAGAAGGAGCTTAATATGAGACAACGCCGTTGGTTAGAGTTATTGAAAGACTACGAGGTCAACATACAGTACCACCTAGGAAAGGCAAATGTGGTAGCTGACGCTCTTAGTAGAAAGTCATCAGGAAGTTTAGCTTGCCTGTTGACGACACAGAAAGAGATACTGAGAGATTTGGAGGACATGGAAATAGAGATAGTTCTGCCCAGTTCCGAGGCACTATGTGCCAATGTCACAGTCGGTTTGTCAATTGTGGACAAGATTAGGGGACAGCAGACTCAAGATGAGAAACTGGCTAAGCTTCTTCAAGGAATGGAGATAGACATAGATTCCGAGTACACGGTGAAAGATGGAATATTATATTATCAGGGTAGGATCTGTGTACCCGACGTACCCGAAATCAGGAAGGAGATTCTTAATGAGGCACACAGTTCGAAGTTTGCCTTACATCCAGGGGGCACCAAAATGTATCACAATGTTAAGGATACTTATTGGTGGTCTAGGATGAAACGTCACATAGCCGAGTACATAGCACGATGTGTCAAGTGCCAACAAATTAAAGTGGAACATCAGAAGCCTGGAGGACTTCTGCAATCACTACCCATTCCTGAGTGGAAGTGGGAACACATCACGATGGACTTTGTGTCAGGATTGCCAAAGAGAGTCAAGGGGAGTGATTCTATCTGGGTCATCGTAGACAGACTAACTAAGACCGCTCACTTCCTGGCAACCAAGACGACGCAATCTCTTCAGCGACTAGCCGAGCTATACATCAGAGAGATTGTTAGACTTCACGGAGTTCCAGTATCAATTGTTTCTGATAGGGACCCCCGGTTCGTATCACGATTCTGGAAAGGACTACAACAAGCTATGGGCACGGAACTGAGTCTTAGCACTGCGTATCACCCCGAGACCGACGGCCAGTCGAAAAGGACGATACAAACTTTAGAAGACTTACTGCGTTTCTGTGTCATAGACTTTGAGGGGAGTTGGGAAGATCAGTTGCCATTGGTGGAGTTCACGTACAATAATAGCTATCAAGTTAGTATTGGTATGGCGCCATATGAGGCATTGTACGGCAGGAAGTGCCGATTACCACTGTGTTGGACAGAGGTGGGAGAAAGGAAACTCTATGGGCTAGAGATAGTGGAACAGACCGCAGGAAAAATACAACTGATTCGACAGCGTTTATTAGCAACTCAAAGTCGACAGAAAAGTTATGCGAATGTTCACCGATGAGACTTAGAGTTTGCGAAAGACGATTTTGTGTACTTGAAAGTATCACCCACGAAAGAAGTAGTCAGGTTTGGCAAGAGGGGAAAGCTTGGGCCCAGATACATTGGGCCATCCACGATCACAAAGAGGGTTGGACTCGTAGCTTACGAGCTTGCCTTACCTTCAGAGTTAGCACATGTTCACAATGTGTTTCATGTCCCGATGCTAAGGAAATGTGTACAGAGTGTAGATCAAGTGATTGAGCACGAACCGTTAGACGTCCAGGAAAATCTGAGTTGCATAGAGCATCCAGTTCAGATTTTGGATCGTCGAGATCAGGTACTACGGAACAAGACTATTCCATTAGTCAAAGTTCTGTGGAGAAATCACCAGATGGAAGAGGCTACTTGGGAACGAAAAGATGATATGCGCGCCAAGTACCCACATTTATTTTCATAGTAGTATATGCTAAGTTTGAGGACAAACTTATTTTTAAGGGAGTAAGAATGTAATATCCCGACCCGGAATACGTCACGTATACCGAGGTAGGTCGGTTAAACTATGTAACTTGAACGGTAAGAAATGTATAACATGGTATTTCACAGAAATGAATGACTGGAAATGGAAAATGATTGAATGTACAAACCGTGCCGGGCAACACCTGAGCACCCCGGGACATTGCATCGTAAAGTGTGCACACACGTATTTCCATGCATACCCATGTTTCACAGACACGTAGTATACCGAAAATTAGTATATGTGTACGTGCCCAGAGTTTAAGTATATACGTATATGTATGGGCGTATAGGTACGTATAAAATATGTATAATTATGAGTTATACATGTATATATATATATATTATAAAATGTATTATATATATATGTGTGTATAATAAATGAAAGAACAAAAAGGAAAGAAAAGAAAGGTGGGCAAGTGGGCTGTTATCAGCCGTGCAAGTGTGTGTGAGTGGGTGAATGTATATATATATATATATATGTATTAAAGGTGTGTGTATGGACGGTTGTATGTGTGTATGTAATAAATTGAGTGTATAACACTCAATAGGGAGTGGTGGTGGCAGAAGTAGGTGTTGGAGTGTGTAAGAAGGTCATAGGGCATGGTGAGGTCTGACCACACAGAGAGAGAGAGAGAGAGAGAGAGAGAGAGAAAACGGAAAGGCTTATTAGATGCATGTGGTCTCTCACTCTCGGGAGAAAAAGAAATCAAAGGAAAAGTTAGGAACTGAAGGGGAGAAGAAGAGAGGAAGATTGATTTAGAAACAGAAGGGCTTGAAGGGGGTCACCGTGAGCAAACAGGAAAACCAAGGTGAACCACTGTTTCTGTTTCAAAGTTTTATAGCATGATTCGAATTATTTTGAATGTAGGGTCTAAATTAGCATGAAATATGGGATTTATTGCAAAAAGAATGTGGTTAAATGGTTAAGAAACCAAAGAGAAAATCCAAGTTGCAGGTCGGGAGGATAATCTGGGTTTCATTGATTTTATGTTTAAAACCTTGCTTTTAGTTTGTAAAAATGTTGCTATAAAGTGTAGACACTTTAGGAACAAAATGGGTCCAAAATAGTGGAGAAACAGTCGTGAAATAAAAAGAAACCAGTTGGCCAGAGAATCGGCCGGAGACATTTGGACCCCTATTCGTTGGGATTGGAAGGGGTTTAATGGAAATAAAAGGTATGGTTGAGGTCCTTGAGGAAAGGGGAATAAAATGGCATTTAAAACGGGTTGAAAAATGATCGGAAATTGGTGACAGTCACCGGAGAAGATGACTGTTCACCACCGGAACCCTACCGGAGTGGTGGGAAAGACGACCGGAAAGTCGTGGGGGCTATCGGGTCAAAACTGAACGGGTCCGGGTTCGGATCGGGTCGGTACCCGACCGGATATGAAATGGGCATGAAACTATGTCGTTTGGATTTTGAATTTAAATGGATTTTGGGCTGTTTGGTTGCAAGGATAATAAATGGAAATTAGGTTTGTGTTTAACCGAACCAAGGATAAGGTAAGAACCAGGATACTGGAATCCGGTTATCTAAAATAGACTGAACCGTTTGGTTCAGTGAAGAACCAAACCGGTTTAGGGTTCCTAGCCGTGAGCCCACTGGTTCAGACCAGAACTTAAGGAAATTCCACTTTGACCCCAAATGTTTTAAGAAATCCCACTAAGGCCTAAACAGGAAATTAATAAAATATTAATTTTACCAAAATACCCCTATTTCAAATGTGGGTCAAACGAAGTCCAAACGGGGTAAATGAATAGTCAAAATTTATTATGTCAAACATTCTGAGTCCAATGGTGGGGTCCATTTTTTGAGACGGGACCCCGAAGGATAAAATACCGTAAAAGTGCAAAATGACCATTTTGCCCTTTTTAGTACAAAAGTCCAAATGGAATTCCGCGAAAGCCTAAACCGACTTTCTTCGGCATTCCGGACACAATGGTAAAGTCTAAATTAGTATTTGAAATACTTATCATAGAAAGGCATAAAATTTGATGAATAGCATTTATTCTAAAACGTATTCACTAATATATAAGGAACTCGAAAGGCAAGGGTACACTCACGGATTCCTGATTTCTGATCACGATAGAGGTAATTGGATCACTCTCTCTTACATGTGGTGTTTCCACAAGCCAAGTTTATTCTTTTACTGCCAAACTCGTACTCTTGAATGTATTGATATCCTTGTGTTCTACAATTCGATATTTTCTATCTTGTGGACATTTGATTGGCTGATGTATCATTGTTATCATGTTTCACTGTGCCTTGAAAGTACCTCATGTTATTGCTATCCACAATGTGATATTGTTCTATCTTGTGGACATTGATTGACTGTTGTATCATTGTTATCATGTTGAACCATGCCTTGAAAGGCGTACTGTTATGCTTTCATTGAATCTATGATATTCCATTTTATACTTCTATGGAATCACGAATGATCATGATACGTTATGAATACCGAATTTGAGCTCAGTCACAACATCCATCCGATGCTTCTGTATTGACTGGAGACCTAAGGGTCAAGTCCATGAATGGACAGGTGGCAGGAATGAATTCCTCGAAGGCTTTCCACCGGCAATTGACTGGCATGATTACTGGCATCTCATTGCATTTTCACTAGCATTGCATTTGCAAATTCACTGGCATGTTATAGAATAAAAGTATCTCTTATGACTGACAGAACTTGATTGTTGAATGGTATTATTCTTTATGATTCTTCGAGTCTCGAAAGAATTGCATTGATTGATTTGATTGTGATTGGTTCATTGTGGCAGTACTTCATTGCTGTTATATTATCATTGGATTTCTTCATATTGCTATTATACCAATACTTCTGATTGTGTATTGTGATTACTGTTCCTTGGCCCTCGTGGCAATTGTTCCATTGGCCCTCGTGGCAATTGTTTCCATTGGCTATCACAGCATCTTATTCTTATGATTGGCTATCATAATCTTATTCATGGATTCATTGATCATCGATACCAGTGTTGGAGATTTGCATTTACTTACTAAGCTTTGTAGCTCATTGCACCCCATTTACCCCCATTTCAGGTGATGACGTTGCGAGACCCCAGTAGGAGTCTGAGAGCGTGGGGGGATATTTTGAAGTACGGTATCAATCTATGTTAGTTCTCCCATGTATTCACCACCCTCGGGTGCTGGTTACGTTTAGTTCTCATTTTGTCTTATGTAGAACTATGTCATGTATTTAATAGACTTCCAATGTTTAAACTATTTAAAAGACTTCCGCTGAATTACTATAATTGATAAAGACTTCCGCTGTTCATTGTATAAAGTTTTTAGTACATTGCATATTAGTACTATGATACAGGAATGGAAAAAGTAGGGACGGCCTTCGGGTCGGCCCCGCGACACGAGATCCGCATAGGGTGGGTTTCGGGCCGTGACAGCTGTCACGGCCCGAAATCCACCTTTGCAGATCCCGAATTACGACCGCCACTGTCACATCCCCCAGACCCACCCTGTGCGGATTTGGGGCACGTGACAAGGCCAGTTAGGCACCCATCGGGTTTTATCAGTTTTTTTTTTTTTTTTGAAAGCAAAACCCCGACGGTAATCCTAACCACAGGCCATTCCGATATAAATCCCAAGCATAATGCATTCAACATATATAATTTAAGCAGCGGAATTTTCACAAGAGAATGCATACATATATACTTGGCAGAGCATTCAGGATACATCATAGTCAGTCTTATCTTATCAAGATTACAAAATAGTTTCACCACAAAAGTCATAATCTGATCAGCTACACAAAAGTACAAAAATGGTATAGGTTCACAAAAATGGGTTATCATTTTATCTGGGGGTCTCCAACATTTTCCCCCCTAAGTCCTAGACCTGCTAAACCTGTCCATCTGAGAGTTCCCCTGAAATTATTAAAATAATGGAATGAGCTTTAAAAAGCCCAGTGAGTAACACAGATATCCAGGCAAGAGTTTCGAATTCAATATTTGCTTATATCACATGGTTAATTAAATCAATTTGAATTTATAGTTCAATAATCCAAGACAAGCTCAGTAGATCAAAACAGAATAACGGTTCAGAATGCTAGCATGTCAATCAGAAGTATAGTTAATCATTTAAGAAACTAAAAACCATGTCATCGGTGATAAAAGCATGCATTTAAAATGATTGCATTTAAAACATATGGTATTCGAAACAATTTAACGGATCAAAGAACAGTAACTAAACAGTGTCAGAAGTTAATCACCTTCAATATTTGAGTTTGAAGCTATGAACGGAGCCTTCCTCTTTTTCTCCTTCAGCCTAAAACAATTCATAAAGATTTATCAACTCATAACGTTAGACTGAGTAAGTCTACCCTATGATGGGTTTCATGGAACTAACCTATAGTGGCTAGTTCATAGGTCTTACCTCTTAAGCATTTGGCTTAGGGTTTCAGTGTCTTCACACATTTATCGGTTCTGATTTTCATAATATGGATCTAACCATTGAGTTCGGAAGGTCGGAGAAAGTCAATTTAGACTCTCTCGGCTTTTAAATCTGGGTTCGGGTATATCAGGGGTATTTTCGATCATTTTTGCCGTCACATAATTTCCGTCTCGGATTCGTCATCTAATCATGTATATAATCTCACAAGTGTCAGGTCTACCACTGGTATTAATCCCGTTTTAATCAGACTTCATTTGGGCCTTGTACAGGGTCAGGGGTATTATGGTAATTTCATACATCATATTTTTCGGTACTTTATTTGCTATTACGGACCTCACCATTGAGTCTGGAATGTCCAACATAGTTAAAATGGATTATCTTTCAGTGTAATTTGGCCCTATGTGTCATTAGGGGCAGTACGGTCATTTACCCTTTACATGTCTGTATTTTTTGGGACATGGTTTCACAAATCGGACTCCACCATTGAGTTTGGAATGCCCAAAATAGTAAGATTACACTATTCAGTTATTAAATTCGGACTTCATTTGACCCGTTTAAGGTCCAGGGGCAATATGGTAATTATCCCCTTTTAATAAAATAATTAAATAATTATTTTATTATTTTATTTAATTTTTCAGGGGTGTAATTGCATAAGATTTTCAAAATCTGGGCCTTAGTGTAATTCTGTTAAACAGTAGGGGTCAGTTTGTAAATTTTTAAAAATTCAAAACTGAACCAAAGGGTTCAGTCTCTTTGCAACTGAACTGGTCCGGTTCAGTCCGGTTCTGACCGGTTGGTTACACTGCTGATGTCATGATGACGTCAGCCCTAACTTAATTTTAATTTAAATCAATGAGGAAACGGCATAGTTTCATTAAAGCCCATCCGTTTTTAATCGGGTCGGGGCCCGACCCGACACCCGGTTCGACCCGACCCGGTACTGTTCATCGTCCCCAGCCCCCTGGTTATTGTTGCCCTAAAAATCTGCAGATTTTCTCTTTCATTTTCGTGGTGTTTGGGACACAGTTTCTTGCTGTTTTCGATCCTAACAGGTTTCTGCATGTTATATCCATCACTTTACATCGATTTTAAGCATCGAATCACTCTAAACCATTCTGTTTTCAAAACGATAGCCGTGACCTGTAACACGATCTAGCATCCTCATTTCTCAACCATTTTACACCAAATTTGTTTCTATGTGACCCACGGATCATAAGGTTCATGCCCCTATTTTTATTTTTCATTTTGGTCTCGGTTTTAGAAGATTTGGGTTTCAAACCCGTAGCTTTATTTTCAAATTCAAGGGGCTGTGGTGAGTTCTAGAGTCGCGGCTCATGGTGTTTAAGGTCTCCTTGGGGTCTATTTTAGGTCTCAACATGCAAAATCCCAAACGGTTATGGTCGAATCAGACCTGGTGCTTCAAGGTCCATTAATGGAGGTTGGTTTCGGGTTTCATGGTTCTTGGCCAACCCGACACTTCTGACTCTCACAGCATCCATAATATACATCCTAGAATTGATATAAATCCATGCATGCAGCCTATACCCTCAATAACCCATCAAAACAGTTCCAAAAATCAAAATAAGAAATGAGGCAAATTTGGAAATTTACCTTCAACAGTGACCCTCTCTCTCTTGGTGGCTCGGTCCAGAATCCTCACAGTGTTCCTCAAGCTTCCTCAAGTCATGCACTTCAACTTCAAGCCCCCCTCTCCTTGCACCTTCAATGGCCAATTTCTCTCAAACACTTGCATGCACAAGGTTGCCCCTCTTTTCTCTCTATACTCTCACTCTCACAGCCACCTCACGTACACACACACACACTCTTTCACAGTTTGGGTATTATCAGATTCTCTAAAGAGAGAATTTAGTGCAAGGTTGCATGTGGCTATACATATACATATATATATGTGAGTGTATCTCAATCCTTAGTGGACTGGTGGCTGATTGAGGTGACAGGGATAATGTATGGCAATGATGTGGGGAATGCATGCCAGGCCATTGGCCAGTTTGGGCGGTGGTTTGAGCAAGACTTGAGGTTATATACATATGTTGCTGTATATATGCACAAAGTAACCAACAGCCTAGTTGGAAACTTTTTGGAACAAAATTGCTTACCTTGGTAGGTCAAGGGTTCAATTCCCCTTGGCCTCCCAAGTGACCATTTTCTCATATTTTTCTGGTTAAGGCCCTGTTTGGTTGTCGCAGAATTCCAGTTTTACTGTTTTGGCCTTAACTTTCAATCCGTAACTCCTTTTTCAGTGCGGTTTCCTTCTGTCACTTCCTACTCAGAATATCTTTCATTGACCAAGGTCCAATGTCAGTTTTTATTTTCTTGAGTTTCCCATAATTAGCTAATTCGAGTTTTATCACTATTAAAAATAGACATTAAATTAGCTAAACCTAACATTTCATTCCCAAAACAGTTTTTTATATACAAAACATGTCAGTTAAGTAATTGGGGTGTTACAGCCACCCTTCGGCCCGGGGGCCTTGGGGCAAGGTTTCTCGTGAGCAACAATGCCGAATGGCTGTGCGAATGGGCCAGGACTGGAAAATTGCGGAAGCATGAAAAAATTTTTCTTTTCACATGCCCGCTCGGTACCGTCACTTCTTCTTCTTCTTTGGAGCGGTAAACAAATAATATACATTCAGAGCATACGAAAATTTAAAGTTATAAATTTTACATATTTGTTGCCTCTCGAGCTTAAGTACATATTTGTCCAAAATCTAATACATCAAAATTTAACCAACTACGGGTCCTAGTACTTCCAAAATTCCTGATCAAACGGAGCTACCAATCACCAATCCTCAAATTGGGCAAGGCTCCCAACCATCATCATTACCTGAAAAATGTTAGGGAATGGGGTGAGCTTAAAAAAGCCCAATGAGTAATTCCAGTACTTTGTCATGGGTTTCAACCGGTAGTGGGTTAGTTCAAGAGAGACTTCATATAAACATACACTACCAACTGTACATATACTTCAAATACAGAAGACAGAGTTCTTCAAAAAGATAGCGTGAAGCATACAAGGCATTCAAGCTAGGCACATACTTCAATAATCGCAGGATACAAGAATCTTCAAATCACATTGCATGATGCATTTTTAAAGCATTCAATAAAGCATTTAATATGCAACAGAATTTATAAACATGTGCAGAGTGGCCATTTGAAGACCAAGAAAATAATTTAAAATTCCTTCCATGAAAATAGGAGGATGAAATTTTCTTCTCCTTCAAAACTTGGGGTCATATAAAAACCGTTTCAGATAAATGGGGGTTAAAACCTACTACCATTTCTGAAAACATTTGTCATCTTTTCACTTTGATTAGGTGGAAGTTTGTTTCGAACCAGATTCTAGTTTTACTACAATGCTACAATGGAGATATCTTGTTGCCTGGGGGATTAGATCCTGCTACTGGACATTTCTTCGTGTCATAATTGAATCCCGAAGGATTTCAACGTCGAATGTTGTGCTTATGCACAATTATCTTGCAAAAATATGACTTCTTCGTGAAATACTTTTTATAAGTATTTAAAAACAAGATTTCTTCATTGGATGCTTTTTAAAGAGCATCGAATTATGGCTTCTTCAAATGAATGCTTTTCTTGAGTATTGAAAGCATGATTTCTTCCAATGTAAGTTTTTCATGAGTGTTTGAAATATGATTTTCAAATAGATGCTTCTTATGAGTACAAAAGTATGGCTTCTTCAATAAATGCTTTTGATGAACATCTAAAAACATGAATTTAATTAAAGAATGAATTTTCATGTGTATTCAAAACACGGACAATTTAATCAGGGCTTTTAAATATTTAGAGGACAACATTTGAAATATTTGACATAAGAGCTTCAGGAATTTAAATCACGATACACAGGAATTTATTAAGGCATAGATAGAATAAAACATTTAATTCAAGAGGCATTTAGTGAAACCGACAATTACATGGACATGCAAGAATTAAACGTATCATTTGTCAGAATGTCAGGAAGTAAATTTGCATGCCATGTTAAAATTCATAAATGATTTCGATAAAATGTTGGAATATAAAGCATATAAATACAAGATTTCAAAATACAGCAGATATGAAAACGCTTCAGAATGTTTAAACTTAAACTTCTTCAGAATCCATGGAGATTAAAACCTCCACTTCAAAGTACAAGATTACTCACCTTGTTCTCTTGAGTCAGCACTACTGGTGGGATTCCCCTTTCCCTTTGAAATTCCTAAAAATCAAATTCATCAAGACTTCAATTAATTCCTTATTTTACTTCAAATCATGTCTAATTGATGCCCTTCATCTAATCTTAGACCTGACGTATCCTAATTTCCTAGGATTGGTCTTACCGGTCTACTCGTGGTAACTTAATAAGTTTTATCTTTCACGTGACTTATTTTTCAGTACCTAATTTGGTATTTTGGACCTCACCATTGGGTTCGGAACATTGAAGAAAGTCAATTTAGACCTTCTCGGCTTTTTATTTGGCTTCGGGCATATGCAGGGGCAAAATGGTAATTTATTTTTCTTGCCCCGGACCTATCATGGTCCTTAGAATATTTTACATATCCTATACAAAAATTTTTAGGTCTTTTGGACTTTATTTGGTATCTACTTTTGATCATAGGGGCACATCGATCATTTAAATTTTATGACATTCTGACCCCGAATCTTTATTTAATCATATATACAAGTTCATAATTATTTGGGCTGCTATTGGTATCAATTTCGTCCAATTTGGACTTCATTGTGCTTCGTATTGTATTTGGCGCATTTTGGTAATTTATACCTTAATGTGTCTTATTTTTTTGGAGTCTCATCTCGGGAAACAAACTCTGCCATTGGGTCCAGAACGTCCAAAATAGTCAAAATACACTATTCATTTATTTTATTTGGACCCCATTTGACCTATTTAGTGTCAAGGGTAAAATAGTAATTTTACCCAGTTAATAAAATAATTATTTTATTATTTATTTATTTTTCCTAGGGCTTGTTTGAATTTTCTTTCAAAAATCTAGGCCTTTGTAAAATTTTCCTAAACAGTGGGGGTTAAATTGCAATGCTCTAAAACTTTTAAAATAAACCAAAGGGTTCAGTTGATTTGTAACTGAACCGGTCCACCATTTCACTGAACCAACCGGTTTGGCCGGTTCAATGCGTAATGCTGACATCATGATGACATCAGCTCTACATTTTAAAATTTTAAAATCTCTTTAACCAAACGACGTAGTTTCACTTAAACCCATTTTATGCGATGGGTCGAGTGCCGACCCGAAGTCCGGCCCGCACTGTTCATCTTCTTCTTCCCTAGTTTTTCCCTAATTCTCGATTTCTTTTCTTTTTTATTTCGTGATGTTTTGGCCATGATTTCTTACAGCTATCCATTCCAAATTGTTTCTAGATGTTAGGCCAACAATTTGGCATTAGTTTTATGCCTCGAATCAAGCTCAAATGCTCGGTCCATGGAGAGATAACCGAACCTGCAACTCGGTTTTAAATCTCCATTTCATCAACAAAACTCGCATGGATTGGCTTAAAATGATCCATGCATCATGGGGTTCAAGTCCCCATTACTAAAATCAAGTTTAGGAGTCTATTTCAGAGTCTGGGTTTCAAACCCGAAACCTGCAACCTTCATTTCAATGGTCTAAATCTGGGTGTTGGGGTCGCGGTATAAGGTTTTTCAAACCCTCACGAGGTCTAGATCAGGTTTAAATCATTAAAGATCAGTTTGGTGAGGGTCGTTTCAGACATGCACCACTAAGGTCCATCTATGGCGGTTTCTCACTGTTTTGGGGTTTTCAAGCCTATCCGACCCTCCCAGTTAACTTATAACTATTCCTAGGTCTCACAGTAGCTCATACATGCAGTTTATATGGCCTCAAATGACTGAAAACAGTAAGCAAAAGAAAAGGAAATTTTCTGGGTTTTTGGCATTTACCTTGGTCAACCTTTCCCTTCCAAGGCTCAGTTCTTATCTTTGGCACCTCAGTCCTCAGTTCCAGTCGTGCACCCTCAGTTCCTCCTCTTTTGTGCATCTCCATGGAAGCACCATCTCACACATGCATGTACACACAATCTCTCACATGGACTTTCTCTCTCTACATCACTCTCTCTAACTCCCCTTCTCTCTCTAGCTGACTTATAATTATATCCCAGATCTAATTTCTGAAATGGGGATTCACACACGTAATGTAGATATATAATGAAAATTATTATTTTATTGTTTTAATTTAAAATCAATTCTTTTTGTTTGCATGTAAGGCCATTGGCCAATTTGGGAGGTGTGGCCTTGTTACTTTATATATATGTATATATATTTATATATATATATATATATATTCTGCAATATAGGGCACAATTAGGTGGGCAGTCCAAATGGTAACTTTTTGGGCTTTAAGACTTTGCCTATTTTGGGTCAAGGGTTTAAAATCCCTTGGCCTCACATTTTAGTTCTATCTTTGCTATTTTCTCTTTTTGCCTTATTTGATATTTAATTTATTTATTTTAACTTTGTGATTTTAATTTTAATATTTACCCTTCATGTTTCAATCTTTATAAATTGTAGCCATAGATTATTTCTCCCAGAGTCGACCTTGATTTTAAGGTCTCGAAATTATTTTTAGGAATTATTGTTTGTTTCCCGATTAAATTTCTTAATTATTCCTTTTAAGGTCACTAATTAAAAATTAGTGACTTAATTATTATTTAATCAGGTCGGGGTGTTACAGCTACTCTACCTTTTTTCTTTCTAGATCTCATTATCTTTTATTGTTTCCATAAAAATAAGAGGGAACTCGAGGCTTACCTTGATTAAAGCTTGGCCAGTTTTCTCTCTCTCTCTCTCCCCCCTCCTTGCAGCTATCTTTATCTCTTTTCCTATTATTGAAAAAATGGCAGAATGCACATAATTGCATTGCCCATATATCTTGGTCCCAAACGAATTCTATGAGGGACACCCATGCCACCTCAAGCTTATTTATATAAGTCATCACTTCTAGTTATATACTCCAGCCACCTTATGCTCAAGTGCTTACTTCCAAATCTTCACCCTTCCCTACGCTGCCGCCTTAACTCCTAATTTCTTAAATGTTAGCAGCTCATGCTTGGCACATGGGCTATCTTATTCAACTTTATGTATCATTTTTATACCTTATATACATATTTACACACTTATATTTTAAATGAAATTCTAATATATTCATACACATAGTTATATACGTACAATTGTATTGGCACACGCTCACATATATGTGTCTATATTTATATATATGCATTCTCACACACATATAGTATTATCTTTATATATCCCTACTCATGTGCATCATTTTATATATATGTTCATATATATATATATATATTTTAAGACATGTATATGTGTACATATGTCCTATATTGTCCCCATTAAGAACATAATATGTCGACTACATTTTATGTTTATGCTTTTGACAGCTTGATTATACATAGCTACCCAATGTAATTGGGTCGGGGTGTTAAACCATTGACACTCCTCTATGTGTTGAGCAACACACAGGTGAGTGTCGATTGGCACACAGAGTGCCGTACTCTTGTTCTACAAAATTTTGTCAAATTTCTAAACTTTTTCTAAAAAAACTTTGATTTCTTTAGAAAACTTATTTTTTCAAACTATAACAGGACTACAAATACAACCTTTTTTTTGGCTTTCCTTGACCCCAAACAAGATAATGACAGGGTGTATTTCGAAAATAGGTAGCCAAAACTGGCTTGGAAAAGGACTAGTCGAGGTAAACTGATTTGAACCCCTTACTTCCCAACAGATTAGAAAGACACCATTTCAATGGCTATGGACTCAGATCAATTACTCCAGATTTTGGCCAAAATTAGGAATGACATAGCCGATTATAGGGAGAAAAATTGGAGACTCTCTCAAATAGTGCAAGAATTGGTATAACAACAGTTACCCCCACCATCTCTTATCCCAATAGGGGCTTAACATGCAAAAAAAAATACTTAACAAATACTAATCATTTCATTTCAAAATGGAAAACCACACCATCCAATCTCTCATGATCTAGCCACCCATGATCCTTTTGATTAGGGTGAACAATACGGGGGCCTTGGAAGACCCAAGGACACAAGATGAGGCCCTCGTAAAGAGAGTAGAAAAAATAAAGACTATTTTCTACATGGCCCATCGAGGGGATAATATAATCAACATTCACAAACTGTACCTCTATCCTGATGTCCATCTCGCTCCAAATGCTAAAGAACTCACCTCAAGCTGTATATGAGGGCTATGCAACCCTTGGGTGCTAATGCCAACTTGTTGGCCCAAATGTTTCATCTAACTCTAACCGGAGCAACTCTATGATTGCTCCTAAACTTGGAAGACATACTTTCCAAGGATTGGGAAGAGCTATGCAATACCTTCATCCATCAATACAATTACAATAATAAGCTCGACATCACTCTCTGGGACTTGGAGACTACCAAACTAGAGCCCAAAGAGAGCTTACCTACATTCATCACTTAGTAGTGGGCCAAGGCTGCCTAAATAATCAACTGGCCGAACGAGGCCAAACAAGTCCAATCTGATTTACCATGAAGCTCTTGTTGCCCATTACTTTGAGACATTTAAACCCAAGTTAAGGATGCAATCAATGATTGAACTCTGAAGCCCAATGACTCTAAGCCTCAAAAAATGGCTCCAAAGTCTAAACCAAACGACCCGACTCACATGGTCACTATAGTTAATGCATCTAAGCTTTCTCATGGTCCACTTCACAAGGTACGCCACAAAAGCATCCTCAAAGGAAATTCTCCCATTTGTCAACACTTATGGGAGAAGTGTACAAAAATCTCTATGAGAAGGGGATCCTTTAATCCCTAGAACCAAGACCCGTCCCAAATCCCTTTTTTCGAAAGGATATGACCCCAATCAACATTGCTCTTGCCGCCAAGGGGACCAACATAATATCAACCAGTGTCGGGCCTTAAGGCACGTAATCCAAGATCTGATTGATGGAGGACTTATTGGCGCCCCAACGACAAAACCCAATGTGACTAAAAACCCTTTACCAGCTCACAATGCTTGACTTAACATCAATATGTTAGGCTTTCAAAATTTTGACCCAACCCATCTCATTATCAACTCTACAACCATCCCAATGTGTAGAATGATCACTTGGGATGAACTAATGGGAAACAACAACTAGACCAAATATAATACCCCAAAAACCTGACATGACCTAGATTGCACACCAACCTAATAAAAAATAGGTTCAGTGACGTTAATGATTTGAAATAGCTTAGAATACAGTAAGCTATAACAGGATGTATTACCCTAAGATAAGTGTAATATCCCGACCCGGGATACCGGGTCACATGACACGTGCTACGAGGGAAGAAAATATATATATATAATTAATTAATTATTACATTAATTAATTAATTATACGATTTGATATATATATATATATGTATTAATTAAATGTATATATATGTATATATATGTTAATTGAATGAAATATGGAAATATGAAAAAGATGAAAAGTAAAAAGAAAAGATAACAAGTGTGAATGTGTGTGTGTGTGTCGGCTAGTGTGTGTGTGTGTGTCTTGTATATATATGTGTATATGTATATATATGTATATAATATGTATAAATATCTTATGGAAATTAAATGCAAAGTTGAAAAAGAAAAAGTAGAATTTATGGGATGGGAAGTCTAGTGTAGGGCTATGAATCAGAGAGAGAGAGGTTGGAGGAGAGAGAAGAGTCGGTCACCTTCTCTATAAAGGCCAAGCATGCAAATCATGCTTTCTTCTTGCTAAAGAAACCAAAAGAAGAAGAACTGAGGAGAAGAGAAGAAGGATTAGAGCAAGAAAGAGGAGGAAAACCAACCAAAAAGGTGAGAATGTTCAAAACTGTCAAAATTCTCTCTCTAGAATTTCTCTACATATGAACTGATTTAAAGCTTCCATTTTATATATATGATGTTTAGAACACATCCAAACCTTAACAAGCATGAAAATCAAGCTTAAAAACACCTAAGATTGCATGACCCATAAGCCACGGCCATGGATGGACCTTGCTCAAGCAGGTCTGATCGGAGGGAAACCAAACTTGGTTTGGTGTATAGGGACCTCTAGTAGACCCTACAAGCATGCTAAAAACGTGTGACCGCGACCAAAAAGCACGAAAATCGACCCTCAAATAATCAGTTGCAGGTTACGGGTGTAAGACTCAACCCCAAAATGAATGCCAATCTACTCGTTTATCTCTTAGAAACATTTTTGGACAAAAACAGTAAGGATCCATGGATCCAAACTGCACGAAATAGGAGAAGAAGGATTTCGGGAACTAGGGTTTTTCAGTCGGTCGCTTGGGGAAGACGACCGAGTCGACTCGCGAACCGTTTAAAACAGTGGGTGGACTCGAGACAGGTGGCAGCCTTGGGGCTTGCCACCGCATTAATGAGGCGACGTCGTTTGGGCCCTAGGTATGTATATATATATATATATATGTTAAGTTTTAAAAGAAAAGGAAGGAAATTGCGGTCGAAGGGGTTCGAACCCCTGACCTTACGCGCCCCACGCATGTTTTTCCACTCGGCCACGCGTATACGTGTGACCAATTACGAACATGATATATATATTATAATTAATAAAATCCAAAAATTAAAAAGGGCGTAATTGCGCCTTACAGGATTCGAACGTGGGATGTATGGGGAGGGAGGTGACACGCTGGCCAGCGTGCCACCCTATTCAACATGTTCCTTATTCTCCATTAATAATATATATATATATATTACATGTTATAAATTAATTTAATTAAATGTAATTAATTAAATTAATTACTCCGAAATGGCCCGTTGTCCAAAAATTACAAGTTATATATGTAACCTTACTATCTTGGACCCCCTAAGCCCATTGGTGAGGTCCACGACATGAGATGAGGTCCCGAAAAATTTAAGACCCCTAAAAAATGCCAAAATGACCAAAATGCCCCTGCCCCATAAACAAGTCAAACAAGTCCAAATTTAATAAATGAATAGTGTATCCTTACTATTTCGGATATTCTGAAGCCAATGATAGGGTCCATTTTACGAGACGAGGCCCGAAAAATAAAGTCACGTAAGGGGTAAATGACCAAAATACTCCTTGACCAAATTTGACAAGTTATTAATGTATTCTTACTATTTTGGACCTTCTGAGTCCAATGGTGAGGTCCACGACACGAGACGGGGTCCCGAAAAATAAAGACACGTAAAGGGGTAAAAAGACCAAATTACCCCTGGTACCCCTAAAGCCAAAATGAAATCAGAAAAGGTCTAAACCGACTTTCTTAGACACTCCGGACCCAATGGTAGAGTCTATTCGACCTAAAGAAATGTCTAAAAAGAAAAGACATAAAATTTGATGAATAGCATCTGTTAGATGACTATAAACTGAAATGTTGCCAAAGAACTAAACTGAGGCAAATACGAGAAATGAAATACGATAAGACACGACACGTAAACATGTTAAATAAATAACCTTAAGTTAAAGTTAATGGAACTCCCAGAAGAGTATCATTGTAGAAATCTATTTTCTTGACACGGTAAATTGTGTTTTTAAACAGATAATTAACTAAACACAAAAATGAGCCAAGAATGGGAAGTCACTCCTATGATGACAAGGGCCCAACTGGCAAAGGATCCCAAGCAAAAAGTGTTCCGGGAGAAGCTCGAAAGACAGCTCCAGCTGATTCAAAATCGCATTCGGATTTCTAAAACGAATGAAGTATGTTGTGTAAGCCCCTTTATTTATAAGACAATAACTAAAGAGCAACTAGCAGCAAGAAAGCTTAAGAAACAAGAGGATACGGAAACTTTGGAAGAATGGCGACAAAGGTTAAAGAAGGCCAAGGGAAAAACACCCAAATAGAGCAGGACTAAAAGTACAAGGTGAGTAACCCTGTGTTTGAATTGGAAATTTGACTCCATGATTTAAAAAGGGTTTTAAGTATAAGATATGAAGTATTTGAACTTTCAAATTCAGTATTTACATGATTCAGTTTTTAAATTGTTCTGTTTTGGAAATTCATTGTGACATGCTTAGTGATTGGTTTCTGCAACAGTTTTTCCCTTCAAATACTTTTTAGCATGTCTAGTTAAAATGCAATTATTGTTAAATATTCTGAATTTGCTTATTTCAAGTATACGAATGTTATTTACGAATTTATGAAAAGTATCTATGAGACAAGTCACATGATAAATGTTTTATAAGATAATGGTGCATAAGCACACAGGCAGTATTTTGGGTTTCTTCGGATCCCATTGACCTGTCAAAAACCACATAGTCAGTATTTTGGGTTCTTATTGTAACTCATTGACCTGTCATGTGAAATGCCCGGTAGCAGGATCTAATCCCCCAGGCAAATGAGATATCTCCATTTATAAGTAATATGGGAGCCCGGTTCGAAACGGATTCCACTAATGGAAGTGATAAGATGACAAATGATTTGAAAATGGAAGCAAGTTTTTACTCTTATTTTCAATATGCATATGTTTGAGTTTTATATACTCTATTTAAGAAATACATGATATGTTATATGTTTTAAAGTTCATATGTATAAGTTTAGCTTGAATGTTTTAAATATTTCAAAGCTACATGTTTCAAGGAATGCATATATTATGTATTCAATTATATGAACAATTGGCGGTGACTATTTTACAAACTCTTATGTACTAAACCACTGCTAATTGAAAAACACCATGACGAATACTGGAATTGCTCACAAGCTTAGATTAGCTTACCCGAACTTTGTTCGGACCCCCCCTTTCAGGTAATTAGCAGCAGTCTTGACTTAAGGACGACGATGACGAATCTGCTGATTTTGGGATGATATGGTTAAATAGTTTCTTTTGATGAATCTATGAACTCTAATAGTACTTTTGTATTAGTAGACATTGTAAGGACATGTAATAAGCCCTCTGGGCAATCGAATATGTATGGTATGAATGTATGAAGTCTTTAAGTTTTTAGTTATACTCTGAATGTGTAACCATGTATGCTATGTATGGAGCAGCAGTACCGAACGGATGTGCGTAATTTAAAAATGAGAAAAGAAAAGAAAAAGTTTTTCACGCTTCCGCAAAACGTATGTTGCACATCTATTCGATACCGCTGCATATGCGAGCCTTGTCTCGGGGCCCTCGGGTCTCGGGGCGGCGATCGCGATCCGGTAATCCGCTTAGGGTGGGTTTCGGGTCGTGACAATAAGAAATAAATCCAAGACACCAAAGATGATGCCTGCTCGAAAATTTACAACCCAGTTAACCGAGTGCCGAGATAGATAAATGGGTTCAATATGATGAGTTAATATTATGAATATCATCTGAGACATGAACAGGGACCCAATATTGGCAAAATAAATAATTATAATACCGAGTCTCGACCTTAAGCTAAATTTACTGCTATTTCATAAATTAATATTTTATGAAATAAAATATTAATACGGCAAGATATAAAATATATATATATAAAATAAAATATCTACACATATTATATATATAGATATATATATATATATAATAAAATATCTACACATATTATATATATAGATATATATATATATATATAATAAGTTAGGAAGCTTGTTACTTTTGGACAACGGGCCTTTTTGTCATTATTTATTTTAATTAATTAATTAATTTTATTTTATTTTATTTAATATATTTTATATAATATATATACAATTCGGCGCGTTAGTTTGGCACGGGATTGTCCCATCCAAACTGGTTCGCACGATTGGTTTCCATCCTTTCGATCTCCTATTCGAATCCCAAGGGCTGCGGCCCCTCCTTTTTTTCTGATTTTTTTGAAACCAAACGGCGGATAACACTCTTAAACCCGAATAGGATATCCCCAATCGTGTACCATTTATTAAACTGGTCCTATTCGCGTAACCAAACAGGTGAGATCATGGTTTTAAAAACCCTAAGCCAAAACGCTGTTGTTTCACTTATGCGGTGGCAACCTTCAAAGGCTACCACGTGTCCGAGTCCACCCACTCGCTTTAACGAGTCCCCCAAGTTATCTCAGCGTCGTCTTCCTACTGATCAATCCATAGTTGCCCTAGTTTCTGGTTTTTTTTTTTCCTTTAATTTCGTGAAGTTTGGATCAATAGATCCTAACTATTTTCATTCCAAATCGTTTCTAAGACATCGTGTAGGAGTTTGGCATTTGTTTGAGGGATCAAAATGGTCTCACTAGCTCGGTTAAAGGTTTGATAACCAAACCTGTAACTTAGTTGCATATGCTCATTTTTTAGCCAAAATCGATTGGGTTTGTCCTGTTTTGATCCATACATCATAGGGTTTCATTCCCCATTCCTTAAACCTACTTTTGATGTGAGTTTCAGAGTTTGATTTTCAAAACCAAAACCTGCAACTCTATGTTTTTTTATGATTTTCCTTGTCTTTTTTATCGCAGTCTAGTGTTTTTAAAGCACTCAGAGGGTCAAGTTTAGGTCTCAATATACCAAACATGGTTTGGTTCACATGACTTCAGACCTGCTTCAAGCTAGGTCCTCTAATGGTGGTCTGATGTACGGTTGAGTGTTCTCAAGGGTTTTAGGTTCCATTTCTTATGTCTTGTTCAAGGATATACATTCTAAGCATCATATATTCACAAACTAAGACTTTAAACAGTCTATACATATACAAAATTTTAGAGAGAGAAACATGGTAAATCTTGAATTTTACCTGTTTAATGTGTTATCCTCCTTTTTTCCCTTTTGATTTTCTTTACTTCTTCTTCCTTAAGCTTCTTGATTTGATTTCTTTCAGTTTTCTTCTTCAGGTAGTAAGCATGCACTGCATGCATTGGTTTTAAACCAATTCCACCGACCCTTCTCTCTTTCCAAATCTCTCTCTCTCTCTACACGACTCAACCCTATCTTTCACTTCTCATCAATTTTCTTACACACAATTAATTTCACTTTTTCTCTTTTTACTTTACATTTAATGTTTGCATGATATTTGTGTATATATATATATATAATACAACACACACCAATTCACATGTAAACACAAACACACCCACAACCGACACTAAATACACACACACACACACACACTGTTCACTATTCTACACACATATAATCATATATATTTTTATATATTTTCATTTCTATTTTATACATATACATATACATATACATATACATATACATACACATATGTACATATACATACTTGGCATGTACTCACACACAATACACCTTCAATGTGTGTATGTGTGTGTCATCATATATTCCATTAATTATAATAAATGATTAACTTCTTATTTTTCATTAATTAATTATATTATATTAATTAATTATTCTCTTAAGTGTATAATCTTTACACTAATTTTTGATAACCCGTAATACGTGTCATGTGACCCGATGTTTCAAGTCGGGATATTACACGTATTAAATTATTTTATTGGTCTATCGTGACTATTGAGAAATTTTGATGATTTTTTCTTAATTATTCTATATGTTGTGACAAATTAATAATTAGTGAACTAATTATAGATTAATCGGCATCAGGGTGTTACACATATTGAACCAGACTCTAAGCTTAACAAAACGTCAGTATAATTTTCATTAATACATAACCTAAATAAGAGAGATATCTAGCCTTCTTGTGGGCATTATAGGAATGAGTCTCGAAGGAAACACTAAACAAGAGTGCTTACGCACTAATTATCTTGCGTTACCGGTTTGCAAACAAAATCATTTAAAACATTTCTTTTTAAATAGATGCTTTTCAAGAGCACTTAAACATAACTTGACTGAGAAATATTCATTTTCAAGAGAAGATATTTATCAGAACTTTTGCAAACAAAGATAGGCATGCTTAAAATAAGAGCCGTATAAATAGCATGGCATTTAAATAAAGAAAAATTTTCAATTCACAATAGCATTTTCAAAACAAAATAAGAAGCATGCTTAAAATAAGAGTCATGTAAATAACAGGACTTTGAATTAAAATATTCATAAATCATGGAGTTAAATTCTTCACTCCAAAATACAAGATTACTCACATGTAGTCTAGAGCCCACAGTCTTTCCTTACTTTCTTACTTGACTTGCCTTTGCACTCGTTTTACCCTTATTTCCTTGTTAAAGATCCTAAATCATAGTTAAGAATACATTGATATTATATTAGTACACATATTAGCTTAATCTTCTTCGTACTTAGTGTTTTTAATCTCTTCTGGACTTAATCTTACTATTTAGGATTCCCTCATGGTTTTAAGTTAGGGTTCCTAACATTTCGTAGTTCATCATGCGATTTTACTTTAGCCTTTAGGGGTATTTTAGTCATTTACCCTTTTATTTCTTATATTTTTCAATTCTTCGTTTTTCTAAACAGACTTCATTTTTTAGCCCAAATGATCCTTAAAATATTAATATAGGTCTTTTAGTTCCATCTATACTCTAATGGTAGTTTCACTAAGTCTTAAGAACGTATTGGTCATTTTTTGGTTTGTTACTGGGTCTTATTTCCCTTAAAAGGACGTCGCTATTAAATTCAAAATGTAGAAGATAATCAATTTAGGCTTTTTTGAATCTTAATTTGCCTATTTGTGACTTATTTTAAGTCTATGGGGATTTTTGTAATTTTACACTTTCACATGTCCTATTTTCGATACTTTGTTTGCTAAAATAGACTTCACCGTTGAGTCTAGAATGTCAAAGAAAGTAAGAATAGGCCTTCTTTAACATTTAACTAGTTTTTGGCATCACTAAGGGCATAAAGATAATTATGGTATTTCATGTGTCCTAATTTTTGGGATTTGTTTCATCAAATGGATCCTGTCATTGAGTTCAAAACGTCGAAAAAAATGCTAAGGTAGGTATTTTCACAATCATCGGGGTTCAATTGATAGCTTAATTAATTGTTAGGACAAAATTTAAATTATAAAATTTTGTCTGTTCATATTGTTCGAGGTCTAATTTCCTAAATTGGACTTCACCGTTAAGTCTGGAATGCCCAAAAATGTTGGGTTAGACTTTTCTTGCATTTTAATTGGCCTTGGTTTGGGCAATTTTAGACTTAAGGGCATTTTGGTAATTTTTCTAATTTTAAAAGGATTTTTAAAATTATTTTTAATTATTTTTCAGGGTAATTCTGCAGTTAAAATAAAATTTGGGGCTTAAAATAAAATTTTAGAAACTATTTAACCTAAATCGTACGGTTTGAGGTGTTGCTAACTGAACTAGACTAACTTGGTCAAGAACCAACCAGTTTAATGCGTTAGTGTGACATCATCCCCCTTTTATGGAAATGACACCATTTCAATTCAATTTGGATTCATTTTAAAGCGTGTAACACCCCGACTTTGTGTAATTAATAATTAGTTATTAATTATTAATTAATACTGGCTTATAGAATGATCTAGGGAATTAATCATAATCCCGGCGGTCATGATAGACCGATAAAATAATTAAATATGTCTGGAGGAAAAGGGTAAAATACCCGAACCCAATTACTGATTAATTCGGCGAAATAACACCGCTTTAACACTAACGAAATCCGAATTAGCTAACCCAAAAAATCCCGAATGTTTAATAAATGACACGGAACCTCTGACACTGAAGATAACTGAAATATGAAACTCCCGGAACAAACCGTGTCGAAAAAGGAGTTACGGAATGAAAGTTATGAAGGAAATACTGAAACTGAATTTCTGCGCAACCAAACGTGGCCTTAACCGAAAATATGGGAAAAATGGCCAAATGGGAGGCCAAGGGAATTGAACCCTTGACCTTTGAGTGAAAAGAAACCTCATCCAAAAAATAACCAACTGGGCTAGTGGTATCTTTGTGACCATATATACAATGAAATGTATATACATACAAATCTGAATAGGCCACCTCCCAAGTGACCAATGAACAAGCATGCAACACATCAGCATGCATCACCCTATGCCCCCTAGGCTATCATGCCTACACATCACATGATGACCCCTCCCCCAACCCAAATGCATGCAAGCCAATGATGGTATATCTCACAAATCAATAACCATTTCATATGTGATATATGGTGAGGGTGAGATCAGAAATTGGGGGATCTGATATACTGATATAGAGGAGGTGATAAGGTGTGAGAACTGATCTGTTAAGAGAGAGAAACCATGTGAGATCAAGTGAGCTTATGTGTGAGAAACCATTGTGAGAATGGTGTGTATGTCCATGGTCTACACATGATGGTGTTCCATGAAGATGCATCAAGAGGAAGGAACTGAGGACCGAGGTGCCAAGGATCAAAGAGTGAACCATTGAAGTAGGGACGTTCACTGTTGATAGGTAAACACCTCAAAAACTGCTTTGGTTTTCTGTTTAAATTTTCATACTGTTTTGATTGATTTAGACCATATTAACTGCATGCATGCACCTGAATGTAGAAGAGGATGATAATAACAAAGAATGGGGTGAAAACTGCACTGTTTGGGCACTAGACCATGATAGGCCGAGAGGGGTAAATTCTGGGTTTTTTTTTTAAATCTACACTAAGCTCGGTTTGATGCGTATAGGCATGACAAGCGTGGAAAATGGAACTTAACACAACTTGAACGGACCAAAATGGTCCAAAAATGAGCTAGATATGGGCAGTTGCAGGTGCGGCTGACCCAAAATGATAATCCTCCAATCGATTGGTTTTGTAGGATTTAAGCACACCAAACTGTTCCTAAGAGTTCCAAAAGGTCCCTGTGGTCGAAAACAGGGGTTAAAACGACCCAAAAACGCATGAAAATGAAAAGGAAACGTCGCCGGAAAACCGGCCCTCACCGGAGCCGCGACTTGTAATCCGCTGTTCGACGGCTAAAACTTGGTCGGGGACGAAAACCGACACTGGGGATGGAAAGATCACGGAAATGCCTTTCAAATCCCGTTGGACCGAACCCACGAAGGCACCGAAATTTCCCCACCGGCGCCGGAGAAGACCCCTGCAGCTCACCGGAGAAGACAGAGACCATTTGGTCTCGGGTGGGTCCTGGATCGGACTCGGGTCGGGACCCGACCCGTTGCAAAACCGGATAAGTGGCACGTCGCCGTTTTGAAGTTTACTGTTTTGATTTTAAAATTGAATTCCACCTGTTTGGACGCAGTGATAAGAAATTAAAATCAGGTTATAAGGATAACCTGAACACGGATAAGGGCAATTTAGGGTTAACTGGAATATGCTATTCCGGTTTTCTGAAAGTAACTGAACCGGTTGGTTTTCTGAGTTTTGGACCGGTTCAATTTCTGAACCCCTGAACCCTCTGGTCTGAACCCTAATTTTCTGAATTTATATTTAACCCCCCAAATGTTTCTGAAAATTACGGAATTACCCCTGATAGTTCTGAATATTGCACAGTGGCCCTGATTTCTGAAATTTTGTGCAATCAAGCCCCTGAAAAATTAATTAAATAATAAATTAATTATTTAATTATTTTATTAAATAGGTAAAATTTTGATTTTACCCCTGGACATTAATCATGTCAAACGGAGTCCAAATAAAGCAAATAAATAGTGTATTTTCACTATTTCAAGCATTCTGGACTCAATGGTACAGTCCAAATTAGGAAATTATGTACCGAAAAATACAGACCTGTAAGTGACAAATGACTGTACTACCCCTGAGGGTACCCAGGCCCAAATAAAAATAAAAGACAGTCTACTCTGATTATGTCGCATGCTCTGGACCCAATGGTGAGGTCCATTCTGTGAACTGAGGCCCCGAAAAATATGACGTATGAAATTACCAAAATACCCCTGATACTGTACGAAGCCCAAATGAAGTCCGATTGGGACGAAATTGATACCGATAGAAGCCCAAATACTGGTGAAACTGTAAACATGATTAAATAATGATTCGGAGTCAGAATCTTACAAAACGTAAAATGACCAAAATACCCCTAAGCACAGTAAGTGCAAAGTAGGGGTCAAATAAAGGTCAAACTGATCTGATAAATTATCATAAGGATAATTATGAACAACTGAAGGGCTAAATAAGACTCCGGAACAGTTAACGAGTAAAAGGAGAAACGACTAATGTGTCCCGATGACCAAAAGCAGATACCAAACGAAGTCCAAATGACTTAGAAAATTATATCTAAGATATGTGGACTATTCTGAGGACCACGATAGGGTCCGAGACAAGAATGGACAAATTACCTTTTTACCCCTAAGGCTAAATAAGCACTTAACTGATAGCGATTCAAGTCTAAAAGACTTAGAACTTCATGTATACGATATATGGGATATTCTGAGAACCACGACTGGGTCTGGGGCAAGAGTGATAAAATGACCGTTTTGCCCCTAAGGTTGGATAAGTAACTGACTGATAACGATTGAAGTCTAAATGACTTGGGTTATAATCCAGATGACTGCTGAGCCTAAATTATGAATAACATAGCCCCGGATGAAACCCGATGAGAGGGCGATAGGCTACTAGGATATCTTAGGTAATCCGATAGACACCTAAGATGACGAATAAGACCTGAATGGATAAATTCTGATCTGTTTGTGATTGATGATGATTGTTCAGGATATACATGGTGATGCCTGACGTACTTGGAGGTTATCAGATTGTTTATGCAATGAGATAACCGTAACAGCTGTGAGTAACCTGGAACTTCTGACTTGGTGTATAAGTACACCGTCTAGTTACTGTATTTTAAATACTGTACTGCACTGTTTTATCTGATACACTGATTTCATGCCCTTACTCAAATGCATGATTTTTACTCTGTCTGATTCCTCTGTTCTGCACTGCAATAAACCTATCACTATTTTTACTGAAAGAACAACTGACTCTTGGTACCACCTCAGTCTTGAGCACTATATGAGCATACTGCACTGTTTAATCTGTGCATACTGTACTGTTTATTCTGTTATACTGTTCTGCTCTGCTCATTACTGATCTGTTCTGTTACTCTGATGTTTTAACTGATCTGTTCTGTTACTCTGATGTTTTAACTGTACTCTTGTTTTTAATACTGTTTCAAATGAACGTGTTTAACTATCTGTTATGTTTGATCTGTTCTGTTCTGTTCCGCTCAACACTGACCTATTCTGTTTGATTTGTCTGACCTGTTCTGTTTGATCTGTTTTGTCCTGACCTGTTTCGTTTGACCTGTCTGATCTATTCAGTCCTGATCCGTCCTGATCTGTTATGTTTGATCTGTTTTGTCCTGACCTGTTCTATTTGATCTATTCTGATCTGTTCTATTTGATCTGTCTGACTCGTACTATCTGATCTGTCCTGACCTGTTCTGTTGATCTGTCTGACCCGTTCTGTTTGATCTGTCCTGACCTGTTCTGTTTGATCTGTCTGACCTGTTCTGTCTGATCTGTCCTGATTTGTTCTGTTTGATCTGTCTGACCTGTTCTGTCTTATCTGTCCTGACCTGTTCTGTTTGATCTGTCTGACCTGTTCTGTCTGATCTGTCCTGACCTGTTCTGTTTGATCTGTTTGATCTGTTCAGTTTTGATCTGTCTTGACCTGCTTTGTCTGATCTGCCTGATCCGTTCAGTTCTGGTATGTCCTGATTTGTTATGTTTGATCTGTTCTGTCCTGACCTGTTTGATCTGTTTTGATCTGTTCTGTTCTGTTCCATCCCGTCCTGATCTACTCCATACTGATCTGTCTTGTTCTTTGATTTATATGCCTTGTCCCTAATGGCTTATGTTCCGTTCCGTTAAGGATGTGCTTCGTTTCAGATTAAAATATTGTTTCCGCTTCATTTTGTTATGTACTATCCCGTCGATGATCTGTTTGTATTCTGATTGATATATTATTCTCGCTCTGTCTTGTACCTTTTTATTATAATATGCCTGTACACTGATTGATATCCTGTTTTCGCTCAATTCTGTCTTGTTTCGTTCCGTTGATGATATACATGTATCCTTGATTGATATACTGTTTCCACTCAGTTTTGTCTTGTTCCGTTCTGTTGATGATATACCTGTATCTCTGGTTGACATATTGTTTCCGCTCCGTTCTGTTATGTTCTGTTCTGTTTTATTCTGATTTGTTATGTTTTATTCCGTTCTGTTCGGTTATGATTTGCTATGACCTATTCCGTTCTGTTCGGTTATGACTTGTTATGTTCTGTTCCATTCCGTTCTATTATGTTTTATTGTGATCCGTTCTGACCTGTTCTATTTTGACCCGTTTTATTCTGACCCGTTCCATTCTGACCTGCTCTATTCTGATTTGTTGTGCTTTGCTTCATCCTGTTCTGATTTGTTATGTCCTGCTCTGCTCGGTTTTGCTCCGTTCTAACCTGTTGTGTTCTGTTCTGTACGGTTATACTTGATATAGTCTGTTATGTTCTGTCTGTTCTGATCTGTGGTTTTATTTTGTTCAGTCCTGCTTTATTCTACTGAAACTGCATTTACAGTAGATTTATAAGACTGCTATTTTCAAAAACAACTGAACTACCCTTGTGCTTTGTAAACAAGAAATGGTTTTGAAACCCTTGACAGGGAACCTGTGTTACTCATTGGGCTTTTCGAAGCTCACCCCATTCCCTAACATTTTTCAGGAATGGTATCAATTGGATCTGATGGCACTGATCTGTGGAGACTGGATTATTGAGGATTGATTCTGTTTAATCAGGTGAGTGATGTAATACGACTGACTTGACTGATATGTACTAAATATAGACATGGCTTATGGATTTAAACGGTACTCTAGAGATTATAGCTCTGCTCTGTTGTTATATGTCAGATTATAGATATACTCTGAGGTTAAAATTGTTAGCTGTTGGATTTTAGACTGGCTCTGTGGTACATAACCTTACGGTGAATACATGAGTTGCATTCCCTTGACAAAAGAAAAAGTTTTAAATTCCGTTGCATCTGACCCTACAGTCGGAGTGCAATTCACTGGAAAGTTTAGAAATTTGCCTTCGGTTGGTCGCGTGGCGACTGACTGGCATCACGTCCTCGACATCCGCGTAGGGTGGGGTTCGGGATGTGACAAAGCGGGTCAGGATGCGACCTGTATTCGACCGGGCCTTCCCGAATCGGGCACTATTCATTATCTTCTCGACGTGAACATTATTGTAGGCCTAATTTCTTTAGATTTTTAGAGCCAATTTCGTATGTTTTTTATCCCCGATTTTCACTATTTTTCATCCTAATCGTATTTTGGGAGTCTAATAAATGGTTTGGCATTTAGTAGGGAGATAGAAATGAGCTCAAGGGTTGGGTTGGCTTCCATGGCCAATCTAAATAACCCTTTGGTATGCACTCATTTCTCCACCAAATTTGATGGTTCTTAGCTTGCTATGACCCTCTCAAGATGGGGATACAATCCCCATTCCAAAAATAAGGTTTAAAGCTTGGTTGATTAGGTTTAAGTTTGAGCCCAAAAGCTATAAGCTCGATTTTCTCTTTCTCCTTTGATCCATTTGATGTCATTCTTGTGGATTTGGGTTCCTTATAGTCTTTAGTTTTAGCCTTAAGCTTCTAAATCTAGTTTAGTTTAGGTTGATCCAGACCTATTTTCTTGAGGTTGTCTTTGGCGATTTGATTGATTTCTTACTATTTGGACACTTTCAGACCTTGTTAAGGATTCTATACTACTGGATATCAACATAGGGTCTAATATAAACAGTTTATATAGAGTAAACTAAAGAAACACTAAAAATTCTTTTAGAGGGAAAAATTACCTATTTTTCTCTTTCTTGGTTCCTTTTTCTTTCTCTTAGCTGCAACTCTTCCTTCCTCCTTCACTCACTTACGTCTGTCTCTTTTTTGCTTAGTTCTTCTTAGGGTTCTAGCTTATACATGTATATATATATATATATAAACCACCTTTAATACTTTCTCTTTTTTCTAGGCGGTAGTTGCAAGGGCTACAACCTTCTTCTTTAAGCCAAAATCTGCCCACTTAGCCTCCCTTTCTCACCAATCATAGGGTCACACACTTTACTTCACTCACATCTTATACCTTAAACACACACATACACGCACACTATTTTCTTATACATATATCCATATATATGTGTGTGTGTGCATAAACTACATCCATCATGCTCGTGACATTTCGACCACATTTATGTATGCATAGGCGTATATTTTTATACGTTCTTTTTCATTTTTTTAATATCTATACATTAAATAATTATTTAAAAGTCGATGTAAGATTTTTCCCTTTTTAGCTTAGCAATGTTTTTTTATCATTTAGCCCCACTAACCTAGGTTAGGTTAATCCTACCTATAATTGGATTAGACTACTAACCTTGTTTCATAATTTACACATTTGGCCTTAAAAGGTTTGCCATTTTAGTTACCTCTAACTGTAACACCCCAGACTTAATTATTAAATTACGTAATGAAAAACTCTTTCTGAAATCTGATCTGGCATTTAACTGTTTAAATTCAACTGTTTAACACTGACAAAACCCATGTTAGCTGATTTCAAAATTCTGAGAAACTGATTACTGTCACTGAACCCTTAGACACTGAAGCTAACCTAACTAGGAGTTGACCGGAAGAAACCGCGTCGAAAAATAAGCTACAGAATGAAAGTTAGGTAGGAAACAGTGAAACTGCATTAATGCGCAGCCAAACAGGGCCTAAGCCCGAAGTATGGAAAATAACCAAAAATGTGGCCAAGAGGATTTGATCCCTTGACCAATTTAGGCAGAATTTGGTTTACCAAAAATTTACCAACTAAGCTAAGAGCACCTTTGTGCATATATATGCAAAGATATATATTTAAATAGCATTCAGATTTGGCCTTTCCCCAAAGTGACCAATAACCAAGCATGCATCACCCTATGCCATAGCCATCATGCCTCTCACCCCATGATTACATCTCCTCCCAACCAAATTGCATGCAAACCCATCATGCACTTGGGGGAGATGAAACATCAAGAGAAAATGTGATTATTGATATACCATCTCCATATATGCATGGAGGGAAGAAAATCAGATCTGTAGAGAACCCTGTGCACTGATTCTATAAAGAGAGAAACTGGTTAGAGGGAGAGAATCCTAGAGAGAGAGAGAGAAATATACACAAGTGTGTGTGTGCATTGGTGAGCCATTGAAGGAGCTTAGAGGAAGCCAAGGACTGCACGGAGGGGATCAAACCCAACTGTTGAGGCTTCTGTTTGAGCACAGCCGTGAGGGAGAGACCACTGTTCAAGGTTAGTGTTCAAAATCTTTTTTTGGAAATTTTCCTACTAGATTTAGCTACTGTTTTATAGCTTTTAGGATCTGTTATTGCATGTGTAGTATTTTAACTTGAGAACTGGGTTGTTTGCGAATGATTTGAACCTATAAAACTGCCCTAAAACACAGAAACTGTAAAAACCGCCATTGATGGAGCTTGAGTTGCAGGTCTGATCCGACCTCAACCAAATGGCCATTTAATGGTCAATACATGAAATAGAACACTCTAGGACCTTGAAAAACACCATCCGCGACCTAGAAACCTAGTTTTAAGCCCTCAAAATTGAGGCTATTCTTTTCGGCCCACAAATGAAATCTTTAAATTTGGCCCGTGAACTGAGATTGATGGATTGGGAATTGAAGCTCATGTTATGAGGGTTACGGAGGACCAAACCTCATGCAAAATGGTTGAGAAACAAGGCCGTATGACCCAACTGTAACTCTCCACGATAATCAGTCGAAACAGACCTCCATTGTTGAATTCGATGCTTGAAACTGATGCCAAACGAATGACCTTACTCCCAGAAGTCAATTGGAACAAAAACTAGTAAGAATCGATGCATAAAACTCCACGAAATTGAAGAAGAAATTTCTGAAATATCTAGGGCAACAGTGGCCCTATACGGGTAGGGACGATGAACAGTAACGGGTCTTGGATTGGGTCTTCGGGTCGGGCCCCGACCCGAATAAGAAACGGATATAACCCATAAACCAAACTGTGTCGTTTTGATAACTGTTATTAAATTTTTAAATTTTAGGGCTGACGTCAGCCTGACGTCAGCACATTACCCTGAACCGGTTAGAACCGGACTGGACCGGTCTGGTTCAGTTGAATATGGACTGAACCCCTTGGTTCAGTTTAAATTTTCTGGAAATTACAAACCAGCCCCCAACAGTTTTAGGAAATTTAACTCTGGCCCAGTTTCTGATATTTTATTTCATTTATACCCCTAATAATTTAATAAATAATAAATTAAATTATTTAATTAATTTATTAATTAAGTAAAAAAGACCAAATTACCCCTAGGTCATTAATAGGTCAAATGAAGTCCAAATAAGTCAAATGAATAGTGTATTTTCACTATTTCAAACATTCCGGACTCAATGGTGGAGTCCGATTTGGGAAATTAAGTCCTAAAAAATACAAACACGTAAGAGTAAATGACCATACTGCCCCTGATGATACTCGAACCCAAATACAACTAAAAGATAGTCTATTTTGACTATGTCGGACATTCTGGACTCAACGGTGAAGTCCGTATTAGCAGATAAAGTGCCGAAAAATATAACACATGAAATTACCAAATTGCCCCTGACACTGTGTAAAACCCAAACGAAGCCCGATTGAGACGAAACTGAAAACAATAGAAACCCTGACACGTATAGGACTATACACGTGATCGGATGACGAATCGGAGTCGAAACTTCACAACTGTGAAATGACCAAAATACCCCTAACCCTGTATCAAGTTAGATAACATCCGAATGAACTAAGAACTAACCCAATGAAAGCTTAAATAATTTCATGACCGGATTGCCTAGAGGTAGTACACATCCTGACATCTTGGGATTATGCTATAGGATAAAAACTCAAGCCAGTCATGGAAGGGAAAAATAAGAAATTTACCATTATGTCTAAAGCCGAAAGACTAGTTGACAAGAAGCAACAGGAGTTCATGCGACAACTATTATGGCAACAAAAGATTATCGAACGGCACATAAGGATAGCCAAGACAACCGAGGTAGTCTCCGTTCGACTGTTTATATACAAAATGCCTACCAAGGCAATGATCGTAGAGGCTAAATTAAAGAAACAAGAGGACACTGAAACCCTGAAAGAGTGGATACAAAGGTGATTTTCAATTATCATAAAAACACATAGATAGCGAGATAGTCTAACTCAGGTGGAATTTTGAATTAAAATAAACTAAGTTAAGTTTCATGTGAGATTTACGAAATGTTCATAAATTTTCAAGGATAAAGAAGGATAAGAAGAAGAGAAAGGCTTCTTAGTTAAGTCCCGTTACCGCACAAGGTGAGTAACCTAGACTCCTAAATTGGTGTATAAGTACACCGTCTAGTTATTGTATTTTTAAATACTGTACTGTACTGCTCCTACTGATATACTGTCTTTCATGCTTCTACCCAATGCATGACTATATTTTACTCTGTCTGATTTCACTGTTCCGTATTGAAATGAAACTATCCCTGTTTTTACTGAAAGAACAACTGATTCATGGTACCAAATTCAGTCTTGAGCACTACATGAGCATATTGCACTGTTTGAATTGTGTATACTATACTGTTATCCTGTTATACTGTTTTGCTCTGCTCGTTGTTGAACTGTTCTGTCGCTCTGATGTTTTGACTGTATCCCTGTTTTTAAATAATGTTCAAAATATATGGATTTAACTATATCTTCTGAAATGCTTGATTCAACCACCTGTTTTATAAACAACAATGGTTTGAAACCCATGATAGGGGACCCGTGTTACTCACTGGGCTTTTAGAAGCTCACCCCTTCCCTAACATTTTTCAGGTGAGGGACCCAGCGATCAGGATTAGCGGGTTGGAGACCCGGAGAACTATTTTGAAGAACTTATAAATTAACCATTTTTGTACCTAACTCCATTTCTGAATATGATGTACTGAAACCTAAGACTCGTATCTTTTGTAGGACAATGATGTAATAGTTAATCATGGATGTATTAATGGCTCTGCCAAGGTGTTATGCATTCCCTTAGTACCGCTGCAACTTATATTAATTGAATGCATTGTACTTAGATGTTACTGATGAATGGCCTGTGGTTAGGATTACCGTCGGCATTTTGATTTTTAAAAAAAAAAAATCGATGGGTGCCTAACTGGCCGGTCGCATGCCCCTAATCCGCACAGGGTGGGTAAGGGGGATGTGACACTAGCACATTATAATAATTTACCCAATTTATTAGGTCGGGGTGTTACACTTCCCTTATTGTTGTACCTCACAATAATAGATACAATCACTAGGGCCATGTTGGCCTAGAACCAAACCCAAGTAAAGGCCATCTATTATGTGAGCCAGAAACTGATCTCGTATGAGAAAAACTATAGTGCTTTTGAGAAAACCTGCACAACCCTCGTCTGGGTGACTCAAAAACTCTATCACTATATGATGGCTTATACAATCCACTTGGTTTCGAGGATGGACCTTGTGAAGTATCTGTTTGAAAAGTCGACATTGTCAAGCTGCACGGCTTAGTGGCTATTACTCCTTTCTAAGTTTAACATAATCCAAGTGACTTAGAAATCCATCAAAGGAAAGGTTGTGGCTGATTATCTAGCAAAATTCCTAGTTGAGGGAGAATATGTGAGAGAGACTAAATTCCTAGATGAGTAAACATGCAAACTCAAGAAGATAGATGGTGCATTTTCTTTGACGGTGTCACAAACAAAAAAAGGTATGGCATCAACATGCTTTTAATAGCCACAGACGTCGCGCATGCCCTCAGCCATGAATTTGTTTTCATTTTTTTGGGCAACAGTATATATAACTTCCAAACTTATGGGGTCAAATTTTAATTATGGAAACTTCAATTGCACCTCTACCCCACATAGCCCTTATCCCCAATTTAAGGATTATTTTGTATAGGGATATCTTATCCCTAATGTTCCAATTTATTTAATATGCAACCAAATGGGTATGATCCTATTTATAAAATATGAAAACATTAAAACATAGCAGAATGACGGCGTTTGGCTAACCCCTTTTGCGCCTAGGTTGGGTCTGACCTGAACTGGAACTATTCATGTCACATCCCTAAACCGTACCTTTTGTGGATTAGGGACTATGATCGGCCAATTAGTTACATCACATTCATCCACCTTGTGCAGACTGTGAGAAATGCAACCAACTGAAGGTCATTTCTTACATGTTTCAAGTTCATCACATTCTTTTAACCTTTCATTGATAGCGGAAATACCAAGGTTATTTTTTTTGAGAATACAATACACACTTGGAAAAGCTTTTGTAATACCCCAACCCGAGTTAGCTAGTATCCGACCCAAAGTAGTCAGTACCCGATCCGGGTGAATCGAATCATAACACATAATCCCGAGCTGTACCAAAATTTGACTGCGTAAGTAAAATCGACGCTCAATTTAATAACCTACGTTGTATGGGTGTAAATGGCAGACAGCCACAAGTAACCGAGTACCGTCGCACCAGAAGTCAATTTTTTGAAAAACGTGCAATTAAGTATACGTATATTTAAGTAGAAATACATACATATATGTATACATGTATAAATAAATGATTATTTAAGTATATTATACATACATAAATATGGGTACATACATACGGTTGGATTTGATAATATATATATATATTAAGGTAATGTAATATATTATGATGTAAAATATATATATATATATATAGTATATTATAAGTGATATGAAAAGCCAAAGGAAATCGGTGGGCAGAATTGAAATCAGTGGGCACATTGGGACGTTGAGAGAGAGAGAGAGAGTAAGTGGAGAGTGATTTGTTGAGAGTTGGAAGGTTGAGGGCTGCATGGCAGCCGTGTATGTACAGGTGTGCGTGTGTGGGATTGATATGTAACCAAGTGGCAAGGCCGCTAACTAAAGGGTCAGTAGGAGAAGATCAAAAGAAAGGGAAACAATAGAGAAAAACAGAAGCATAATTTTAGAGAGAGAAAGAGGAAGCAGTGACGAGAGAAAAAGAGATAATTTCGGAAGCAGTCGGAGAAACCTGTAAACAGTTATATTTCTGGTTACGATTATATACATTATATGTTAAGATTGTTGTCTTTGCTGTTAGAAATTATAAGGACCCGAATTAGGAAAAGGAAAACCAAAAACCAGAAAATCTAGCTTCGGTCAACAATGGTAGGTCTTAATACATTAAGCTAATCACACTTGTGAGATTAGAAATTAAAAGGAAACAATCTCAGGAATCCAACGCAACTTGTATCACTTAAAATAGTTAAGAAATGACTATTTTAGAGCAGATTATTCCTCGCCGGTGCAGTGACTAGAAACTGGAGATGGGTGTTGAAAACTAGTGACGGTTGGGGGCCAAAATCTGTCCTAACACGTTTCTTGAAACACTAGGATTAATTTGGCATAAAAACAGTAAAAATTGGGACATGAAATCATGAAGAGTAGGAAGCAGTTTCACTGTTCCTGTGAACAGTAGTCGGAATAGTAGCCGGAGATGACAACCGAAAATTCGGGGGGCATGTCGGGTTAAAATGGGACTGGATCTGAGTCTGGATTGGGTCGGGACCCGACCGGATCTAAACGGTTTGTGACACGTGTCGTGTTATGTTTAAATTTTAAATGTTTAAACTAAACCGGTCAGTTTGGTAGAGATGTGAACCGGTTCAGGGTTTTTGGTCTTGAACCCACTGGTTCAGACCGTAACTCTGAGTAATTACGAACTGGCCCCAAAACTTTGAGGAAATTTCACTGTTGCCCAGCTGGAAAATTAATAAAATATTAATTTTTACAAAAATGCCCCTACTTAAAAAATGAGTCAAACGAAGTCTAAACGAGGCGAATAAATAGTCAATTTTTAGTATCTCGAGCCTTCTGAAACCAATGGTGAAGTCAAAATGTTGAAAAGAGGTCCTAGGAATAAAAGACACGTAAAGTGCAAAATGACAGTTTTGCCCTTTTCAATCCAGGAGTTCGATTTAAGATCCGCAAAAGCCTAAACCACTTTTATTCAACATTCTGGACACAAAAATGATGTCTAAATTAGTAATTGAGATACCGATAGCTATGACAGACATATTAAATACACATCATAGTATAGATCGGTTACAGCTATAGACTGAGTTTATTTTCAAATGACAAGCACATTAAAAGACAAAGAAGAGGAAATAGCCTGAGTTGTAAGAATCAGTAAGAGCTGTAAGTAATCTCTGATCTCTGTATGTGCTACATTCCAAGCCAAGTCATAGTTCTTTCGCTATTCACTACCTGTTGTACTCTTTACACAGCTATTATTATTTATTGAGCCACATCGATATTGTCCTATCATGTGGAAACATTTGATGATTGGCATATATATCTTGATCATGATTGTACATTTGTGCTTTGAGTTCTTATTGTACACTTGTACCCAAGGCTTTGAAGGCCAGATAGTTGTATTTAGTTATACTTTCATTTATTTGTTTGTAGAAAATAGCATGATCTTGATATATTCTTAAGTGCCGGATTTGTGATCAGTCACATTTCCATATGATGCTAGCTATGACCTTCGGGTCTAGATTTCGAGGAATTTATTTATATTTTTATTATACAGTGCACAGAGCCGTATTCAAACAGCCCGTAAGTGGAACTGGATACGAGCTCAGAGTGGTAGTATTCAAACAGCCCGTAGAGGAACTGAATACGAGCTCAGGGCAAGATCATTCGGCGAGCCCTAGGGCACCGAATGTGAGCCACAGGGGTATCCGGGCCCCACCTGTCACATCCCGAACCCCACCCTACGCGGATGTCGAGGACGTGATGCCAGTCAGCCGCCACGCGACCAACCGAAGGCAATTTCTGAACTTTCCAGTGAATTGCACTCCGACTGTAGGGTCAGACATAGGATATGTATCACACAGAGCAAGTCAAAAATCCAACAGCTAACAATTCTAACCTCAGAGCATATCTAATTTATAATCAGGCATATAACAACAGAGTAGAACTATAATATCTAGAGTACCATTTAAACCCATGAGCCATGTCTATGTCTAGTACATATCAGTCAAGTCAGTCGTATTACATCACTCACCTGATTAAACAAATTCAATCCCCAATAATCCAGTCTCCATAGATCAGTGCCATCAGATCCAATTGATATCATTCCTGAAAAATGTTAGGGAATGGGGTGAGCTTCGAAAAGCCCAATGAGTAACACAGGTTCCCTGTCATGGGTTTCAAAACCAGTTCTTGCTTATCAAACATATGGGATAGTTCAGTCATTCCAGAAATAGCAGTTTTATAAATCTACTTTAAATGCAGTTTCAGTAGAATAAAGCAGGACTAAACAAAATAAAACAATAGATCAGAACAGACAGAACATAACAGACCATATCAAGCATAACCGTACAGAACAGAACACAACAGGTCAGGATGGAGCAGAACCGAGCAGAGCAGGACATAACAAATCAAAATAGGATGAAGCAGAGCACAACAAATCAGAACAGAATAGTAAATTATGCCCATATATCAATCAGAGACAAACAGGTCAGAATAGTACGGGTCAGAATACAACAGATCGGAATAGAACAGGTCAGAACGAATCACAATAAAACATAACAGAACGGAACGGAACTGAACATAACAAATCATTACCGAACAGAACGGAATAAAGCATAACAAATCAGAACATAACAGAACGGAGCAGAAACAATATGTCAACTAGAGATACAGGTATATCATTAACGGAACGGAACAAGACAGAATTGAGCAAAAACAGGATATCAATCAGTGTACAGGCATATTATAATAAAAAGGTACAAGACAGAGCGGGAATAATATATCAATCAGCATACAAGCAAATCATCGACAGGACAGAACATAACAAAATGAAGCGAAAATAATATTTTAATCTGAAACAAAGCACATCCTTAACGGAACGGAACATAAGCCATCAGGGACAAGGCATATAAATCAAAGAACAAGACAGATCAGTATGGAGCAGATCAGGATGGGATGGAATAGAACAGAGCAGATCAAAACAGAGCAAACAGGTCAGGACAGAACAGATCAAACATAACAAATCAGGACATACCAGAACTGAACGGATCAGGCAGATCAGACAAAGCAGGTCAAGACAGATCAAAACTGAACAGATCGGACAGATCAAACAGAATAGGTCAGACAGATCAAACAGAACGGGTCAGGACAGATCAAACAGAACAGGTCAGACAGATCAAACAGAACAGGTCAGGACAGATCAAACACAACAGGTCAGACAGATCAAACAGAACAGGTCAGGACAGATCAAACAGATCAGGTCAGACAGATCAAACAGAATAGGTCAGGACAGATCAAACAGAACAGGTCAGACAGATCGAACAGAACAGGTCAGGACAGATCGAACAGAACAGGTCAGGACAGATCAAACAGAACAAGTCAGGACAGATCAAATAGAACAGGTCAGACAAATCAAACAGAACAGGTCAGGATAGATCAAATAGAACGGGTCAGACAGATCAAACAGAACAGGTCAGGACAGATCAAACAGAACAGGTCGGTGCTGAGCGGAACAGAACAGAACAATACAGGATGCCAATTGGGCACCTAATCAAGTATATTCGAGCTTCCCCAGTTGCCCATCGTGGACTACTCGTGGGGCCTCTATCCTCTGGGTGCCGCTCTGGCCTACTTAAGCCATACCGCTCAAAACTGAAGTGGGTCCCAGAGTAAGACACAACAATACAGGACCAAACCCAAACAGACCATTGTTGTTCATAAAGCATATGGAAGAATCAGGCGTTTCAGAGAAGACAGTTGAATACGATCATTTGAAACAGTATTAAAAACACAGTATTAAAACCAGGAGTATCAGAAAAACATCAGAGTAACAGAACAGATCAGTAAAAACATCAGAGTAACAGAACAGATCAGTAAAGACATCAGAGTAACAGAACAGATCAGTAAAGACATCAGAGTAACAGAACAGATCAGTAAAGAGCAGAGCAAAACAGTATAACAGTATAAACAGTACAGTATGCACAGATTAAACAGTGCGGTATGCTCATGTAGTGCTCAAGACTGAAGTGGTACCAAGAGTCAGTTGTTCTTTCAGTAAAAACAGTGATAGGTTTATTGCAGTACAGAACAGAGGAATCAGACAGAGTAAAAATCATGCATTTGAATAAGGGCATGAAATCAGTGTATCAGATAAAACAGTACAGTACAGTATTTAAAATACAGTAACTAGACGGTGCGCTTATACACCAATTTAGGAGTCAGGGTTACTCACAAACTGTTACGGTTATCTCCTTGCATAAACAATCTGATAACCTCCAAGTACGTCAGGCATCACCATGTATATCCTGAACAATCATCATCAATTACAGACAGATCAAAATTTATCCATTCAGCTCTTATTCGTCATCTTAGGTGTCTATCGGATTACCTAAGATAACCTAGTAGCCTATCGCCCTCTCATCGGGTTTCATCCGGGGCTATTTTATTCTTAAATTAGGCTTAGCAGTCATCAGGAATATAACCCAAGTCATTTAGACTCCAATCGTTATCAGTCAGTTACTTTTTCAGCCCTAGGGGCAAAACAGTCATTTTATCACTCTTGCCCCGGGCTCTGTCAAGGCCCTTAGAATAGTCTTTATATCTTAAATATAAAGTTCTACGTCTTTTAGACTCCAATCGGTATCAGTTAGGTTCTTATTTTAACCATAGGGGCAAAATGGTAATTTTGTCATTCTTGCCCCGGACCCAGTCGTGGTCCTCAGAATAGTCCACATATCTTAGATATAATTTTCTAAGTCCTTTGGACTTCGTTTGGTATCTGCTTTTGGCCATTGGGACACATTAGTCGTTTCTCATTTTACACGTTAACTGTTCTGGAGTCTTATTTAGCCCTTCAGTGTTCATAAGTATCCTTATGATAATTTCTCAAATCAGTTTGACCTTTATTTGACCTCTACTTTGCACTTACTGTGCTCAGGGGTATTTTGGTCATTTTACGTTTTGTAAGATTCTGACTCCGAATCATTATTTAATCATCTTTACAGTTTCACCAGTACCTGGGCTTCTATCGGTATCAATTTCATCCCAATCGGACTTCATTTGGGCTTCGTACAGTATCGGGGTATTTTGGTAATTTCATGCGTCATATTTTTCGGCACCTCAGTTCATAAAATGGACCTCACCATTGGGTCCAGAGTGTCCGACATAGTCAGAATAGACTGTCTTTTATTTTTATTTGGGCCTGGGTACCCTTAGGAGCAGTACAGTCATTTGTCACTTACAGATCTGTATTTTTCGGTACATAATTTCCCAATTTGGACTGTACCATTGAGTCCAAAATATTTGAAATAGTGAAAATACACTATTTATTTAATTTATTTGGACTTCGTTTGACATTTTTAATGTCCAGGGGTAAAATCGTAATTTTACCTATTTAATAAAATAATAAAATAATAATTTTATTATTTAATTAATTTAGCAGGGGCTTAAATGTATAATTTTCCCAAAATCTGGGCCACTGTGTTATATTCAGAACTGTTGGGACAAATCCGTAATTTTCAGAAAGTTTCAGGGTCAAAATGTAAATACATAAAATTAGGGGTTCAACCCACAGGGTTCAAGGGTTTACCAAGTGAACCGGTTCAAAACACTAAAAAAACCAACCTGTTCTGACCCTTCAGAAAACTGGAATGAAATACTCCAGTTAATCCTCAATTGCCCCTTCATCCACGGATATGTTATGCCCAATCCCAATTTTAATTTGTTATCACCGTAACCAAACAGGTGGAACTGATTTTTAAAATAAAACAGTTTGCCCCAGAACGGTGCCGTTCCATTAAAACGGTGTCACGGTCGTTGGCCGACACGTGTCTGGGCCAACTCAGTATGACTCGGCCAACTCGGCCGAGTCGACTCCATCTTCCCCAATGCACAGGGCGCTGTTGCCCTAGTTTCTGGTTCGGTTTTTTCCATTTTTGTCACGACCCGAAACCCACCCTATGCGGATCTCGTGTCGCGGGGCCGACCCGAAGGCCGTCCCTACTTTTTCCGTTCCTGTATCATAGTACTATCATGCAATGTACTAAAAATTTAAAACAATAAACAGCGGAAGTCATTTATCTGTTACAGTAATCCAGCGGAAGTCTTTTTAAATACATTAAACAGCGGAAGTCTTATTAATACATGACATAGTTCTACAAAATTCAAAATGAGAACTGAACCGTAACCAGCACCCGGGGGTGGTGAATACATGGGAGAACTAACATAGACTGATACAATGCTTCAAAATATCCCCCTACACTCTCAGACTCCTACTGGGGTCTCGCAGCGTCATCACCTGAAATGGGGGTAAATGGGGTGGAATGAGCTACAAAGCTCAGTAAGTAAAACAGATCTCCAACACTGGTATCGATGATCAATGTGTATCCATGAATAGATAATGATAGCCAATCATAAGGAAGGAGATGCTGTGATAGCCCATGAACATAATTGCCACGAGGGCCAATGAAAGGTAATCACAATACACAATTAGAAGTAATAGTGTAAAATGAAAGTATAACAACAATGAAGTACTGCCACAATGAACTGATCACAATCAAATCAATCAATGCAAGTCTTTCAAGACTTGAAGAATTATAAGAAACAGTGCCATTCAACAATCAAGTTCTGTTAATCATAAGAGATGCTGTTATTCTGTTTCAGGGCTCGGCAGACCCTCGATCTTTTTGGGGCCCGGCATACCCCCCAGTCAATTCCAATAATTTGCCATTTGTCCGTTCACAGACTCGACCCGTAGGTCCTATTAAATCAGATAGCATCAGATGGTTGTTGTGACTGAGCACAACTCCCGTGTCCATAAACATGTCATGATCATAGTAATTCCATAGAATATAAAAATGGAATATCATTCATTCAATGAGGATACAGTAGTAGGCCTTTCAAGGCATGGTTCAACATGATAACAATGATATAGCAATCAATCAAGGTCCACTAGATAGAACAATATCACAAAGCGGATAGCAATAACATAGGTGCTTTCAAAGCACAGTGAAACATGATACAGTGATACATCAGTCAATAATATGTCCACAAGATAGAAAATATCGAAAAGTGGAACATAAGGATATCAATACTTTCAAGAGTACGAGTTTGGCAGTAAAGGAATAAACTTGGCTTGTGGGAACACCACATGTAAGAGAAAGTGATCCACTTACCTCTATCGTGCTTCTATCTTAGAAATCCGTGAGTATACCCTTGCCTTTTGAGTTCCCTATATATCAGTGAATACGTTTCAGAATAAATGCTATTCATCAAATTTTATGCTTTTCTATCATAAGTATTTCAAATACTATTTTAGACTTTACCCTTGAATCCGGAATGCCGAAGAAAGTCGGTTTAGGCTTTCGCGGAATTCCATTTGGACTTTTGTACTAAAAGGGCAAAATAGTCATTTTGCACTTTTACGGTATTTTATCCTTCGGGGTTCTGTCTCGTAAAACGGACCCCACCATTGGACTCAGAACGTCCGAGATAATAGGTTTTGACTATTCATTTGTGTCGTTTGGACTTCGTTTGACCTCTTTTTGGAATAGGGGCATTATTGTAAAATTAATATTTAATTAATTTTTTATACTTTGGGCAACAGTGAAATTTCCCAAACTATTTGGGGCCGGTTTATAATTCCCATAAGCTGCGGTCTGAACCAGTTGGTTCAGACCTAAAAACCCTAGACCGGTCCTCCCTTGCCCTGAACCAAACGGTTCACCTTCATTCAAGAACCGGATTTCAATAACCCAATTCCCTATCCTTATCCCTGTTTCGGTTATCCCCAAAACCCAATTTCTATTTATTATTCCTGCAACCAAACATGCCCAAACCCATTTAATTAGAGACCCAAAACGACACAGCTTCGGTCCGTTTCATATCCGGTCGGGTACCGACCCGATCCGAACCCGGATCCATCCCAGTTTTGACCCGATAGCCCCACGCTTTTCCGATCGTCTTCCCCACGTCTCCGGTAGGGTTCCGGCGTGTACAGTCACCTTCTCCGGCGACGGCGACTCATTTTCCGGTGAGATTTCGACCCTTTTTAAATGTCATTCTCTTCCCCTTCTCCTAAGGATTTCAAATCCATTTTCCATTTCCTTTAAATCCCTTCATAACTTCACGAAATAGAGCCTAAGTATCTCCGGCCGATTTTCCGGTGACCCATATCCTTCCTATTTCGTGACTATTTGTACACTGTTTTGACCCTAATCCATTAGAAATGGTTTCCTGCACCTCTAAGGACTATTTTCATAAACAAACATCAAGGTTTTAAGCATAAATTCATGGAACCCGAAATTATCCATGAAACCTGCAACTCCATATTTCTCCATGGTTTCTCAACCGTTTTTCATGATTCTTTTTGCATTAAAATCTATATTTCATGCTTGTTTAGACTATATAATTACATACAAGCTTCATGCTTTAACTTGTAAAAACAGAATTAAAACCACTTACCTGGGTGTTCGGATTTAGCCCACTGTGACCTTCCAACTTTCCTATTTAAGCTCCTGAATTCTTTGCCAAGATGTTCTCTCAACTTTGGTCTCGTTTGTGCCTTTAACCCCACACCCGTAGGCTTATATTTGTAGAGAGAGTTTCCACCGCCTCTCTCTCTTTTCTCTCTCTCTCTCTCTCGGTTCCTCCCCCTTCTATGGCCTCTTTCTTTGACCTAGAACTTGTGCTCTCTCTGCCAAATGCAACCTTTGCATTAAATGGCTTGGAGACTTGTTGGGCACTTATGTATATATATATATCATATTATATATATATATAACACACACATTTCTCACATAGCCGACACACACACTTTCTTTGGTGCCTGCATACTGCCCAAGGCAGTTCCCCTTTTTTCCTTTTTCCTTTCTTTTTGTTTCTTATGTAATTATACATATATACATAAATACTACATACATGTATAATACATTATATCTTATACATATATACACATGAAATACACTTCTTTTATACATGTATATACATGTATATGTGGGGGTTTAATTCTATTTTAAATCATATTTGCATACACTGATTTCAATCAAGCTACGTATCTACATTCACGTATGCATGCATGGGAATGCGTGCATGCATGCATTTCGATGCAATGCCCTTTGATGCTCGGGTGTTACCCAGCCTTGGTCATTCATTTCCGTGATTACAGTCTCCAGTCTTTCATTTCCATGAGAATACTATGACATTCATATCTTATCGTTTAAATTACATGTTTTAACCGACCCACCGCGGTATACGTGACGTATCCCGGGTCGGGATATTACATTCTTACCTCCTTAAAAATAAGTTTGTCCTCAAACTTAGCATATACTACTATGAAAATAAATGCGGGTACTTGGCGCGCATATCATCTTCTCGCTCCCAAGTAGCCTATTCCATTCGGTGATTCCTCCACAGAACTTTGACTAATGGAATAGTCTTGTTCCGTAGCACCTGATCTCGACGATCCAAAATCTGAACTGGATGCTCTATGTAACTCAGATTTTCCTGGACGTCTAGCGGTTCGTGCTCGATCACCTGATCTGCACTCTGTATACACTTCCTTAGCATCGAGACATGAAACACATTGTGAACATGTGCTAACTCCGATGGTAAGGCAAGCTCGTAAGCTACGGGTCCAACTCTCTTCGTGATCCTGAATGGCCCAATGTATCTGGGGCCAAGCTTTCCCCTCTTGCCAAACCTGACCACCCCTTTCATGGGTGACACCTTCAAGTACACATAATCGTCTTTCGCAAACTCTAAGTCTCGTCGGTGAACATTTGCATAGCTTTTTTGTCGACTTTGAGTTGCTAATAAACGCTGTCGGATCAGTTGTATCTTTTGTGCGGTCTGTTCCACTATTTCCGGCCCATAGAGTTTCCTTTCTCCCACCTCTGTCCAACACAGTGGTGATCGGCACTTCCTGCCGTATAATGCCTCATATGGAGCCATACCAATACTAGCTTGATAGCTATTATTGTACGTGAACTCGACCAATGGCAACTGATCTTCCCAACTTCCTTCAAAGTCTATGACACAAAAACGCAGTAAGTCTTCTAAAGTCTGTATCGTCCTCTCCGACTGGCCGTCGGTCTCGGGATGATACGCAGTGCTAAGACTCAGTTCTGTGCCCATAGCTTGTTGTAGTCCTTTCCAGAATCGTGATACGAACCGGGGGTCCCTATCAGAAACAATCGATACTGGAACTCCGTGAAGTCTAACTATTTCTCTGATGTATAGCTCGGCTAGTCGCTGAAGAGATTGTGTCGTCTTGGTTGCCAGGAAGTGAGCTGTCTTTGTTAATCTGTCCACGATAACCCAGATAGAGTCACTCCCCCTGACTGTCTTTGGCAATCCCGACACAAAGTCCATCGTGATGTGTTCCCACTTCCATTCAGGAATGGGCAGTGACTGCAGAAGTCCTCCAGGCTTCTGATGTTCCACCTTAATTTGCTGGCACTTGGCACATCGTGCTATGTACTCAGCTATATGACGTTTCATCCCGGACCACCAATAAGTATCCTTAACATTGTGATACATTTTGGTGCCTCCTGGATGTAAGGCAAATTTCGAACTGTGTGCCTCATCGAGAATCTCTTTCCTGATCTCAGGCACATCGGGTACGCAGATCCTATCCTGATAATACAATATCCCATCTCTCACTGTGTACTCGGAATCTATGCCTGTCTCGATTCCTTGAAGAAGCTTAGCCAACTTCTCATCTTGAGTCTGCTGTCCCTTGATCTTGTCCACAATCGACAACCCGACTGTGACGTTGGCACATAGTGCCTTGGAACTGGGCAGAACTATCTCTATTTCCATGTCGTTCAATTCCTTCAGTATTTCCGTCTGTGTTGTCAACAGGAAAGCTAAACTTCCTGATGACTTCCGACTCAGAGCGTCAGCTACCACATTCGCCTTTCCTGGGTGGTACTGTATGTTGACCTCGTAGTCTTTTAATAATTCCAACCAACGGCGTTGTCTCATATTGAGCTCCTTCTGTGTAAACAGATACTTGAGGCTCTTATGATCGGTGAAGATTTCGCACGTGGTTCCATATAGATAGTGTCTCCATATTTTCAAAGCGAAGACAATGGCTGCTAGCTCAAGGTCATGTGTCGGATAATTCCCCTCGTGGGGTCTCAACTGTCGGGAAGCATAAGCTACCACTTTTCCGTTCTGCATTAACACACACCCTAAGCCCTTGTATGAAGCATCACTATAAATCACAAAACCATCAGTTCCTTCTGGCACTGTCAATATAGGAGCCGTAACCAGACGCTTCTTCAGCTCTTGGAAACTCTTTTCTTGCTCCTCTGTCCATGCAAAAGGAACACCTTTCCGGGTCAGTTTGGTAATAGGCGTAGCTATCTTGGAGAAGTCCTGGACAAATCTCCTATAGTAGCCTGCTAACCCCATGAAACTTCGCACCTCCGTGACACTCGTAGGTTGAGGCCAATTCATGATTGCCTCGATCTTCTGGGAATCAACAGAGATTCCCTCTTTACTGATCACGTGTCCCAGAAATGCTATACTAGGAAGCCAAAATTCGCATTTCTTCAGCTTAGCATACAACTTCTGCTCCCCTAACTTCTGTAGCACTCTCCTCAGATGTACCTCGTGTTCTTCCTGGTTCTTAGAGTAAACCAAGATGTCGTCTATAAACACAATCACGAAGTCATCCAAGTACGGCTTGAACACACGGTTCATCATATCCATGAATGCAGCTGGGGCATTGGTCACCCCAAATGGCATAACAAGAAACTCGTAGTGTCCATACCGTGTCCTAAATGCTGTCTTCTGAATGTCAGTGGGCCTGACCTTCAGCTGATGATAACCGGACCTCAGATCGATTTTCGAAAACACCTGGGCCCCTTTCAACTGGTCGAACAAATCATCCACTCTGGGCAGTGGATATCTGTTCCGGATGGTAACTTTGTTCAACTCTCGATAGTCGATACACAGTCTCATAGTTCCATCCTTTTTCTTTACAAACAATACAGGTGCACCCCATGGTGACGAGCTGGGTCGTATGAAACCCTTGTCCAATAATTCCTGCAACTGGAGCTTCAGTTCCTTCAGCTCTGTCGGTGCCATCCTATATGGAGTCTTGGATATCGGAGTAGTGCCCGGCAATACGTCGATACAAAACTCGATCTCTCTGTCTATGGGCATGCCTGGAAGATCATCCAAGAACACTCCGGGAAATTCCCTAGCAATGGGAATATTTTCTAGCTCAGGCTGCTGAGAGCTAGTGTCTTAAACACTACATAAGAATCCGTGGCATCCCTTTCGAAGCAGACGCCTCGCCTGGATAAAGGAAACAAAGTAGGGTGGGGAAGCCACTCCTGTCCCCTCAAAGTCAACTGTCGGAAACTGTGGATTCTGTATGAGAACTCGTTTGGCCATACAGTCTATCGTAGCATAATTGGCAGCCAGCCAATCCATTCCAAGGATAACATCGAATCCACAAATTTCCAAAGGTATAAGGTTAGCCAATAGGTGTGTATCCCCAATCTGTATCCCACAATTCCTATACATGGTATCCCCCAACAATGATTTCCCCGATGGTATAGAAACATTCAGTAAATACCCTAAGGGTTCTGTTACTAGGTTCAGTCTAGCAGCATATGTAGGGGATATAAATGAATGTGTAGATCCAGTGTCAAATAAAACATGAGCAGGCTGTGAGCATACTAAAAGAGTACCTGCGACTACAGAGGTTGTAGCCTGCACGTCTCCTGGTAAAAGGGAGAAAACCCGTCCTGCCTGCTGCTGGACGTTCCCCTGTCCACTCCTTTGGGCTGGAGGTTTAGGTGGTGCTGTTCCAGTGGTTGGTGCCTTAACCGAAGCAGTACTGGGCATGGCCTGATCCTTCTGAGGACATTCTCTTGCAAAATGTCCCTCCTGACCACAGTAGTAACAAGCGTTGCTGTCCTTGAGACACTGGCCTTTATGGATCTTATTGCAACGAGAGCACTTGGCTGCCCCCTTTTTGTTGCCTTGTTTCTTCTGACCCGATCCTGTCGCCTGTGATGTGGCTCCAGGTCTGGTAAATGTAGATCCATGTTCTGAAGTAGAAGGCCCTTGCCTTTTTTTCTGATTGCCGCCCTGCTTCAAGTTTCCTTTCCTCTTGGCGAATTCCTCGCCACTCCTTTCTATGACTCGAGCTGTCTCCACTACATCATCATAAGTAGTCAGTCGATGGGACACCAGTCTATCTTTAATAGGCCACCTCAGTCCTTCCTCAAATTTGCGAGCCTTCAAGTCCTCGGTACTGATAGCACCAGGGGCAAATCTGGCCAACTCAGTAAATTTGGCCTCGTATTGCTCTACTGTCATTCCCCCCTGTTGCAGTACCATGAACTCTGCAACCCTTCGATTTCTTACTTCTTGGGAGAAGTACTTCTTGTTGAAGATATCAGTGAATCGTTGCCAGTTCATGTCTGGCTCTTTATCTTCCTCTATCATCCACCATTTGTGTGCCATTCCTTTGAACATATATGTGGCATAGGCCACTTTTTGGACTTCAGTGCATATCAGGATTTTAAAGATCCTGTTCATTTCTAGTAACCACTCCTCAGCTATAGTGGCTCCGCCTGTACCGTCGAAAGTCGGGGGTTTCATTTTCTGAAACCGCTCATATAAGTATGCAGCATCTCGCTCGTTTCCTGGACGATTCCCTGCATTGTCGCTTGCATTGACAGGCTGCTCCTGTGGTACTGGCTGTGCTGGTTGGTTAGCACCAGCCTGAATCTGTGGCAGACTTTCAATGATAGTCCGCATCATTCTTTCTAGCTGTTCTAAACGATCCATAGGCAACGGACCTTGCCTCGTGTTTACCATGACTGTGAATAGAATCAATGAAGCTAACCAATGAGATAACCAGTGAGATAACCAATGAAATAACCAGTGAAAGAATCAATGAAGTAACCCGTCAATGTGTAAGACAAAAATAAATGTCAGTCATATCTAGCAGTCTTAACTCTAGTCCTATCTCCCATGACTCACTATCGAACCTATAGCTCTGATACCAAGCTGTCACGACCCGAAACCCACCCTATGCGGATCTCGTGTCGCGGGGCCGACCCGAAGGCCGTCCCTACTTTTTCCGTTCCTGTATCATAGTACTATCATGCAATGTACTAAAAATTTAAAACAATAAACAGCGGAAGTCATTTATCTGTTACAGTAATCCAGCGGAAGTCTTTTTAAATACATTAAACAGCGGAAGTCTTATTAATACATGACATAGTTCTACAAAATTCAAAATGAGAACTGAACCGTAACCAGCACCCGGGGGTGGTGAATACATGGGAGAACTAACATAGACTGATACAATGCTTCAAAATATCCCCCTACACTCTCAGACTCCTACTGGGGTCTCGCAGCGTCATCACCTGAAATGGGGGTAAATGGGGTGGAATGAGCTACAAAGCTCAGTAAGTAAAACAGATCTCCAACACTGGTATCGATGATCAATGTGTATCCATGAATAGATAATGATAGCCAATCATAAGGAAGGAGATGCTGTGATAGCCCATGAACATAATTGCCACGAGGGCCAATGAAAGGTAATCACAATACACAATTAGAAGTAATAGTGTAAAATGAAAGTATAACAACAATGAAGTACTGCCACAATGAACTGATCACAATCAAATCAATCAATGCAAGTCTTTCAAGACTTGAAGAATTATAAGAAACAGTGCCATTCAACAATCAAGTTCTGTTAATCATAAGAGATGCTGTTATTCTGTTTCAGGGCTCGGCAGACCCTCGATCTTTTTGGGGCCCGGCATACCCCCCAGTCAATTCCAATAATTTGCCATTTGTCCGTTCACAGACTCGACCCGTAGGTCCTATTAAATCAGATAGCATCAGATGGTTGTTGTGACTGAGCACAACTCCCGTGTCCATAAACATGTCATGATCATAGTAATTCCATAGAATATAAAAATGGAATATCATTCATTCAATGAGGATACAGTAGTAGGCCTTTCAAGGCATGGTTCAACATGATAACAATGATATAGCAATCAATCAAGGTCCACTAGATAGAACAATATCACAAAGCGGATAGCAATAACATAGGTGCTTTCAAAGCACAGTGAAACATGATACAGTGATACATCAGTCAATAATATGTCCACAAGATAGAAAATATCGAAAAGTGGAACATAAGGATATCAATACTTTCAAGAGTACGAGTTTGGCAGTAAAGGAATAAACTTGGCTTGTGGGAACACCACATGTAAGAGAAAGTGATCCACTTACCTCTATCGTGCTTCTATCTTAGAAATCCGTGAGTATACCCTTGCCTTTTGAGTTCCCTATATATCAGTGAATACGTTTCAGAATAAATGCTATTCATCAAATTTTATGCTTTTCTATCATAAGTATTTCAAATACTATTTTAGACTTTACCCTTGAATCCGGAATGCCGAAGAAAGTCGGTTTAGGCTTTCGCGGAATTCCATTTGGACTTTTGTACTAAAAGGGCAAAATAGTCATTTTGCACTTTTACGGTATTTTATCCTTCGGGGTTCTGTCTCGTAAAACGGACCCCACCATTGGACTCAGAACGTCCGAGATAATAGGTTTTGACTATTCATTTGTGTCGTTTGGACTTCGTTTGACCTCTTTTTGGAATAGGGGCATTATTGTAAAATTAATATTTAATTAATTTTTTATACTTTGGGCAATAGTGAAATTTCCCAAACTATTTGGGGCCGGTTTATAATTCCCATAAGCTGCGGTCTGAACCAGTTGGTTCAGACCTAAAAACCCTAGACCGGTCCTCCCTTGCCCTGAACCAAACGGTTCACCTTCATTCAAGAACCGGATTTCAATAACCCAATTCCCTATCCTTATCCCTGTTTCGGTTATCCCCAAAACCCAATTTCTATTTATTATTCCTGCAACCAAACATGCCCAAACCCATTTAATTAGAGACCCAAAACGACACAGCTTCGGTCCGTTTCATATCCGGTCGGGTACCGACCCGATCCGAACCCGGATCCATCCCAGTTTTGACCCGATAGCCCCACGCTTTTCCGATCGTCTTCCCCACGTCTCCGGTAGGGTTCCGGCGTGTACAGTCACCTTCTCCGGCGACGGCGACTCATTTTCCGGTGAGATTTCGACCCTTTTTAAATGTCATTCTCTTCCCCTTCTCCTAAGGATTTCAAATCCATTTTCCATTTCCTTTAAATCCCTTCATAACTTCACGAAATAGAGCCTAAGTATCTCCGGCCGATTTTCCGGTGACCCATATCCTTCCTATTTCGTGACTATTTGTACACTGTTTTGACCCTAATCCATTAGAAATGGTTTCCTGCACCTCTAAGGACTATTTTCATAAACAAACATCAAGGTTTTAAGCATAAATTCATGGAACCCGAAATTATCCATGAAACCTGCAACTCCATATTTCTCCATGGTTTCTCAACCGTTTTTCATGATTCTTTTTGCATTAAAATCTATATTTCATGCTTGTTTAGACTATATAATTACATACAAGCTTCATGCTTTAACTTGTAAAAACAGAATTAAAACCACTTACCTGGGTGTTCGGATTTAGCCCACTGTGACCTTCCAACTTTCCTATTTAAGCTCCTGAATTCTTTGCCAAGATGTTCTCTCAACTTTGGTCTCGTTTGTGCCTTTAACCCCACACCCGTAGGCTTATATTTGTAGAGAGAGTTTCCACCGCCTCTCTCTCTTTTCTCTCTCTCTCTCTCTCTCGGTTCCTCCCCCTTCTATGGCCTCTTTCTTTGACCTAGAACTTGTGCTCTCTCTGCCAAATGCAACCTTTGCATTAAATGGCTTGGAGACTTGTTGGGCACTTATGTATATATATATATCATATTATATATATATATAACACACACATTTCTCACATAGCCGACACACACACTTTCTTTGGTGCCTGCATACTGCCCAAGGCAGTTCCCCTTTTTTCCTTTTTCCTTTCTTTTTGTTTCTTATGTAATTATACATATATACATAAATACTACATACATGTATAATACATTATATCTTATACATATATACACATGAAATACACTTCTTTTATACATGTATATACATGTATATGTGGGGGTCTAATTCTATTTTAAATCATATTTGCATACACTGATTTCAATCAAGCTACGTATCTACATTCACGTATGCATGCATGGGAATGCGTGCATGCATGCATTTCGATGCAATGCCCTTTGATGCTCGGGTGTTACCCAGCCTTGGTCATTCATTTCCGTGATTACAGTCTCCAGTCTTTCATTTCCATGAGAATACTATGACATTCATATCTTATCGTTTAAATTACATGTTTTAACCGACCCACCGCGGTATACGTGACGTATCCCGGGTCGGGATATTACATTCTTACCTCCTTAAAAATAAGTTTGTCCTCAAACTTAGCATATACTACTATGAAAATAAATGCGGGTACTTGGCGCGCATATCATCTTCTCGCTCCCAAGTAGCCTATTCCATTCGGTGATTCCTCCACAGAACTTTGACTAATGGAATAGTCTTGTTCCGTAGCACCTGATCTCGACGATCCAAAATCTGAACTGGATGCTCTATGTAACTCAGATTTTCCTGGACGTCTAGCGGTTCGTGCTCGATCACCTGATCTGCACTCTGTATACACTTCCTTAGCATCGAGACATGAAACACATTGTGAACATGTGCTAACTCCGATGGTAAGGCAAGCTCGTAAGCTACGGGTCCAACTCTCTTCGTGATCCTGAATGGCCCAATGTATCTGGGGCCAAGCTTTCCCCTCTTGCCAAACCTGACCACCCCTTTCATGGGTGACACCTTCAAGTACACATAATCGTCTTTCGCAAACTCTAAGTCTCGTCGGTGAACATTTGCATAGCTTTTTTGTCGACTTTGAGTTGCTAATAAACGCTGTCGGATCAGTTGTATCTTTTGTGCGGTCTGTTCCACTATTTCCGGCCCATAGAGTTTCCTTTCTCCCACCTCTGTCCAACACAGTGGTGATCGGCACTTCCTGCCGTATAATGCCTCATATGGAGCCATACCAATACTAGCTTGATAGCTATTATTGTACGTGAACTCGACCAATGGCAACTGATCTTCCCAACTTCCTTCAAAGTCTATGACACAAAAACGCAGTAAGTCTTCTAAAGTCTGTATCGTCCTCTCCGACTGGCCGTCGGTCTCGGGATGATACGCAGTGCTAAGACTCAGTTCTGTGCCCATAGCTTGTTGTAGTCCTTTCCAGAATCGTGATACGAACCGGGGGTCCCTATCAGAAACAATCGATACTGGAACTCCGTGAAGTCTAACTATTTCTCTGATGTATAGCTCGGCTAGTCGCTGAAGAGATTGTGTCGTCTTGGTTGCCAGGAAGTGAGCTGTCTTTGTTAATCTGTCCACGATAACCCAGATAGAGTCACTCCCCCTGACTGTCTTTGGCAATCCCGACACAAAGTCCATCGTGATGTGTTCCCACTTCCATTCAGGAATGGGCAGTGACTGCAGAAGTCCTCTAGGCTTCTGATGTTCCACCTTAATTTGCTGGCACTTGGCACATCGTGCTATGTACTCAGCTATATGACGTTTCATCCCGGACCACCAATAAGTATCCTTAACATTGTGATACATTTTGGTGCCTCCTGGATGTAAGGCAAATTTCGAACTGTGTGCCTCATCGAGAATCTCTTTCCTGATCTCAGGCACATCGGGTACGCAGATCCTATCCTGATAATACAATATCCCATCTCTCACTGTGTACTCGGAATCTATGCCTGTCTCGATTCCTTGAAGAAGCTTAGCCAACTTCTCATCTTGAGTCTGCTGTCCCTTGATCTTGTCCACAATCGACAACCCGACTGTGACGTTGGCACATAGTGCCTTGGAACTGGGCAGAACTATCTCTATTTCGAATCCATGCATGGAGTTCTGTTTAGCCGATTATCGTGGGGAATTTCAGTTCGGTCATACGGCCCCGTTTCTCAACCAAATCGCACGAGGTTTGGCTTGTTATGACCGTATGTACATAGGAATCAACATCCCATTTAGAAATCTCGATTTAGAGGCCTATTTTCAAGTTTGGGTCTCATGGGCGAGACTCATAGGTTTGGTTTTGAGGGCCTTCCAGTGTGATGTTGGGTCGTGGATGGTAATATTTGGGATCCTAGAAAGGTCTAGATCAGTTCTTGACCATCAAAACTCAGTTTTAGAGAGGTCGAATCAGACCCAGTTTCCATGATCCATTAATGGAGGTTGATACACGGTTTTGGGGTTTCAGCCTTATTCGACCCTCCCAATTAATTCAGAATAGCCCTAAGGTCTCACAGGGGTTTATATATACAGTTGGTATGGTCTAAAAATTAAAGGAACAACACCAACAAATCAAAACAGAAATTTGGCAAACTTTGGTGTTTACCTTTAGACAGTGGCTGCTCTCCTCCATGGTTCAGTCTTGGTCTTTGGCACTTCAGGTGTGCTTCACAGTTTCAGTCGTGCCTCTCAGTTCCTCAGCCTTCCTTCCTCCTTGGTGCATCTCCCATGAAGACACACATGGACATGCACATACACATACACTTGGTTTGGCAGTCTCTCTCTCTCTAACCCAATCCCTCTTTAGCAGATCTCATGCACCCATTTCTGATTTTTCCCTCCTCCAATACACATATGGAGACTTGTAATGCAAATTTTCTCCTTCAATACATCTCCCAACCTCATGATAAATCTGCATGTATTTTGGTTGGAGGAGAGGTCATCATGGCTGAAGTAGGGTGATGTTGAGCTAGGGAGCATAGGGGTCATGCAAGGGTGTGGTGTTGCATGGATGGCCATTGGCCAGTTTGGGTGGCAGATTAGGATAATTCAGTGTTATATACAAATAAGTCACAATTGTATGCACAAGGGTGTGGGTAGCCCAACTGGTAAGTTTTTGGATAAAATTTCTTTCCACTCAAAGGTCAAGGGTTCAATTCCCTTGGCCTCCCTTTTGGCCATTTTTCCCACATTTTTTGTTAAGGCCACGTTTGGCTGTGCAGTAATTCAGTTTCAATGTTTCTTTCATAACTTTCATTCCGTAACTCCTTTTTCGATGCGGTTTGTTCCGGTCAGTTCCTATCCCAGTTATCTTCAGTGTCAGAGGTTCCGTGTCATTTATTAATCATTCGGGGTTTCCCGAGTTAGCTAATTCGGGTTCTGTTAGTGTTAAAACATCATTATTTTACCGATTTAACCAGTAATTAGGTTCGGGTAGAGTACCCTTTCCTCCAGACATTTTTAATTATTTAATCGGTCTATCATGACCGTCGGGATTATGATTAATTCCCTTAATCATTCATTAAGTCAGTGCTAATTAATAATTAACAACTAATTATTAATTACGCAGGGTCGGGGTGTTACACCACCAGTACCAGAGCATCTCCAATTTATTGATATCATTATCTTATTGTTACTGTTGTTGTTATTTATAGCTGAGCCTATTACTTCACTATGATTGATCATGAATATTGTTGATATTCGTAGCTTGAGCCTATTACTTCACTATGATTGATCTTGAGACTTTCCTAGTGTTATTCAGAGCTTTGATTCAGTGATTTTATTCAGTACATATGATTGTAATATCAGACAGTTTCCTTTACTTTATTGAGCTCCTTATCATTTGATGATTCCTTGATGAGTTTTGTATTTATGACTGGCTATCACATCTGCATTTATCCTAGTCCTTTCATGGATAGTGCTTCTATATTCTTGTACACATGACAGAGCAAAGGAGAATTACTTACTGAGCTTTAGTTAGCTCACCCCTTATTTCCCAACTTTTTTCAGGAAAGGACGCGGTAGGCAAGTAGTAGCAATAGCAATGGACATATTTTGAAGTTGCAGGATAATACTTAGTCTAGACAGTCTTATAGCTCTCCCATGTATTCCACGTCTTGGGGAAGACTAGTTGTATTAAGAAATTTTGTATTCCGCACCTTGTAAACATTATATATCTATGACATGCAACTTTTATCTATTATTCCGCATATTTAGTTGTTGCATGTTAGTAACACTGGTTGTGTAGCAAGTTAAGAACCCTTGGTTTGGCAACCAATGTCGGATCGGGTACACGATACGAGATCCGCATAGGGTGGGTTCGAGTCGTGTCAGCTTTACTACTTCATTACTTAAACATTGTACAAGTTGTTTAGAGTTTATAACATCGTGAGCCCATTTACATACAAGTAATGATTAACAAGTTCTACAGGTCTGCTAACCATTTTCATACATTAATCTACTATACGTTGTCATCCAAAACTTCAGAGCATGTCATCTCTTAAGATATTGGAACATTTTTGGCTGCTCCTCTATAAGTATCATCTATACTTAGAGTCTTTCAACCATATCATTCTATCACATCCTTTCTTTGAAATACACCTAAAATGTGCATGGATAAATCCATACGAGCTTCGTGAAAAGTTCATGAGTAACATTGGCGCCCTGTTGTGGGTTTTAGGAAAATCGAAATATCTTTACATGGATAGCATATAAAAGGATTTCAAGAAGCTACTATCATTTTTTAAAACATACTTGTAAACTGAGTTATTCCAAACATATAATAAATCATGCAATGTTATACCAGTAAATTCGTTGCATAAAATTGAGCTAATAGCTTTAAATTTGTTGTTAAATCATATATAAAATGATTCCATGCCAAATGACTAGTTGTACTAGACCTCTGTTCTCATAGAGTGACCTACGTGTCATATAATGACCTGGGTTGTAGTGTAATGACCTCGGTCACACAACAACGCTTAGTAATTTATAGCTATTGGCTTAAGCCTCTAGCAATGTATAACTAGGTCTCAAGTAATAGTGAGTCATATACATGGCATGTAAAAAATTTAACTAAAAGATTGAATCAAGTAAAAGATTCTAGTTAATTGTGCTTCTAAAGTCATATGTACCCCCTGCCCATTGATGTAAGACATTGTGGCCTTGGCCCTCAAGAGGTCCATCTTGGTTGTAGAGTATATACCAAAACCCATTAACATAACTTAAAACATGCTTGCTAAAACTTTACTTCAACTATCGAGGCTTATAAAAATTTAAGATGCAAGAAAAAAGCATGTTGATGTTCAAAACTGAAATCATAACTTGTACTTACATTTATATAAATAAGATAATTACAAAATTACACTTTAAAATAAGAGACCAGTTAAAGGTATAGGGTTACTCACTTGTGGTTCAGAGTCCACAGTTACTTGCTAATTCACTTGCCTTTATAGTTATCTCGTCTCTTTTTTTTCTTCTAGCAATCACAAATCAAAATACATCGATATTAGTTTAGTACATATCTTAGCATAAATCTTTACTCACTTAATGTCACACCCCTGACCTAATTACTAAGTAATTATTGTCAACTTAAGGATGTCGGTGGAATTAACATATAATTACACTATGTGAAATGTTAGGAAACAATACTTCCTAAAATGTCAATAAATGACACAAGTTATGATAAGATGACAAAATCAAGAAGACTAGTACTAGTGACAAAAATAAAGTTAGCTAGTAAACTAGTAAACAAAAATTAATTAAGAAAGTTAATGCACGATGAATAAATGAAAGGAGGAAAAAAAGAGGCCAAAATAGGTTGGTCAAGACTTGAACCTTGCACCTTGTACAAGCAAATGATTAGCTTCTAAAAAGCAAACCCACTTGTCTATTAGCATTTTTGTGCTATAATAACCACAAGAAATATACATAAAGTACAAGTAACTAGGGAAATTTTATAAAAAGGTGAGGTGTCACCACCCTAGCACACCAACATCTTAGCCAATCAGAACACATACAACAAACCCTCATAATACAAATGCAATTTATGATGTTAGGGAGCCCAAAAAGAAAGTTCAGACTTGTGTGTGAGTTGGGCACCGTGTTTAGCTAGAAAAAGAGAGAGAGAGAGAGAAAGAGAGAAAGGGGGAGAGACAGAGAGATATGAAGAAGAAGAGGAAGAAGAAGAAAGAGAGGAAATTGTGCATGTATGTAAAAACAGTGTAAAAACCCTAAGAAGGACTGAACAAAGAGAAAGAAATGTGAGAGCGAAGAAATAGTAGAGCTATAGCTGGAAGAAGGAGGAACCAAGGAGAGATAGAGAGCAATTCTAGAGAGAGAAAGTTGGGAAAAGCTCCTATACAAGTTAGAATTGAACACTCCTTAATTTATTTCAAATTTTGAATGATTTCTATGCATGTTAGATTGGTGTTTTGTGCGTTTAAACCACCAAAAGGTATAAAGAACCCAGAAACTACCATTGTCGAACCTCCAAGATAGGTTTAACTCGACCTGAACCAAACGAGGTTTGACAGTTTGGGGCTTAAACTAGAGTTCACAAGGATCTCAAATCCACAAAAATTACCTCAAATAGGTCAAAGATATAGGAGATAAACTGATTTATAAGTCACGACTTCCTAAACTAACTCCACCATTTGAACTATAAACTCTATTATTTGAACAAAATATGAATCCCCATGATGATATGGTTACAATAAGCCAAACCTCATTAGTTTTGGTGAAGAAACGAGCTCATACAAACTTTGATAACAAATCCACCATGGAAGCTTGATAGAGCTTTTGAGCAGAATTCAATGCTCCAAATGAACGCCAAAATGTTCATTGAACTTCCAACAATCAATTTGAATAAAAAATTAAAGGAAATTGTAACACAAAACCCATGAAATTGGACTGAAAAGATTAGGGTTTATAGTGAACAGTAACGTCTTCATCGGAGAAGACGATGAATAGTTTAATCGGGTGGGGCTGGGTCAAACACGGGTCGAGTCCTGACCAGCCTTAAAATAGATCTCAATTTAAAATAGATGTTGTTGTTTTGAATTAGTGAGGAGTTGAGGTCATGTTGATGTCAACATGACACGGCAGATCAGTTGAACTGGTTAGGTTTCAACCAAATGAGACCGGTTCACTTACCTGAAGATTGGAGCGGACGGTTTATTTCTAAGTTTTCTAAAATTATGTTTCAACCCAAAATTTTATTTTAATTATGGAATTACCCAGAAAATTAATTTTAAATCTTTTTTAAATTTAGAAAAATTACAAAAATGCCCGTAGGCCAAAAATAGGCCAAACGAAGGCTAATTAAAATGCAAGAAAAGCCTAACCCAATATTTTTGGGCATTCCAGACTCAATGGAGGAGTCCGATTTATGAAATTAGACCCCAAAAAATATGAAGGGACAAATTGGGATAATTCTAACTGTGTCCTAATGTATTAATTAAGTTGTCAATTAAACCCTGATGACTATGAAAATGCCTACCTTAACATTTTTGGACATTCCAAACCCAATGGTGGGATCCATTTTACCAAACGAAGTCTAAAAAATGTAGACACATGAAATTTCATAATTACCACTATGCCCTTAGTGACACCCAAATACAATTAAATGTCAGAAAGGGCCTATTATAACTTTCTTTGACATTTCAAACTCAACGATGAAGTCTACTTTAGAAAATGAAGCACCGAAAAATTGAACACGTGAAAGTGTAAAATTATGAAAATGCCCTTAGACTAAAAATAAGTCAAAAATAAGCAAATTAAGATCCGAAAAGCCTAAATTGGTTGGCTTCGACACTCTAAACTTAACGATGACGTCCTTTTAAGGAAAAATAAAACTTGGTAACCAACTAAAAAATGACGAATACGTCCTTGACACTTAATGAAGTTACGAAAAGATTATAGATGAAATTAAAAGACCTATATTAATATTTTAAAGACCGTCTGGACTAAAAAATGAAGTCCGTTTAGGCAAACGATGAATCAAATAATATAAGACATAAAAGGGCAAATAACCAAAATGCCCCTAAAGGCTAAAGTAAAGCACATGATGAACTACAAAGTGTTGGAAACCCTAACTAAAGATCGTGAGAGAATCTTAAATAGTAAGATCAAGTCCAGAAGAGAATAAGAACACTCGGTAAGAAAATAATTAAGTGAAGATGTGTACTGATATAGTATTAATATATTTTGAACCATGATTTAGGATCACCAGCAAGGGAATAAGGACAAGACAAGTGCCAAGGCATGTCGAGTTAGCAAAGAAGGAAATGATTGTGGACACTAGACCATAGGTGAGTAATCCTAGACTTTGAAATGGAGAATTTAACACAATGACCTTTGAAATGTTTTAATAAATTCCTATATTTTCATAAATCCTGTTTTAAACATGTTGCATATTCTATTTTCAAACTACTATCGTGAACTCCAAATATGCTTATTAAAAATGCCAGTTGTTTATATAATTCTTACTTTAAGCATGCCTATCTTTGATTACAAAGTTGTATTAAATATCTTCTTTTGAAAATGAATATTTCTCATTCTAATTATGTTTAACTGCTCTTGAAAAGCATATGTGTTGAAAAATAATATTTAAATAATTTCTGTTTGTTAACTGGTGACACAAGATAAATAGTGCATAAGAACTCCTGTTTAGTGTTTCTTATGGGACTTACTCTTGTAATGCCCATTAGAAGACCATGGATCTCTCATGTTTTGGTCATATATAATGTACTAACCTCCTATTAAGCTTAGAGTCTGGATCGATATGGACACTTGTGTAGAGCAAAAAGATGCAACATTGTGAAATGATAGAAGGTTTTTAATCCCCATTGCTTTGAAAATGATTTATATCGTTATATTTCATGACTAAAGGATTTATGTTTCTGATTATAATTAAAACTGAATCCTCTTATTTTGTATTTAAGAAATAAGATGATTTACTTGAATGCCCTGAAATGCTTCGTGTTTAAGTATTATAATTCGATGATTCTATATTCTATGTTTTAAAATTGTGAACAATTGATAGTGATTTCCTTTATAAACTCTTTTATACTTAAAACCACTATCAGTTGAAAACCCATGACAAGGTACTAGAATTACTCATGAGCTTTTTATAAAGCTTACATGGATATTACCAATGATATTTTAGGTAAAGAAGTGAAAGTATGAAGTTCTGATAAGAAGTGGGGTATGGGACCCATAACTATAATGAAGTGCAATTGATTAAAGTGTACGTGAGGCATAGGACTCACAATTAGCATAAGTATGAGGATCAGATGTGAACGTGAGGAATAAGACTCACAATTAGCATAAGTACGAAGATCATATGTAAACGTGAGGTATCAGACTCACAGTTAATGTAAGTATGAAGTTCATATATGTATAAGATGTGAACCTGGGGTATGGGACCCACAGTCGAGGTGATCAATAACTAGCGAGGACAAATGTTGTGATAGGTATTTGATGTAATTTATGTAATGTTTCAAAAAAAAATTCTAGCCTATCTAAATACTTGAAGGATGAATGTAACATGTCACGACCCGAATCCCACCCTACGAGGATCCGGAGGACGTGATGCCAGTTGGCCATCTTGCCAGTTTTCTCCACCAACAATGCGACCAACCGAAGGCAACTTCTGAACTTTACAATGAATTGCATTCTAAATGTAGGGTCAAATCAGTGGAAATTAAAACCTTTTTAAAGTGAAAATGTAACTCATCCATACACATTAGAGCACGTCTAGAATCAGTCACCAAATATCTCTAGAGTATCAATATACATGCTCCAATGCATCCATTCTATATCAATGAATTACTTAGAGTGAAAGTTACACCAATATAGTTCAGCTAATCAAACTCATCTCCAATGATCAACAATCAGAATGTCTCCAAGTACCACTTAATCATAGTGATCCGACATGCTATGCTAACCTCATCACTAATGATGTAATATTATAATACAATTTATGAACTTAACCTTACAGAGTATGTAGTCGACTTGACTTGGAGTTCATATCGTCAGTGTGAGTCATTTGTGCTTTACTAGTTCCACTAGTTATCTCACTGCATATCATCCATCATAAGCTACCTAAAAAATGGTTATAAATAAGGGGTGAGCTAACAAAGCTCAGTAAGTAAATTCCTAGCTTTGCCATGGGTCAGGGTTAGTTCACAAGAGCAATAGAAGAAAAGGATAACAGATAGCTAATAGCCAGTCACCAAGATGTACAACAATGACCCGAGGGTCCAAAAGGCTTATCCCAAAATAAGATACAAGAAGATAATAATAATGAATCCAACAACCGGGATCTAGCCGATCATGATAATCTACCGCCACAATAAATACGATAGCCAATCAAAAGTATAACATGCTTGCATAGAATATGATCATCCAACGAGTACCAAAGATATATCATCATTGAGTAAAGTATAACATGATCGCAATAATATGATCATTCACAGGGCATAGAATATGATCATTCAACGAATGCCAAAGATATATCATCATTGAACACTAAGAACCCAAAATGCGTGAATCACCTGGGGCTCGACATACCCCACTGGGATGCACATTCAGCCTCGCCTCATTATCCCAGGCTTACTGAATAGCGCCAGAGCTCTTATTATCTCAAGTCTCGAAAGACATACAAGACCCCCAAAGGGTCTTTCCCCCATGTAATCTATGAATAGATGGGCCGTTGTGACTGAGCACAACCCCAGGCATATATAAAATCTCATGATCATGTTACTCTCCACAGGAACAAGGATGTGGATTGTAACTAGTTAGTTCAAGGCAACATAATATAACTATAGCTTCCCACCGCTATGTTACTGGGCTGTCGAGAACATAACCAGTTCAAGGCAACAATATATAACTATAGCTTTTTACAGCTATGTTACCGGGCTGCCGAGAACAACTATGTCTCAATCAACGATGCACAAGTGTATAGAACAAACAAGATTTCCAACAACAGATATATTACAATATCATGACACGATATACATGATAGTATAAGCATGCTCAAGCATCAACAAGTCAAGATCACAAAATGATATAAGCAAGCAAGTCGAACCCAAAGCACAAACCGGAACAAATAATCACAAGTCGATTGCCATCAATCAAGGAGATCAAGTTCGTTGGGTAATCACAAGAAGATCGGCATCAATCAAGAATTCAGGTTCATTAGGTAGGTAATGGAGTACAAGTTTGGCAGCATATGCAAATAAATGTGACTGGCTGAGGAAGGACCACATAACAAAGTTCAGATTTACTTACCTTGGTTTCTTAGTATTGCTTTCTCCATTTACAAATACTCTAACAATCTCGAGATACTTCAGGCATATCTTCGCATAGCCTAAATAATCATCATTAATCACAGACAGATCAGAATTCGTTCATTCATGTCTTATTCATCATCTTAGAAGTCTATTAGATCCCCTAATTAGGTTCATTAGCCTATTACCCCACTCATTGGGTTTTAACTTATGTTATTAAATTCCTTAAGTAGGCTTAGTAGTTGTCAGAATAATATTTGAAGTCATTTTAACTCCAGTCGTTATCAATTAAGCACTTATTTAACCCTAGGGGCAAAATAGTAATTTTTCATTCTTACCCCAAACCCTGTTGTGGTCCTCAGGATAGTCCACATATCGTATATATAATTTTTTGAGTCTTTTGGACTTCATTTGGTATCTACTTTTGATCATCGGGGCATATCGGTCATTTTTCATTTTATACGTTGACTGTTCCGGAGTCATATTTAGCCCCTCGATTTTCATAATTATGCTTATGATAATTTATTAGACCAAATTGGCCTTTATTTGGCCTCTGCTTTTCACTTACCATGCTTAGAGGTATTTTGGTCATTTTACATTTTGTGAGATCCTGACACTGATTCATCATTTAATCATGTGTACAATTTCACAAGTGTTTGTGTAACACCCCGACTCGATTAAATAATAATCAAGTCACTAATTTTTAATTAGTGACCTTAAAAGGAATAATTAATAAATTTAATCGAGAAACAAACGATAATCCCAAAGAATAATTCTGAGACCTTAAAAATCAAGGTCGATTCTCGGGAAAATAAAATACGACTACAATTTATGAAGTCGGCACATGAAGAGTAAATGATTAATTTAAAATCACCAAGTGTAAAATAATTAATTAAAATAAATAAATTAAAAACCAAACAAGGCCTTAGCCTAAATGGTGGAAAAATACCCACTTATGAGGCCAAGGGGAATTGAACCCTTGACCTATGGAAGGAAAGTGATTTCACTCAAAAGTTACCAACTAAACTGCAGACCACTTTGTGTACAAATGCACCAAGATATGTATATAACCCCAAATTGGCCAAGGCCACCACCCAAATTGGCCAATGGCCTTACATGCAATCCCCACATGATGAACTCCCATCACCTCACACCAAACCAATCGGTCATCCGACCTGCACTTGAATATATACATGAATGTATATATGTATGTATAGGGGGCAACATGATTTCATCACACCATCACCACCAATGAATTCGCATGCAGCCAATTTCTTATTTTAAAAATAAAGAGGGCTGAATAAACTGACTGAATGTCTCTCTATATGAGAGTGTATGTGAGGTTTGGGGTGTGACACTTAGAGAGAGAGTAGAGTGAGAAAAACTTGGTGAATAAGTTCTTGTGTTTGTGTGAGCTTAAGTGTGGCAACCTTGTGAACAAGAAGGAGGCCTAGACAGTCTGGGGGAAGTTCTATGAAGTTCTGAACCGAGCCATAAGAGAGAGAAGGCCACTGTTAGAAGGTATAACTTCAAAATTCTCCATTTCCTTATTTTGAATTAAGAACTGTTTTGATCATTGTGGAGCTTGTTAGATTACATGCATGCATTAGTCTTGACTCTAGGAACTATTTTATGCATACTGTCAGGGTTAGAAGGGTCTGAATGGCCAAAAACCATGAAACCGTACACCCAACCTCCATTGATGAACCTTAGAAGCATGGGTCTGAATCGACCCTAACATAATGAAACTCTGCATGTAGGAACTTAAAATAGACCCCAAGGGGATCTCAAAAACCATAGGCCGCGACCCTAGAACCCAGTTTAAGACCCCCAAATTTCGAGCTGTAGGTACGGGTTTAAAACCCAAATCCACTAAAACTGTGACCAAAATGAAATCTTAGGACAAGGACTTGAACCCCACGGTCTGTAGGTCACAACGCAACAAGTTTCATGAAAATTGGACCAAAAATGAGGGTTTTAGAACTTGTTACAGGTCAAAATTATCGTTCTGAAAATAGAGCCATAGAGCTCGATTCGATGCATAAAATGGATGCTAGGATGTTGGTATGGTTCCCAGAAATCGATTAGGATCAATAACAGTAAGAAATGATGCATGAAATCCCATGAATCTGAAGATTTAAGATTTTGAAACTTAGGGCTACAGTAACCCTAGATGGTTGGGGACGATGAACAGTGGGGGTCGGGTCATGGACTGGGTATCGAGTCGGACCCCGACCTGACCGAGAAATGGTTAACCCGTTGAAACCAAAACTACACCATTTTGACATAAGTAAATTTTAAATTTAATCTCTAGGGATGACGTCATCATGACGTCAGCATTGTAACTTGAACCGATTAAAACCGGATTGGTTCAGTCCGGTTCACTTAAGGGCCAACTGAACCCTTTGGTTCAGTTCAATACTTTTGGAAATTTGTAGTTTGACCCCTACAGTTTTGGGGAATTCCATTCTGGCCCAGTTTCTGAAAATTTAGTTCATTTAGGCCCCTAAAAATTTAATAACTAAAAAAATAAATTATTTAATTATTCCATTAATTAAAAAAAATGACCAATTTACCCCTTGGTCATTAATAGGTCAAACGAAGTCCAAATTTAATAAAAAAATAGTGTACTCTTACTATTTCAAGCATTCCGGACTCAACGATGGAGTCTGATTTGTGAAACCAAGTCCCGAAAAATACAGACATGTAAATGGTAAATGACCATATTACCTCTAATATGCTCGATGTCCAAATAAGGCAAGTTATTAATGTATTCTTATTATTTGGACGTTCTGAACCCAACAGTGTACTTCGTTTCACGAGACGGGACCCCAAAAAATTAGAATACATTAAAGTGTAATTACCAAATTTGCCCCTAACGTGTCCAAAATCAAATTAAAAGTCGAGGAGGTCTAAATCGACTTTCTTCGACGTTCCGAACTCAACGGTGAGGTCCAAAATACCAAAATGAAAAATAAGTCACGTGAAAGATAAAACTTATTAAGTTACCACGAGTAGACCGGTAAGACCAATCCTAGGAAATTAGGATACGTCAGGTCTAAGATTAGATGAAGGGCATCAATTAGAGATGATTTAAAGTAAAATGAGGAATTAATTAAATTCTTGATGAACTTGATTTTTAGGAATTACAAGGGAAAAGGGGAAGCCACCAGTAGTGCTGACCCGGGGAATCAAGGTGAGTAATCCTGTACTTTGAAGTGGAGGTTTTTAATCTCTATGGATTCTGAAGTAAATTGAAGTTAAATGTTCTGAAGTGTTTTCATGTTTAAAATATCTGCAGTATTTTCAAATTCTAAACTCTCGTATTTTTATGCTTTATATTCCAACGTTCTATCTAAATTATTTATAAATTCTAACATGGCATGCAAATTTACTTCTTGATATTCTGAAAAATGATACGTTTATTTTCTGAATGTCCATGTAATTGTCAGTTTTATTAAATGCCTCTTGAATTAATTGTTTTTATTCTGTCTATGCTTTAATAAATTCCTGTGCCTCGTGATTTAAATTCCTTAAGCTCTCATGTTGAATGTTTCAAGTATTGTCCTCCAAATATTTAAAAGCCCTGTTAAATTGTTCGTGTTTTGAATATACATGAAAATTCATTCTTTTAATTGAAGCCATGTTTTTAAATGTTCATTAAAAGCATTTCTTGAAGAAGCCATAGTTGTATACTCATGAAAAGCTTATATTTGAAGAAATCATGTTTTCAATGTTTATGAAAAGTATTTAATTGAAGAAGTCATATTTCGATGCTCTTTAAAAAGCATCCAATGAAGAAGTCTTGTTTTTAAATGCTTATAAAAAGTATTCCACGAAGAAGTCATATTTTTGCAAGATAATTGTGCATAAGCACGAAGTAATGATATTGGGATTCCTTCGGAACTCAATTGACATGAAGAATGCCCGGTAACAGGATCTGATCCCCCAGGCATGAGATATCTCCATCGTAGCATTGCAGTAAAACTGAAATCTGGTTCGAAACAGATTTTTACCTAATCAAAGTGAAAAGATGACAAATGTTTTCAGAAATGGTAGCAGGTTTTTAACCCCCATTTATCTGAAACGGGTTTTTATATAACCCCAAGTTTTGAAGAAGAGGAAAATTGCATCCTCCTATTTTCATGGAAGGAATTTCAAATTATTTCCTTGGTCTTCAAATGGCTACTTTGCACATGTTTATAAATTCAGTTGCATATTAAATGCTTTATTGAATGCTTTAAAAATGCATCATGCAACGTGATTTAAAGATTCTTATATCCTGCGATTATTGAAGTATGTGCCTAGCTTGAATGCCTTGTATGCTTCACGTTATCCTTTTTTGAAGAATTCTATTCTTGTATCTGAAGTATATGTACAATTGGTAGTGTATGTTTATATGAAGTCTCTCTTGAACTAACCCACTACCAGTTGAAACCCATAACAAAGTACTGGAATTACTCATTGGGCTTTTCGAAGCTCACCCCATTCCCTAACATTTTTCAGGTGATGATAATGGTTGGGAGCCTTGCCCAATTTGAGGATTGGTGATTGGTAGCTCCATTTGATCAGGAATTTTGGAAGTACTAGGACCCGTAGTTGGTTAAATTTCGATGTAGTAAATTTTAGACAAATATGTACTTAAGCCCGAGAGGCAACGGATATGTAAAATTTATAACTTTAAATTTTTAATATGCTTTGAATGTATATTATTTGTTTACCGCTCTGAAGAATAAGAAGAAGTGACGGTCTCGAGTGGGCGTGCCAAAAGAAAAAGTTTTTCACACTTCCGCACTTTGCTAGTTTTGGCCCTATCGCACAGCTGTCCGGCGTCATTTGTCACGACCCGAAACCCACCCTATACGGATCTCGTGTCGCGGGGCCGACTCGAAGGCCCTCCCTACTTTTTCCATTCCTATATCATAGTACTAATATGCAATGAACTAAAAATTTAAACAATGAACAGCGGAAGTCTTTATAAATAAATTAAACAGCGGAAGTCTATTAAATACATGACATTGTTCTACAAAAGACAAAATGAGAACTAAACATAACCAACACCCGGGGGTGGTGAATACATGGGAGAACTAACATAGACTGGTACAGTACTTCAAAATGTCCCCCTACGCTTTCAGACTCCTACTGGGGTCTCGCAGCGTCATTACCTGAAATGGGGGGTAAGTGGGGTGGAATGAGCTACAAAGCTCAGTAAGTAAATGCAGATCTCCAACACTGGTATCGATGATCAATAAATCCATGAATAAGATTATGATAGCCAATCATAAGAATAAGATGCTGTAATAGCCAATGAAAATAATTGCCACGAGGGCTAATGGAACAATTGCCACGAGGGCCAATGGAACAATTTCCACGAGGGCCAATGAACAGTAATCACAATACACAATCAGAAGGATTGGGTGTAATAACAATATAAAGAAATTCAATGATAATATAACAACAATGAAGTACTGCCACAATGAACCGATCACAATCAAATCAATCAATGCAAGTCCTTCGAGACTTGAAGAATCATAAGGGATAGTGCCATTCAACAACCATGTTCTGTCAGTCATAAGAGATGCTATTATTCTGTGTCAGGGTTCAGCAGACCCTCGGTCTTTTGGGGCCCGGCATACCCCCCAGTGAATTCTAGTGAATTGCCATTTGTCCGTTCACGGACTTGACCCGTAGGTCCCAGTCAATCAGATAGCATCAGATAGGTGTTGTGACTGAGCACAACTCCCGTGTTCATAAACATGTCATGATCATAAGTACTTCCATAGAATCTAAAAATGGAATATCATTCATTCAATGAGGATACAACAGTAGGCCTTTCAAGGCATGGTTCAACATGATAACAATGATATGGCAGTCAATCAATGTCCACAAGATAGAACAATATCACATTGTGGATAGAAATAACATGTGGTACTTTCAAGGCACAGTGAAACATGATAACAATGATACATCAGTCAATCAAATGTCCACAAGATAAAAAAATATCGAATGGTGGAACACAAGGATATCAATACATTCAAGAGTACGAGTTTGGTAGTAAAAGAATAAACTTGGCTTGTGAAAACACCACATGTAAGAGAGAGTGATCCACTTACCTCTATCATGAGTCTAGATCAGGAATCCGTGAATGTACCTTTGCCTTTCGAGTTCCCTATATATCAGTAATTATGTTTCAGAATAAATGCTATTCATCAAATTTTATGCCTTTCTATCATAAGTATCTCAATTACAAATTTAGACTTTACCATTGAGTCTGGAATGCCGAAGAAAGTCGGTTTAGGCTTTCGCAAAATTCCATTTGGACTTTTGTACTAAAAAGGGCATAATGGTCATTTTACACTTTTACGGTATTTTATCCTTCGGGGTCCCGTCTCATAAAACAGACCCCACCATTGGACTTAGAACGTCCGAGATAATAAATTTTGACTATTCATTTGCTTCGTTTGAACTTTGTTTGACCTATATTTGAAATAGGGGCATTTTTGTAAAAATTAATATTTTATTAATTTTCCTGTTTGGGCCTTAGTGAGATTCTTAAAATATTTGGGGCCGGTTTATAATTTCCAAAAGTTGCGGTCTGAACCAGTTGGTTCAGAACCAAAAACCCTAAACCGGTCTGCCCCTTCATCGAACCAAACTGTAATGCCCCAATTACTTAGCTGGCATGTTTTGTGTATTAAAAACTGTTTTGGGAATGAAATGTCAGGTTTAGCTAATTTAATGCCTATTTTTAATAGTGATAAAACTCGAATTAGCTAATTATGGGAAACTCGAGAAAATAAAAACTGACATTGGACCCTGGTCAATGGAAGATATTCTGAGTAGGAAGTGACAGAAAGAAACTGCACTGAAAAAGAAGTTACAGATTGGGAGTTAAGGCCAAAACAGTGAAATTAGAATTCGGCGACAACGAAACAGGGCCTTAACCAGAAAATAAGAGAAAATGGTCACCTAGGAGGCCAAGGGGAATTGAACCCTTGACCTACCAAGGTAAGCAACTTTGTCCCAAAAAGTTACCAACTAGGCTGTTGGTTACTTTGTGCATAAATACAGCAATATATGTATATAACTTATAATCTTGCTCAAGCCACCACCCAAATTGGCCAATGGCCTTGCATGCATTCCCTTCATCATAGCCCTCCATCACCTCCATCAGGTCAGCAGTCACTAACCCCACTAAGGGCAGAGATACACTCATATGTGAATAGCCCTATATGTACATATATATATACATAACTTGCATCAGATTCTCTCTTTAGAGAATTCTAAAATTCTAAAAACTGAGTGCATACGTGAGGGATAGAGAGAGAGTGAGGGTGAAGTGTGGAGAGAGAGAGAGAGAGAAGGGAGATTGTGCATGCAAGTGAGAGAGGGAATTGGCAATTGAAGTAAAGGCTTGAAAATTTCATGCATGACCTGAGGAACTTGAGGAAGCACTGTGAGAAATCCTGAGTCAAGCCATTGGAGAAGAGAGTCTCTGTTGAAGGTAAACTCCAAACTTACCTCATTCTTTCATTTTTAAATTTTGAATTATTTTGATGAGTTGCTACGGGTATGGACTGCATGCATGGTTATTTTTAACCCTAAGAACTAGTTTGGAGCATACTGTGTGTGTTGGAGGTGTTAGAATGGTCAGGAACTATGGAAACCGAGACCGACCTCCATTAATGGACCTTGGAATACCAAGTCTGAATCGACCATAGCAGAATGGAACCTTGAGTGTCAAGACCTGAAATAGACCCCAAGAGGATCTCAACCATCTACCTATGCGACCCCGAGACTCACTGTAGCCCCACGAATTTGAAATCAAAGCTACGGGTCAAAAATGCAATCTACCAAAACATGCAACCAAACCAAAATATAAGAATAGGGTCTTGATCCTTATGATCTGTAGGTCACGTAGCTTCAAACCACACACAAAATGGTTGAGAAATAAGGATGCTAGATCGAGTTGCAGGTCACAGTTATCCTCTTGAAAACAGAACTTGTTAGGTTGATTCGATGCTCAAAACCGATGCCAAAGTGTTGGTGTGACCCTCAGGAGTCGATACCACCCGAAAATAGCAAGAAACCGTACCCTAAAACTCACGAAATAGAAGCTAAAAATCTGCAGAAATTAGGGCAACACCGAGTCAGTTTGTGGAGAAGACGGAGTTGACTCGGCCGAGTCGACCGAGTCGATCGAGTCGAGATGGGTTGGGCCGAGCCAACTCGGACATGTGTCAAACAACCGGACTGCCACCACATTAATGAAACTGCGTCGTTTTGGGTAAACTAGTTTTAAATTATTTTAGGGCTGACGTCACAATGTAACAGAACCGGTCAAGACCGGACTGAACCGGACCGGTTCAGTTGTAAAGAGACTGAACCCTTTGGTTCAGTTTTGAACTTCTAAAAATTTGCAAACTGACCCCCACTGTTTCACAAAATTACACTAAGGCCCAGATTTTTGAAAATCTTTTGCAATTATGCCCCTGAAAAATTAAATAAAATAATAAAATAATTATTTTATTATTTTATTAAAAGGGAATAATTACCATAATGCCCCTGGACCTTAAACAAGTCAAACCAAGTCCGAATTTAATGATTGAATAGTGTAATCTTACTATTTCGGGCATTCCGGACTCAATGGTGGAGTCCGATTTGTGAAACCAAGTCCCGAAAAATACAGACATGTAAAGGGTAAATGACCATACTGCCCCTAATGACACATAGGGCCAAATTTCACTGAAAGATAGTCCATTTTAACTATGTTGGACATTCCGGACTCAATGGTGAGGTCCGTGACTGCAAATAAAGTACCGAAAAATACAACATATGAAATTACCATAATACCCCTGACCCTGTACAAGGCCAAATGAAATCCGATTTCAACGGAACTGATACCAGTAGTAGACCTGACACTTGTGAGACTGTATACATGATTAGATGACGAATCCGAGACAGAAATTATGTGACGGCCAAAAATGACCAAAATACCCCTGACATACCCGAACCTAGATTTAAAAGCCGAGAGAGTCTAAATTGACTTTCTTCGACCTTCCGAACTCAATGGTTAGGTCCATAATATGAAAATCAGAACCGATAAATGTGTGAAGGCATCTGTTCTAACATGTTAAGCTGTGATCTAGGTAAAAATATCACTTAAACTACCATGGACAAACAGGGCAAGAAATTCACTATCATGACTAAGGCCCAGAGGTTAGCCGATAAGAAACAGCAAGAGTTTATGCAAGAATTACTGAGACAGCAAAGAGTTATTGAGCGCCATATTAGAATAGCTAAGTCCACTGAAATCGTCTCCGTCCAGCCCTTCATATATAAGGCACGTACTAAAGAAATGATTGCCGAGGCCAAGATGAAAAAACAGGAAGATACAGAAACCCTAAGCCAAATGCTTAAGAGGTAAGACCTAAGAACTAGCCACTATAAGTTAGTTCCATGAAACCCATCATAAGGTAGACTTACTCAGTCTAAGGTCATGAGTTGATAAATCTTTATAAATTGTTTTAGGCTTAAAGAGAAAAAGAGGAAGGCTCCGTTCATAGCTTCAAACTCAAATATTGAAGGTGAGTAACTTCTGACACTGTTTAGTTACTGTTCCTTGATCTGTTAAATTGTTTCGAATATCATATGTTTTAAATGCAATTGTTTTAGATGCATGCTTTTATCACCAATGACATGGTTTTTAGTTTCTCAAATGATTAACTATACTTCTGATTGATATGCTAGCACTCTGAACCGTTTATCTGTTTTGATCTATTGAATTTGACTTGGGTTTATTGAACTATTAATTCCAAACTGATTTAATTACCATGTGATTTAAGCAAAGATTGAATTCGAAACTCTTGCCTGGATATCTGTGTTACTCACTGGGCTTTTTAAAGCTCATTCCATTATTTTAATAATTTCAGGGGAACCCTTAGATGGACAGGTTTAACAGGTCCAGAACTTAGGGGGAAAATGTTGGAGACCCCCAGATAGAATGATAACCCATTTTTGAGAATCTATACCATTTTTGTACTTTTTGTGTAACTGAACAGATTATGACCTTTTGTAGTGAAACTGTTTTGTAATCTTGATTAAGATAGGTCTGACTATGATATATCCTGAATGCTCTACCAAGTATATATGTATGCATTCTCATGTGAAAATTCCGCTGCTTAAACTATATATGTTGAATGCATTATGCTTGGGATTTAGATCGGAATGGCCTTTGGTTAGGATTACCGTCGGGGTTTTGTTTTCAAAAAAAAAAAAAAAACTGATAAAACCCGATGGGTGCCTAACTGGCCTTTGCCACGTACCCCAAATCCGCACAGGGTGGGTCTGGGGGATGTGACAAAAGGGTGGTATCAGAGCTACAGGTTTGAAAGTCAGAATAGACCAGAACCTTAGGGTTATTTAAACACTGAATCCTTAGAAGACAAATACTTAAGTCGTAGGATTTCTGAATCGATGAACAACCTGAATGACATTCTTACTATGACATATTGAATGAGGATACTTAGAATACTTTTTATCTTGCTTCAGATGCCGCCTCGAACTAGGAGTAACAATAGGGAACCGCGAGCCCCAATGGAGAGCGTAGCCCTACGGGAAATGCGGGCCACATTAGCTCAATTCGGCCAGGCCATTGAGGGACTATCAAGAACCTTACAGCAACACCAGGCCGGACCAGCAAATAACCCGGTAGAGCCTCCGGTAGTTCCGCCTCCGCCTGCCCCAGCGCAACCGTTGGAAACCGGCATTCGTAATGACTTGTTAGATCGCTTCCATGAGCTCAAACCCCCGACTTTCGATGTTGTTACCGACCCCGAGAAAGCTGAGTTATGGGTCATGTCAATGGAAAAGACCTTTAAGCTCTTGATTTGTTCGGAAGCCGAGAAAGTGATGCTAGCCACTTACATGTTACAGGGAGAGGCTTACAAGTGGTGGCTCGAGATGCAAGTACAGAACCCCACTATTACCTGGGCCGATTTTATTGAAAAGTTTTATGGCATGTTCTTTCCCCCTACAATCCGGGAGAGAAAAATTCAGGAGTTCGCCACCCTAAAACAAGGGGACATGACCGTAATTCAATATGCAGCCAAGTTCTCTGCGTTGTCCAGATTTGCTTCCTTTTTGGTGAGGGAAGAGCATAATAGGGCAAGGAAATTCCTCGCAGGTCTTCGGATCGGGATACGGACTAAAGTCTCGGCCTTTGAACTACACACCTATTCCGATGTTCTTAACAAAGCCCTAGTTATTGAAAAGGACATGGAAGAGTTCAACCAACTGAAGGACCAGGAAAGAAAGAAAAAGGGCAAAAACTTTAAGAAGGAGCAGCCGAGCAAGAAGCAAAGGACTGAGGGCCCAAGTAAAAGCAACAAGGGTCAGAAGAAAACTGAGGAAGTGTCCAGATGCCCTCACTGCCAGAACTTACACCCTGGAGAATGTCGCCGACTGACTGGTGCATGCTACCGATGTGGAGATAAGGGGCATCAAGTCAAAGATTGCCCGCAACATCCACCAATCCCGAGAACCCCTACCTTGACTACCGGAACCGCAGAACGGAAGCCTATTCCAGTACCTCTTGCCAAGACAAAGGACAAAGGCAAGGAGCCACAAGGCCGCCCGGGAAGAGTCTTTGCACTGCTACCAGGAGACACCTCTGCTGCAAATGCTGTAGTAGCAGGTATACTCCCGATTTTCGAAATCTCTGCATATGTGTTGATTGACCCTGGATCCACGCATTCTTTTGTGTCCCCATCTTTTGTTGATAAATTGCATAAGATACCTGAACCTATGGATGAGCTGTTATCGGTACAAATTCCTTCTGGGATGTCAATGATTGGGTCCACGATCCTTAGGGACTGTAGAGTAATGATTGGAGACCAGGAGTTGTTAGTCAATCTAATACCCTTAGCAATAAAGGGATTTGATGTGATATTGGGCATGGATTGGTTGTCACACAATCATGCCACCATCGATTGTTTTGAGAAAAGTGTATTGTTTCAGCCCCCAGGACAGCCCGAGTTTATGTTTAGGGGAAAGGGCATTACCCCACCGCCCTACCTAATCTCTGCCATTCAGGCAGGGAAGTTATTGAAGAAAGGGTGTCGTGGTTATTTATGTAGTGTCTTGGATACCCAAGCCCAGAATCCCCCACTACCCGAAGTGCCAGTTGTGTGTGAATTTCCCGACGTGTTTCCAGAGGAACTACCGCAAGGAACGGTCGATCGAGAGATCGAGTTTTCTATCGATCTTATCCCTGGAACTCAGCCTATATCCAAAACTCCCTACCGAATGGCCCCATCAGAGTTAAGGGAGTTGAAAGCCCAATTGGAGGAATTGTTGGAGAAAGGGTTTATCCGACCCAGTGTATCTCCTTGGGGAGCACCCGTGTTGTTCGTGAAGAAGAAGGACGGCTCCATAAGACTGTGCATTGATTACCGTGAGCTAAATAAAGTGACGGTAAAGAATAAGTACCCTCTTCCGCGTATCGATGAATTGTTTGACCAGTTACAAGGGGCGAGTGTATTTTCTAAAATTGATTTGAGATCGGGGTACCATCAACTCAAAGTCAAGGATACTGATGTACCAAAGACGGCCTTCCGAACCCGATACGGTCACTATGAGTTCCTGGTCATGCCTTTTGGCGTGACTAACGCCCCTGCCGCGTTCATGGATTTAATGAACCGGGTTTTTAAACCGTATTTGGATAACTTCATCATTGTATTTATCGATGATATACTAGTATACTCACGGAACGAGGAGGAACATGAAAGACATATGGGGATAGCACTACAAACCCTGAGAGAGCACAGACTGTATGCAAAATTCAGCAAATGTGAATTTTGGTTGTCCAGCATTACCTTCTTGGGCCTGTGATTTCCAAAGAAGGCATCGCTGTTGATCCACAGAAGGTGGAAGCCATATTGGATTGGCCCCAGCCGACCACTGTGACAGAAGTCAGAAGTTTTCTTGGACTGGCTGGATACTACAGGCGTTTTGTGAAAGATTTTGCAAAGTTGGCCAAACCGCTCACACATTTGACCAAGAGTAATGTACCATTCATTTGGGCAGATGAGCAAGAAAAGAGTTTCCAGCTGCTAAAAGAGAAGCTGACCACAGCGCTAGTATTGACTATTCCCTCCAGAGAAGGGAAGTTTGTCATTTACTGTGACGCCTCTTATAAAGGACTGGGTTGTGTCCTTATGCAGAATGATAGAGTCATCGCCTATGCTTCCCGACAGCTCCGACCTCATGAACAAAACTATCCTACCCATGATCTAGAATTAGCTGCAGTGGTGTTTGCCCTAAAAATCTGGCGCCACTACCTATATGGGGAAGTGTGTGAGATTTTTACTGATCACAAGAGTTTGAAATATTTCTTCACACAGAAGGAATTAAACATGAGGCAGCGAAGATGGCTCGAACTAATTAAGGATTATGATGTGGCTATTCAGTACCATCCGGGTAAGGCAAATGTGGTGGCCGACGCCTTGAGTCGACGATCTGGAAGCCTTGCCTACATGATTACCTCTCAGGAGGAGTTAATTCAAGATCTGGATGAAATGGGTATCGAAGTAGTTCCACCAGGTAGCACGGCTTGTCTGGCCAATTTGACTGTCGGGTCTACATTGGTGGAGCGAATTAAAGCGGGACAGACTCAAGATGAGGAGTTGATTAGAATCTGCGATGAAGTAAAGGCAACGGGGAAAGCTGATTTTGAAATTCAGGACGGAATTCTACAATATCGAGGTAGGTTGTGTGTGCCCAAGATACCAGAGTTAAGAAAGGAGATTCTGGAAGAAGCCCATACCTCGAGATTCACAGTACACCCTGGGATTACGAAGATGTATCATGACCTCAGGGAGTTATATTGGTGGACCGGATTAAAGAAGGACGTAGCAAATTTTATTGCTCACTGCACACGATGCCAACAGGTGAAAGTTGAGCATCAACGTCCTAGCGGACTTCTGCAACCACTCCCTATTCCGGAATGGAAGTGGGATCATATTACTATGGATTTTGTGTCCGGTTTTCCCAAGTCACCGAAAGGCTCTAATGCTGTCTGGGTCATAGTGGACAGATTGACCAAGTCTGCTCACTTTCTACCTGTCAGGACCACTTATAGCTTAGAGAAGCTTGCCGCATTGTACATTCAGGAAATTGTACGCTTACATGGCACACCATTGTCCATTGTATCCGATCGAGATCCCCGATTTGTGTCACGATTTTGGAAAAGTCTACAGGAGGCACTCGGCACGGAACTCAAGTTCAGTACAGCATATCACCCGCAAACTGACGGGCAATCTGAAAGAGTGATACAGATGTTGGAGGATATGCTGCGACTGTGTACACTGGACTTCAAAGGAAACTGGGCAGAGCATCTGCCACTTGTCGAGTTTGCCTATAATAACAGTTACCAAGCCAGCATTAAAATGGCACCATATGAGGCACTATACGGAAGGAGATGCCGATCTCCACTTTGCTGGATTGAAGCCGGTGAACAGAAGCTGCTTGGGCCAGATTTAGTCCAAGCCACCACGGAACAAATTCAGAGAATCCGGAACAGACTGCAAACGGCCCAGAGCCGGTACAAAAGCTATGCCGACAATCGGAGGAAGGATCTTGAATTCCAAGTAGGCGATCTTGTGTTTCTTAAAGTGTCGCCACTTAAGGGAGTGCTTCGATTCGGCAAGAAAGGTAAGTTAAGTCCTCGTTACATTGGCCTTTTGAGATTTTAAAGAGAATTGGCCCGGTTGCATATAGTCTGGCATTACCGCCTGAGTTGGACAAGGTACACCGTGTATTTCACATATCCATGTTACGAAAGTGTATACAAGAACCGGGGCAAGTCGTCGAGTATGAGCCACTCAAGTTAAGAGAAGACTTAACGTATGAAGAACGACCAGTCCAGATCCTTGACCGGAAAGAAAAGACTTTGCGTAACAAGGCAATTCCGTTAGTCAAAGTCTTGTGGAGAAATCACTCTAGTGAAGAAGCAACCTGGGAACTTGAAGCTGAAATGCATGAAAAATATCCCGAGTTATTTACTTGATATTGTAGACTGAGTTTTGGGGACAAAACTCTTCTGAAGGGGGGAGGATGTAACACCCCAATTACTTAGCTGGCATGTTTTGTGTATTAAAAACTGTTTTGGGAATGAAATGTCAGGTTTAGCTAATTTAATGCCTATTTTTAATAGTGATAAAACTCGAATTAGCTAATTATGGGAAACTCGAGAAAATAAAAACTGACATTGGACCCTGGTCAATGGAAGATATTCTGAGTAGGAAGTGACAGAAAGAAACTGCACTGAAAAAGAAGTTACAGATTGGGAGTTAAGGCCAAAACAGTGAAATTAGAATTCGGCGACAACGAAACAGGGCCTTAACCAGAAAATAAGAGAAAATGGTCACCTAGGAGGCCAAGGGGAATTGAACCCTTGACCTACCAAGGTAGGCAACTTTGTCCCAAAAAGTTACCAACTAGGCTGTTGGTTACTTTGTGCATAAATACAGCAATATATGTATATAACTTATAATCTTGCTCAAGCCACCACCCAAATTGGCCAATGGCCTTGCATGCATTCCCTTCATCATAGCCCTCCATCACCTCCATCAGGTCAGCAGTCACTAACCCCACTAAGGGCAGAGATACACTCATATGTGTATAGCCCTATATGTACATATATATATACATAACTTGCATCAGATTCTCTCTTTAGAGAATTCTAAAATTCTAAAAACTGAGTGCATACGTGAGGGATAGAGAGAGAGTGAGGGTGAAGTGTGGAGAGAGAGAGAGAGAAGGGAGATTGTGCATGCAAGTGAGAGAGGGAATTGGCAATTGAAGTAAAGGCTTGAAAATTTCATGCATGACCTGAGGAACTTGAGGAAGCACTGTGAGAAATCCTGAGTCAAGCCATTGGAGAAGAGAGTCTTTGTTGAAGGTAAACTCCAAACTTACCTCATTCTTTCATTTTTAAATTTTGAATTATTTTGATGAGTTGCTACGGGTATGGACTGCATGCATGGTTATTTTTAACCCTAAGAACTAGTTTGGAGCATACTGTGTGTGTTGGAGGTGTTAGAATGGTCAGGAACTATGGAAACCGAGACCGACCTCCATTAATGGACCTTGGAATACCAAGTCTGAATCGACCATAGCAGAATGGAACCTTGAGTGTCAAGACCTGAAATAGACCCCAAGAGGATCTCAACCATCTACCTATGCGACCCCGAGACTCACTGTAGCCCCACGAATTTGAAATCAAAGCTACGGGTCAAAAATGCAATCTACCAAAACATGCAACCAAACCGAAATATAAGAATAGGGTCTTGATCCTTATGATCTGTAGGTCACGTAGCTTCAAACCACACACAAAATGGTTGAGAAATAAGGATGCTAGATCGAGTTGCAGGTCACAGTTATCCTCTTGAAAATAGAACTTGTTAGGTTGATTCGATGCTCAAAACCGATGCCAAAGTGTTGGTGTGACCCTCAGGAGTCGATACCACCCGAAAACAGCAAGAAACCGTACCCTAAAACTCACGAAATAGAAGCTAAAAATCTGTAGAAATTAGGGCAACACCGAGTCAGTTTGTGGAGAAGACGGAGTTGACTCGGCCGAGTCGACCGAGTCGATCGAGTCGAGATGGGTTGGGCCGAGCCAACTCGAACATGTGTCAAACAACCGGACTGCCACCACATTAATGAAACTGCGTCGTTTTGGGTAAACTAGTTTTAAATTATTTTAGGGCTGACGTCATCGTGACGTCGGCAATGTAACAGAACCGGTCAGGACCGGACTGAACCGGACCGGTTCAGTTGTAAAGAGACTGAACCCTTTGGTTCAGTTTTGAACTTTTAAAAATTTGCAAACTGACCCCCACTGTTTAACAGAATTACACTAAGGCCCAGATTTTTGAAAATCTTTTGCAATTATGCCCCTGAAAAATTAAATAAAATAATAAAATAATTATTTTATTATTTTATTAAAAGGGAATAATTACCATAATGCCCCTGGACCTTAAACAAGTCAAACCAAGTCCGAATTTAATGATTGAATAGTGTAATCTTACTATTTCGGGCATTCCGGACTCAATGGTGGAGTCCGATTTGTGAAACCAAGTCCCGAAAAATACAGACATGTAAAGGGTAAATGACCATACTGCCCCTAATGACACATAGGGCCAAATTTCACTGAAAGATAGTCCATTTTAACTATGTTGGACATTCCGGACTCAATGGTGAGGTCCGTGACTGCAAATAAAGTATCGAAAAATACAACATATGAAATTACCATAATACCCCTGACCCTGTACAAGGCCAAATGAAATCCGATTTCAACGGAACTGATACCAGTAGTAGACCTGACACTTGTGAGACTGTATACATGATTAGATGACGAATCCGAGATAGAAATTATGTGACGGCCAAAAATGACCAAAATACCCCTGACATACCCGAACCTAGATTTAAAAGCTGAGAGAGTCTAAATTGACTTTCTTCGACCTTCCGAACTCAATGGTTAGGTCCATAATATGAAAATTAGAACCGATAAATGTGTGAAGGCATCTGTTCTAACATGTTAAGCTGTGATCTAGGTAAAAATATCACTTAAACTACCATGGACAAACAGGGCAAGAAATTCACCATCATGACTAAGGCCCAGAGGTTAGCCGATAAGAAACAGCAAGAGTTTATGCAAGAATTACTGAGACAGCAAAGAGTTATTGAGCGCCATATTAGAATAGCTAAGTCCACTGAAATCGTCTCCGTCCAGCCCTTCATATATAAGGCACGTACTAAAGAAATGATTGCCGAGGCCAAGATGAAAAAACAGGAAGATACAGAAACCCTAAGCCAAATGCTTAAGAGGTAAGACCTAAGAACTAGCCACTATAAGTTAGTTCCATGAAACCCATCATAAGGTAGACTTACTCAGTCTAAGGTCATGAGTTGATAAATCTTTATAAATTGTTTTAGGCTTAAAGAGAAAAAGAGGAAGGCTCCGTTCATAGCTTCAAACTCAAATATTGAAGGTGAGTAACTTCTGACACTGTTTAGTTACTGTTCCTTGATCTGTTAAATTGTTTCGAATATCATATGTTTTAAATGCAATTGTTTTAGATGCATGCTTTTATCACCAATGACATGGTTTTTAGTTTCTCAAATGATTAACTATACTTCTGATTGATATGCTAGCACTCTGAACCGTTTATCTGTTTTGATCTATTGAATTTGACTTGGGTTTATTGAACTATTAATTCCAAACTGATTTAATTACCATGTGATTTAAGCAAAGATTGAATTCGAAACTCTTGCCTGGATATCTGTGTTACTCACTGGGCTTTTTAAAGCTCATTCCATTATTTTAATAATTTCAGGGGAACCCTTAGATGGACAGGTTTAACAGGTCCAGAACTTAGGGGGAAAATGTTGGAGACCCCCAGATAGAATGATAACCCATTTTTGAGAATCTATACCATTTTTGTACTTTTTGTGTAACTGAACAGATTATGACCTTTTGTAGTGAAACTGTTTTGTAATCTTGATTAAGATAGGTCTGACTATGATATATCCTGAATGCTCTACCAAGTATATATGTATGCATTCTCATGTGAAAATTCCGCTGCTTAAACTATATATGTTGAATGCATTATGCTTGGGATTTAGATCGGAATGGCCTTTGGTTAGGATTACCGTCGGGGTTTTGTTTTCAAAAAAAAAAAAAAACTGATAAAACCCGATGGGTGCCTAACTGGCCTTTGCCACGTACCCCAAATCCGCACAGGGTGGGTCTGGGGGATGTGACACAAACGATTCAGTTTAATTCAAAGAACCGGATTCCAATAACCACTGTTTACCTTATCCAGGGTTTGGATAACCCCAAACCTAATCTTCACATTTCTTATCACCGTGACCAAACAGTCCAATTCATTTAAAATTCAAACATAAAATGACACAGTGTTGGCTCCGTTGTTGCGGTCGGTCGGATCTCAACCCGACCCGGCCCGGACCCGATTCGTCTTAACCCGAAATGCCACCCCGACATTCCGGTCGTCTTCCCCGACTGTTTTTCCGGCCACAGTCGCCGGAACAGTAAACCCTAGTCACTGTTTTCACAATTTCACGTCTAATTTTTTACTGTATCTCAAATCTTTTCATGCCAAATCGATTCCACCATTTTAATCCTTCATTTAGACAGTTTAAAGCCTAAGAAGGCTACGGTTTCGACCGTTCTTTTTCCCAGTTTCCGGCGTAGCACCGGTGTAGTTTTCTTGACTGTAACATGCTTATTTTTGGACCATTTTTCATGATTTTTGTTGTGTTAGATTCCTGTGTGGATTTCCTACGTATTTACAAGCTCAAAGTTAAGTTTAAAGCATAAAATATATGGGAACCAAGATTATCCACCGAACCTGCAACTAGGATTTTCTCCCTCATTTGTGAACCAAATGAGGTACGATTTGTTCCTATTAACACCATTTTTCATGCTTGTTTAGACCATATATTCAAAATAAATCAAATCATGCTATAACATTTCAAAACAGAAATAGTGGCTTACTTATACTTTTGGTTTTCCTTTATTTTGTGGGTCTCTTCCCTTCCGTTCCTTCCTCCGATTCCACCAAAAGTTCTCTGAGTTCTCTCTTGACTCACTCGGATTTCCTTGGGCTTTTCTCTCTCTGATTTCCTCACTCCCACACAAGGATACACTTTTATATAATATACACATATATTACTTTACCCCAATTCTCACTCCACCGATCTTGTCACAGCCATACCTCCTCCCATACCCCTTCTGATTTGCACCTTACTTCACCATACCTACTAGGTTAGGGTTGGTGGAGTTATGTTACTTTATGAATATATATATATATATATACATATTTATATAATATATATAATATATACACTCACCTAAACTCACACTCACGGCTGGTAACAGCCCCTTTTCCCATTTCCTTTTCTTTCCCTTTTTGTTTTCATTTAATATACACATATATATATGGTATAATACATTACATATATATACATGTATAATTTCATGATTATACCTATTTTTATACATACACGTATACCCATATATATACGTATACACCAAACTCTGGGCACGTATACATACACTAATATTTTATGGTCTATGTTCATGGGTGCATGTATGCATGCATAGAAATACGTGCGTGCACGCTTTACGATGCGATGTCCTGGGGTGCTCGGGTGTTGCCCGGCATGGGTTATACATTTCAATCATTTACAGTTTCCAGTCATTCATTTCCATGAAAATACCATGATATACATATCTTACCGTTCAAGTTACAAGTTTTAACCGACCTACCTCGGTATACGTGATGTATCCCGGGTCGGGATATTATACCATTGCTCACGTGAAGCCTTGCCCTAAGGCCTTTGAAATGAAGGGCAGCGGTCGCGATACGAGATCCGCAGAGGGTGGATTTCGGGTCGTGACAGTTTGGGCTTCTATCGGTATCAATTTCGTCTCATTTGAACTTCGTATAGCATCAGGGGGCATTTTGGTAATTTCACATGTCGTATAGCTAAATTTTTTGGGACCTCGGTCCATAAAATGGACCTCACCATTGGGTCCAGAGCGTTTGACATAGTTAAATCGGACTATCTCTTGTCTTTATTTGGCCTTGGGTATCATTAAGGGCCATACAGTCATTAATAATTTATATGTCTGCATTTTTCAGAACTTGGTTTCACAAATCAGACTCCACCGTTGAGTCTGGAATGCCTGAAATAGTAAAATTGTACTATTTATTTATTTATTTTGGACTTTATTTGACCTATTTAATGTCCGAGAGTAAAATAGAAATTTTACCCAATCAATAAAATAATTATTTTATTATTTATTTATTTTTCTAGGGGTTTATTTAAATTAATCTTCCAATGGCTGGGCCAGAACAAGATTTATTAAAAAATTTGGGGGTCGAATTTAATTTCCTAAAGTTCCAATTCATACCTTTTTAATTAACACAGTGAACCAATGGGTTCTTCATTTAAAACCCTAGACCAGACCCATGAGGCCCTGAACCAACTGATCCAGAATTCTTTAGAGAACCGAAATACAATATCCTCGTTATTCCAATTTGGTCCTTATCCGTGTTTAGGTTAGTTCATTGTTTTGACTTCAATTTCTAATATTTGTTACCAAACAAGGCAATTGCAACTTAATATTAAGTTCTCAACGGCGTCGCAGTGCCTATGTTTGGTTTGGGTCCCGACCCAACCCGATCCGACCCAAGGTCTGACCCATCTACAAAATAGACCCTTCTTCCTCACGGTTTTCCGATCACTATAGCGGCGTCATTTCCAACGCCATTGCCGGAATCTGCAGAGAATTTCTCCTATTTTCTCACGTTTTTCACGTCGATTTTTCTCTGTTTTCGCACAGATTTGTTCCTAAAACATTAAGGAATCATTTGGGATAGTTTTTGGACCTCAAACAACCTATATTCACACACCCAAATCAGGTTTTCGACCAGATTATCCCTAGCTCTATCATGGTCATTTCTTGACCATTTTACTTGATTCAAAATGCTTTGAGTTCCTAATTATGTCCCCTATTATGTCCCATGCCCAGAAGTGCATTTAACTTGGCGTGGCTCAACTTGTTATGGTAAGGTCCTCTCATGGCAATTACGTTTTCCTAGAGTTTTGGTGTAACACCCCGACCCGATGAAGAATTATTAAGTCACTAAATATTAATTAGTGATTGAGACTTTAAGTAACAAGGTCAATTGCGAACCCCAACACGCGTACTTTTAATAAAAGTCTCGAAAACCTTAAACGACTGTACATCACTTTCATTACAATCACCAACTTGTACTGTTAAATTCAGTAAACTTATATATTTTCATGTTAACCGTCAACATTGATTACGATTATAAAAATGTGGGTATGAACACTACGAAATAAAATATTATTTTGTTATAGAAATACATGTGTACGGCTGCTATATATATATGTTGTTGATATACAGCTATATAGTTAAACTAGTGGAAGGCAAAAGAGAATTTAATAAAAATAAAGTAAGAAGCAACTGGAGGAAGTGAAGACTAAGAGAGAGACAATCAGTGGGAGATACAGCTACGTAACTGTTCTCCATAAGCTGAAAATGGGCGGCAGCCACGTGAGGAAGGGAAATAATAAGCATGAGGTGTTCTCCATGCAAAACCAAAAGCCAACAGGTGGCAATGCCACTGCCTCAAGGTCGGTAGAGAAAGAGGAAATAAAAGGGAAATTAGGGAAGAGAGAGAGTGTGTAATGCCTTGAAGAAATGAGAGAAGCTGAGGCAGGGAAATTTCAGTAACAGTCAACATCAATAGGTATAATCCCATTGAGTTTTATTTAATTTTTGATTCAGAATTAAAGCATGCGATAGTAGGGCCTTATTATGTATAAACTAAGCTTTAATTTACAACATAACTGAACGAAAATCATGAAGTATTGAGTGAGAAAATTGAGTTACAAGTGAACGAGAATAATTAGAAGTTCTGGTGCAGTAGTAAAACCAAATCCGAATTTGTGTATTGGAACCTGATCTAAACCATTCCAAGGTTTTAAAAATGTTAGACCGCGATCCTAAATCACAAAGGATGAGTCTAAAAAATTGAGTTGCAGGTTTCGGTCGTGCAACCAGGTTCTTGATTGAGATGCGTAAACTCACTTTTGAAGATAGGAACGCAAACCCCATGAGAAATAAGCCAACCCAGAAGAAACCCCATGGAATTTGACTCAAAAATGAGCCAGTAACACGAAATTGCAGATTTGGGTATCAATTGTTAAACCAAACAATTGGGTTAGTTATATGACCTCAAATGAATACCAAAATATTGGCCAAACATCTAAGAATGTATATCAACTAAGAACAGAGAGAATCCATGCTTCAAAACACACGAAATTGAAAGAAAATAAACTCAGAAATTAGGGCAACAATAGGTGTCGATGGAGAAAGACGACCGAGTTGACTCGCTATTTAAATCGAGTAAGACGGGTTAACTTGGGACACGTGTTAAGTGACGGGAGGGCCACCGAATTATTGGAACGACGGCATTTCATATATGTTTTAAATTTTTAAAGATTAGGGCTGACGTCATCATGATGTCAGCATCACGTGTTAAACCGATCAAACCGGTTGGTTTACAAAGAAACCGGACCGGTTCACTTAAATCCGAACTGAACCAATACGTCTGAACCGAAAGTTAAGGAAATTATGTTTTGACCCCCGAACTTTTGGGAAATTGTACAAGGGCCCAGCCGAAATTTAATTAATAATAAATTAAATAAAAGAAATTTCAAAAATACCCTTGGGCCATAAATGAAGCAAACGAAGTCCAAATAAAGTAAAACAATAGTACATTTTGACTATTTTGGACATTCTAAACCCAATGGTGGGGTCCGTTTCAGAAGACGGGACTCTAAAGATTAGGACACGTTAAAGTGTAGATTACCAAATTGCCCTTGACATGTCCAAAGCCAAATTCTGAGCCGAGAAGGTCTAAATTGACTTTCTTCGACGTTCTGGACCCAATGGTGAGGTCCATGTGATGAAATGAAGTATGAAAAAATGTGATACGTAAATATGTAACATATGAAATCAGATCTTACAATGTAATGAAGCTACCAAAAGAATATACGTTAAGAGAATAGCGCTTAGGTTAAAAGCTAGAATTTAATACGATCTAAACATAAAATAAGAACATCAATAGGAGATATTTGAGGTACATTGAAGTTCATAGATTGTTGTTAATTTTTCTTAGGAGCTACAAAAGGGAAAGGAAGGGCGTCGCAGTAAACGCCAATCTTGGAGTATAAGGTGAGTAACCCTGGATTTGAAGTGGAGATTTAACTCCACGGATTTGAAGATGTTTTAAAGTTCAAAATATCTGAAGCATTGAATGTTAAATTTCATATTACATATCCTGAAATTTCTTACCCCAAGGTTTGAAGATTTCATCATGAAACCATGAACATATTTTATTTAGTGTTCATCAAAGTATTATGAAAAGTTATGAAATAAATGTATTTAAATGCAAAGATAAACTGTGCACAAGCACCACAGATTTGTTGAGTATATTCGGAACTCAACCATGAAATGAAAAGTGTGCACAAGCACCACGGATTTGTTGAGTATCTTCGGAACTCAACCACAAAACGAAAAGTGCCAGGTAGCAGGATCTAATCCCCCAAGCATATGAGATATCTCCACGAAAAGTAAAGTGGGAGTCTGGTTCGAAACAGATTCCACCTAATCAAAGTGAAAAGATGAAAGATGCTTTTGAAAGTGGTAGCAGGTTTTTACCCTCATTTTCATTATGCATGTGTATATATTTTGAAGTAACGCTTTTGAAAGTGGTAGCAGGTTTTTACCCCCATTTTCACTATGCATGTGTATATCTTTTGAAGTAACGCTCTTTAAAGTGGTAGCAGGTTTTTACCCCTATTTTCACTATGCATGTTTATATCTTTCGAAGTAACGCTTTTGAAAATGGAAGTAGGTTTTACCCCTATTTTTATTATGCATGTTTATATGTTTTTGAAGTATATATACTCTATGTGAAGAAATGTATATTTAGCTTAAATACTTTAAATGTTTCAAAGCTATCCTTATGAAAAGTGCATATACTCTATGTGAAGAAATGTATATTTAGCTTGAATACTTTAAATGTTTCGAAGCTATCCTTATGAAAAGTGCATATACTCTATGTTCAAAGTATACGAGCAATTGGTAGGAAATATTTTATAAACTCTCATGTGCGAAACCATTGCCAATTGAAACCCTGTGACAAATGCTGGAATTACTCACAAGCTTAGATTAGCTTACCCGGACTTTGTTCGGACCCCCCTTTCAGGTGATAGAAAGCAAGTCCTGATTTTGATGAAGAAAGTGTTTGATTTATGCTCATTTTGTGGAAGGGCGTAGGAAGTTCATTGCAGGATTAGCAGATTTTGGGAAGCAACAAGACTAATATAGTTAGTCGTTTTTGGTTGCAGACAATATGTAAACGTTATGTAATTAAGTTCGAAGGACAAAGGAATATGTATTGTGTATAAACTTTAGAATTTTGTTTATGCTCTGAATGTAGAATCAGGTGTACCGCTTGGAAGAGCGGAAGTATTGGGCGAATGTGCGAAAGATTTAAATAAGAAAATAAAAGAAAAAGTTTTTACGCTTCTGCTAAATATAGGCCGCACCGCTGTCCAATATTGTTACTATGTTTCGCCTCACCAAAAGGCTCCCGAGCCTGAAGGCGGCGGTCGCGATCCGGGATCCACACAGGGTGGGTTTCGGGTCATAACATTTGGGCTCAATCTTTGCTCCTTATTCAAGCTTACAATTCTAAAACTCATGCATGCTAATTTAAAGCTTCCTTAAGTCCAAAAACAGTAAGTAAAACTGAACCTTTTTGGAGAGAGAAAAATAAAAGTTGAGTGATTACCTTGTGATGGCCGTCCCTCTTCTATCTTTGATCCTCAAGCTTCCTAGTTCTGCTTCCTTCTTTGCATGCAACATGCAATGAGGGTTTCACCTCTTTCCCATCACAAACTCCTCTTTCTCTCTCTCTCTACATTACTCTCTTTCTTTCTCTAGCTTCTCACTCTACAGATTTCTGCACCCACCTCCGATTGATTTCTGAATCTCAATTGCCCCACGCAACTCATACATATACATCACACATATTCTATTTTAAAATAATAAAATTGTTGCATGAAAGATGATTGGGCAATTTGGGAGGTGGAGGGACTATTTGTTGTACATATATACATATTTTGTGCATTATAGGGCATAATATGTGGGCAACCCAAGTGGCTAACTTTTTGGATGTAGGTTCCTTTAATATTTTTGGTCAAGGGTTTAAGTCCCCTTGGCCTCACTTTTGCCCATTTTTCCCATTTTATGCTTATGCCTTGTTTGGTTGGCATAGTTTACCATTTTAGCTATTTCCTCCATAATTTCTTTTCTATTGCTCTTTTTACGAAACGGTTTCTTCTGAGGGTTTCGTATTTTAGTTAGTTTCGATGTCAAAGGCCCTGTGTTGTTTATTATTTATTTATGGTCATCATAGTTTGCTAATTCGAGTTTCCACAGTGTTAAAATGACATCATTTTACCTAATTAATTGGTAATTAGGTTCAGGTATTACACCCTCCTTTCCAAACATGTTTAATTATTTTGTTGGTCTATCGTGACCGCTGAGAGATTCCCGATTAATTTCCTTGATTATTCTTTATGTCTGTCCTAATTAATAATTAGCGAACTAATAATTAATTAGTCGAGTCGGGGTGTTACATAACATGTGTGACTGCTTCCGCTATAATATTTAAACTTGATGTGATGTGTAATTTGAATGGGTTTTGGTTGCACGCTCGCGTCCCTTAATCTGCATAGGGCAGATTTTGGGTAATGACACTTAATGCTCTGAGTGTTTACTATTTAGGATTCCCTTAAGGTCTCTAATTAGGGTTCCTAATGCTTCTTGATTCCTCTTGTGGCTTACTTTAGCCCTTAGAGGGATCTTGGTCATTTTACCCTTTCATGTCCCATGTGGTTCGACACTCTATTTGCCTAATGGAACTTCATTTTTTAGTCCAATGGGTCTTTAAAACATTGTTATAGGTCCCTTTATTCTTCTGATACTCTTCTAATAGATTAATTAAGACTTAGGGATCTAAGTGCCATGTTAAAATTTGCTTCAAAATTCTGTTTTTCTTAAATGAACATCACTGTTGGGTTTGGAATGTAAAAAATACTTAACTCAGCCTTTTCTCGATCTTAATTAGCTTTCTTATGGCTTACTTTAGGTCCAAGAGTATTTTCATAATTTTGTACTTTCATGTTCGACAATCTTTGGGTTCTCAGATGCTCAATTAGACCTCATCATTAGGTCTAGAGCATCCAATAATGTTGGATATACCCCTTTCTATTCATTCCCAGTCTATTTGGTAGCCCATTTATCGTTAAAGGCAGTTTGGGAATTACCATTTTTGCATATCTATAGTTTGGGTAACTTATTTGACGAAACAAACTTCACAATTGAGTACAGATTATAAAAAATGTTAGGCTAGGTACCCTCGGCGTCATTGGAGTCTATTTGATAGCTTAATTTTACACTTATGATGTATTTAGAATTAGTCTAGTTAATTTGATCATATATTTCAGGTCTAGTTTGTCTAATTGGACTCCGTCATTGAATCCGGAATGCCCAAAAATGTTAAAAATGCCTCTTCTTACATTTTAATTTACCTTTATTAAACTACTTTTAGGCCTGAGGGTAAAATAGCAATTTACCCAAGTATTAAGGGCATTAACATAATAATTAATTATTTTCTAGGGTCTGTCCATAATTTCTTTAAAATTCTAAGGCCTGATTATAAGTATTAATAATTCCGATTCAATAGGGTTTGGGCTGAACCAACTAGTTCAGCCTATTAAGGTTTGAACCCTTTTAATTCATCATAAAATCGATCGAACTAGGCCAGTCTTACATGAATCGACGATTATCATTTGAAAGCTGACCGGTTTGGTTCGATCCATTATGTCAGCACCTCATATGCCAAAATGACGTCTCGTCATATATATTCAACAACTTGTTTGGTTACAAGATTAAGAACCAAATTGAAGATAACCCTATCCTTAACACGGATAACTAATCAATTTTGAAATTAAGTGTTGTTTGGTTGCCCAATTAACCAAGCTTAAAATTATCCCAAACTTGGATAAACTTATCTGTTGTTTGGCTGTATCAAAGGCAAAAATGTAGTTTTAAAAATTATAATTTAACCCTAGTCTTTTCTAGAAATGCCACTAAGACCTAGACCAAAATTAAAATTAATTCAAAAATTTTCCTCTAAAATAATTAAATATAATTTAAAAAACATAACTTTCTAAAATAATATTTTGGCCCCAACAATTTATATTAATTATAATTAGGCCCAAATAATGTAAGAATTAATTCAAAAATAGCTTCCTAAAATAATTAAATGATTGTTTTAAAATAGGAACTTATTGAAATTACACTAAGACCCCTAAAATTGTCCAGAATTATGAATTTTTCCCTAAACAATTCAAAAATGAGAATTTTACCCCTAAAAACTATATTTAGCATAAATAATGCTATATATAACCAAATTAAGATCCGAAAAAGCCTAACCTAGGGTTTTTTAACCTTTCGGACTCAATGCCAGATCTGATTTAGCAAAGGGATTTTATAAATATATAAACAAAGATTGATAGGCACATTTAATGAAACTTGACTACTTTAGTTAAGCAGCCAAATGATTAACAAAAAATACAAAAGTTTATACTTTAGTGATTTTAACTATTTTGAACTCAATGGTGGAGTCTATTTGACTAAATGAGGCTTGTAAAGTATAGGACTTTAAGAAATTTAGCCTTAAAATAGTACTTAATGAGTGTTAATCACTTTTATAAGACCTAAGGAGTAGTTAAGGAAGGAATAATTAGCTAAGAAATAAACTAAGATGAGTAACCCTGAACCTTGAAATGGAGACGGTTTCCATTAAATGTAGTTCTTTATAGCTTTATGACATTTTTCTGATTGTTGTATTAAATGTTTGAATTACATACTTTTAAGTAGCATCTCTTTATGTCACGACCCGAAACCACCCTATGCGGATCTCGTATCGTGGGGCCGACTTCATGGCCGTCCCTACTTTTTCCATTCTTTTACCAATGATAACAGTAAATAATATAAACATGACATTAAAGTGCGGAAGCTTTATTACTATTATTGTTCAAAGACTAAACTTCAAACTAACAATAAACTGATCCTAAACCACTCTTAGGTGGTGAGTACATGGGAGAGACTTCATTCATTACTATTATGCTCTTCAACTGTCTCTTTAATCTCCTGATCTCCTACTATGGTTCTGTAACATTCTCACCTGAAAACAATTTAGTAAGGGGTGAGCTACAAACTCAGTAAGTAGAAACCTATCCCCAATACGGGGTTAGAGTAATCGTGGAACATATAAGATCATAGATGAACATGATAGCCAGTCATGGAAACAATTTCAGTCAACAGTAAGGTGCCAAAATGGCCAATGAACAGTAAGACATGATAACCCAATAAGAACAGTGATATAAAATGAATACGGGAACATTCAACGTTCACAATCGACGTAAATGTACTGCCACAATGGAATGATCTCAATCGAGTCAAATGAATAAAGGTATTGTCAACATGGAACTATCAAGAGTGAAATGAAACATCACATGAATCCAATGAACATCACATAACAGTCAACATGAACGATGCATTTACTCTGTTCAGGGTTTGGCAGACCCTCGATCTTTTGGGGCCCGGCATACCCCCCTTTAACATGAAGGCATATAAAATGCCATTAAAACTCACTGCGTATAAACGCCATCATTGCCACATGTCCGTTTGACCCCTAGGTCCAGTCAATCAGATAGCATCAAAAGGATAATGTGTCTGAGCACAAAACCCAGCATTTAACATAAATTAGGATTATATCATATTCCATATGAGGTGTGCAAAACGTGGAACATCATAACATAAGCATACAGTGAATAACATCAACACAATGAATCAAGCCATGAACCATCAACCAATAGACATCCACCAGGTAGAACAATATCCATGGTGGGAACAATAACAGTGGGTATAAATACATGAGTACAAAATTGGCAGTATAGAAAGATCGTGGCTTGGAAAACCACGTATAAAAGATAGAAATCCGCTTACCTTATCAATGTCTTAATATCCCGTGACTTCCTCCTTTCCTTTTGACTTGCCTATAAATCAATAAACACGTTTAAGCTTCCATATAATTTACCGAATTTATGCCTCGTTACTCTAAATACCTCCCGTTCTAATTTATGCTTTACGATTTCCATTTTAAACTTAATTTACCAAAGGGCAAAATGGTCATTTACGTGTCTCTACTTTTTGGGTTCTGTTTTCATAATTTGGACTTCACCGTTAAGTCCAGTAGGTTTGAATTAATAAAAATTCACTATTACTTAACTAAATCGGAGTCCGTTTGACTTACCTTTGAGGTAGGGGCATTTTGGTCATTTTGGCATTCTACGGTTATTTTATTTTTTTGGGACTCCGTCTCGTAAAACGGACCTCACTATCAAATTCAGAGGGTCCAAAATAGTAAGTTTTCATTATTCGTTCTACTAATTTAGGCGTCATAATTAAATTTAAAATTTATTAATTTAAATAATTTATTTAAATTAATTAATCTGGATAATACATATCGTATTTGAGCCCAAACAGACCACATGTGCCTTGGTGGCATAGTGGCTAAGCTTCTCACCCTTACTCCTTTGGTCACAGGTTCAATTCACTGCCATACCAATTTTTCATTTAACATTTTCCATTGTTTTTCATTTCCTTGTTCAAGTTTAACCCAACCATTGGATAGCTTCTCATTTCCAACCAAACACTATCTAAACTCGAATTTAAAAATTTACCCATGAAGTACAAGTGTTGGGCAGTCATCTGAATGGGTGGGTCGGGTCAGGCCCGACCCGGTTTGGCCAAAATAAAACTGGAAAACCCAGCAGCCGCACAGCAACACTCCAGCGTGTTGGTTGTCTTCTCCGTCAACGGCGACTTGCCGACGACGGATTTTCTTACGTTTTTCAGTGGGGTTCACACCTACCAGTCATGGGCAACTCAAATCTACCGTCGGATTTCAAATCAGAGTGCCGGAGCACTCCCAAAATAACCGGAATAGTAGCGCACCAGGGGCTGTGCGGTTTTCCGGCAGCCCCTTTCCCTTCCGTTTTCTCTTGTTTTCTCCTATGGTTTCAATCCTGATTTGATTCTAAAATGTCCCTACACCCAAGAGAATCAATTACCCATGATCTAACCCAATTAATCGCAACAAAATCGCCCCACCCGATCAGTTTTTCTCCTCTGTTTTTCACCGTTTCCCCACGTTCAGTTCTGTTCGTTTTTTTTTTTCTTTGTTTTCCTTGATTCAATTCCAACACCAACCCAGTTCCATGCATCAATTAAGTTCCCATCCTCCACAAGATTCTATATCAAAGTAGGAATTCATGCTTTAAAAATCCAAGACGAAAGGTTCAGTGGTTTACCCTGTTCCGAGTGATCCCCTGTCCTGGGCGATGACAATGAGTGGAAGGGATTGGAGTTTGGCTCTTGAATCAGCGTTGCTGATTCGCAATCCACTGTGGTGGCAAATTCTAATTTTTTTGCAAACGGATCGGTGATGAATCCGTGAGAACACCGAGGTAGTCGATGCGGCGATCGTGCCATCATCGCGACCTTTCTTTGTTTTAATCTCGGTCACTCTCCGATCAACGGCTTCCGGTGCCATGCCATGACGATCATCCCATCCGCCCTTGGGCAAGGCGGTCGAGCCGGAGCCGAGCTTCCGAGAGTAGCGGTGGTCGTCGCAATAGCCGTGGGTTTGGAGAGAACCAGCGTTCTGGAGTTTCTCCCTGTTCTCTTCCTCTCATTTCTTTTTTTTTTTCCTCTTTATTCTCCCCATTCCGTTTCTCTCTCAACCAGTAACCTCCCCTTTTCAGCACCCTTTCATTTTCTTACTCATAACTCTCCATCATTTATATGTAACCCCCCCTTTATGTTAATATATATATATATATCCACCCATATACATGTATATATATATATATCTAACACCACATGCCATAACATAATTTTTATTTATTTATTTATTTATTTTATTTCTAATTCTTATTTTATTTTTATTATTTTATTTTTATTTCCATATTCGTTAATGGCTTGCTCGATATAGCCCGTCATTGTCCGTATATTCGAAACCATTTAAATTTCACAATCGTCTATTCCTTTCGATACCATGACATAAAGCTCTATCGGTTCGGTTTACATGGCTCGCTCGGTTACGATTTGGGTCAGGGTATTACACTTTAAATATTTTAAATAACATAGATAGCTTAATGAAGTTTTACAAGCATGTTTTAAAGGCCATCTTACACAACATAAGCACAAACACTGCGGGGAGTAAAGAGCCGGTTAACATGAACCTTGCTGGGAGTAAAGAGCCAGTAAACTTTTAGTAAGTCATTTACAATACGAATCAGCCAGGAGTCTAAATCCAATAAGCATAGTAAGCCAAGAGCTCTAAATTACTTATGGTCACAATGTGACAACTTATGGTCCCACGGGACAAAACTTATAAATGTTTGGCATGCATTATTTTATCATTTGCTTACGAGCATCATATTTTATGTTACCACGATTTATCTTGCAAAACTAACTAACAAAATCACTTGCATGATTTATTATATATCTTACAACTCAGTTATATGTATATGTTTTATGAATGTCAGTAGCTTTCACTACAACTCTTTTTACTATTATCCATGAAAGATTATGTAAGGGATTTTCCAAAAATCTATGGCAGGGAACTTGTGCTACTCATGAGCTTTTCACAAAGCTCTCGGGGTTTTATCCTGTATTTTTTAGGTGAAGGCCCAAATAGCACAGCCTTAGGAAATGGTCTATATATTATAAAAATTTTTGTAGAAGACTCTAGCTTTTAACCAACATAGCTTTGTTTTGTTTTAGGATGCTAAGAGAAGTTTTTATGGGATGTAATATTAAACCTTGATGTTATGAAATTATCATAACTTATTATATGCTCTGCTAAATAAATGATGGAATCCATGTTTTATTTTCACTACTAAATATATTGTTTGGACCAAGGGGTCCAATATTGTAATTGGCTAATCCGGTTTCACAAAATGTTCTTTGTGTGTAATCATTTCATAAATCCTAGGAGTAAGTACCTCAATGCTCGTTCTACTCCAAGATCGTCCAAGAGACATTACCATGCATCACTACCGGTCGACTTGGTTCACGAAGGATATAATGGACTTTTGTATGTAATTTGGTTCTCACACACTCACATCATGCATCCATTGCATATAGTCTTTGTAATATCCCGACCCGGGATACCGGGTCACATGACACGTACTACGAGGGAAGAAAATCATATATATATATAATTAATTGATTATTACATTAATTAATTAATTATAAGACTTGATATATATATATGTATTAATTAAATGTATGTAAAATGTATATATGTATATATATATATTAAATAAATGAAATATGAAAAAGATGAAAAGTGAAGAGGTGAACAATGTGAATGTGTGTGTGTGTGTCGGCAAATGTGTGTATGTGTCTTGTATATATATGTGTATATGTATATATATGTATATAATATGTATAAATATCTATGGGAAATTAATGCAAAGTAGGAAAGAGAGAAGGCTGAAATTATGGGATGGGAAGTCTATGTAGGGCTAGAATTCAGAATGTAGAAAGAGAAAGATAGCTGTAGAGAGAGAGAGAGGTGGGAGGAGTGAGAAGAGTCGGTCACTTCTCTATAAAGGCCAAGCATGCAAATCATGCTTTCTTCTTGCTAAAGAAACCAAAAGAACAAGAACTGAAGAGAAGAGAAGAAGGATTAGAGCAAGAAAGAGGAGGAAAACCAACCAAAAAGGTGAGAATGTTCAAACTGTCAAAATTCCCTCTCTAGAATTTCTCTACATATGAACTGATTTAAAGCTTCCATTTTGTATATATGATGTTTAGAACACGTCTAAACTTTAACAAGCATGAAAATCTAGCTTAAAAACACCTAAGATTGCATGACCCATAAGCCACGGCCATGGATGGACCTTGCTCAAGCAGGTCTGATCGGAGGGAAACCAAACTTGGTTTGGTGTATAGGGACCTCTTTTAGACCACACAAACATGTTAAAAACGTGTGACCGCGACCAAAAAGCATGAACAAAGGCCCTCAAATGTTAAGTTGCAGGTTTCGGGTCTACACCCCAAACCTCTAAACGCATGATTTAAGCCGTTTATTTAAATGAAAACTTGATCTCCATGAAGAGGGGATCACAACAGGCCAAACCTCATAAAAAATGGTCAAGAAACGAGTGTGAACCGAGGCTATTACAGGTTTAGCTATCATGTCCAAAACCGAACATATGAAGGAGTTTTAAACTCCAAAACGAATGCCAATCTACTCGATTATCACTTAGAAACATTTTGGGACAAAAACAGTCGAGCTTGGAAGAGTAAAACGTCACGAAATAGGAGAAAAAGGAAATCGGGAATTAGGGTTTTCAGTCGGTCGCTCGGGGAAGACGACCGAGTCGACTCGTGCACCGTTTAAAACGGTGGGTGGACTCGGGACAGGTGGCAGCCTTGGGGCTTGCCACCGAGTTATTGGAACGACGCCGTTTAGGGGCGTATACGGTTATATATAAACCGTGTTATAAAAAAATTAAGAGAAAGGAAGCAAATCGTGGCTAAGGGGTTTCGATCCCTAACCCTCGCGCGTGGGAAGTCTTCTCCTTTCCACTCGGCCACGCGCTCACATGTGTCCATTTATAAACACGATATATATATATATATATATATTATAATGTATATAATACGGAAATTAAAAAGGTGCAACCGCACCTGGTGGGACTCGATCCTGTGATGTATGGGGAGGGACATGGCACGCTGGCCAGCGTGCCATCCTACTCAACCTATTCCTTATTCCCCATTAATAATATATATATTACATGTTATAATTAATTTAATTTAATTTGATTAATTAAATTAATTACTCCGAAATGGCCCGTTGTCCAAAAATTACAAGTTATATATGTAACCTTACTATCTTGGACCCCCTAAGCCCATTGGTGAGGTCCACGACATGAGATGAGGTCCCGAAAAATTTAAGACCCCTAGAAAATGTCAAAATGACCAAAATGCCCTTGCCCCATAAACAAGTCAAACAAAGTCCAAATTTAATAAATGAATAGTGTATCCTTACTATTTCGGATATTCTGAGACTAATGGTAGGGTCCGTTTTACGAGACAGAGCCCGAAAAATAAAGTCACGTAAGGGGTAAATGACCAAAATACCCCTTGACCAAAATTGACAAATTATTAATGTATTCTTACTATTTTGGACCTTCTGAGTCCAATGGTGAGGTCCACAACACGAGGCGGGGTCCCGAAAAATAAAGACACGTAAAGGGGTAAAATGACCAAAATACCCGTGGTACCCCTAAAGCCAAAATGAAATCAAAGAAGGTCTAAATTAACTTTCCTTGACATCCCGGACTCAAAAATGGAGTCCAAATTACGAAACGAAGTACAGAAAAATATGACACGTAAAACGGTAAATGACCATTTTGCCCTTTTACATATAACAGTCCGAATTAAATGTTACGAAAGCCTAAACCGACTTTCTTGGACACTCCGGACTCAATGGTAGAGTCTATTCGACCTAAAGAAATGTCTAAAATAAAAAGACATAAAATTTGATGAATAGCATCTGTTAGATGACTATGAACTGAAGTATTGCCAAAGAACTAAACTGAGGCAAGTACGAGAAACGAAATACGAAAAGACACGACACGTAAACACGTCAAATAAATAACTTTAAATTAAAGTTAATGGAACTCCCAGAAGAGTATAAATTGAAGTAGATTCAATTTCTAACACATTAAATTGTGTCATAGGTTAAGAATACGAGTTACGTTAAGTACATATGAATTTATGAAATCATTGTAGGATCAAATCCGATTTAAGCATAAGTTAAGGAATATCGAGATGATATTACAATGAATGTGAAGTTGATGAGATATTTATGAATTGTTCTTAGGAACTACAAGGAAAGTGGGAAAGCGCATTATTAGCACTAACCCTAAAGAGCCAAGGTGAGTAACCCTGTGTTTGAATTGGAAATTTAACTCCGTGATTTAAAAAGAGTTTAAAGTATAAGATATGAAGTATTTGAAGTTTCAAATTCAGTATTTTACATGATTCAGTTTTTAATTATTATGTTTTATAAACTCATGGTGACGTGCTCAGTGATTGGTTTCTGCAACAGTTTTTCCTTCAAATACTTTTCAGCATGTCTAGTTTAAAATGCAATTATTGTTAAATATTCTGAATTTGTTTATTTCAAGTATACGAATGTTTATCACGAAGTTATAAATGTTATGTTTTTAAGTACTCACGAGAGTTATCTATTTTGATGTACTCACATGCTAAATATATTTTTAATGCAAGATTAATGGTGCATAAGCACATAGACAGGATTCTGAGTTTTCAGTTGCCCTGTAAAATAGGCAGGATTTTGGGTTGTACGGAACCCAATTGCCCTGTAAAATGCCAGGTAGCAGGATCTAATCCCCCAGGCATGAGATATCTCCATTTATAAGTAAGATGGGAGTCCGGTTCGAAACGGATTCCACTAATGAAAGTGATAAGATGACAAATGATTTGAAAATGGAAGCAGGTTTTACCCTCATTTTCAATATGCATATGTTTTGAGTTTTTATATACTCTATTTAAGAAATACATGATATGGAATATGTTTTAAAAGTTCACATGTATAAGTTTAGCTTGAATACTTTAAATGTTTCAAAGCTATTGTTTTACGAAATACATATGTTTTGAGTTACATACTCTATTTGACGAAGTATAAGTATAGCTTGAATACTTCAAATGTTTCAAAGCTATTGTCTTACGAAATGCAAAATGTTTTGAGTTATATACTCTATTGACAAAGTATGAGTTTAGCTTGAATACTTTAAATGTTTCAAAGCTATATGATTTAAGGAATACATATATTCTGTATTCAAAGTATACGAACAATTGGCGGTGATTATTTTACAAACTCTTATGTACTAAACCACTGCTAATTGAAAACCCCATGACGAATGCTGGAATTGCTCACAAGCTTAGATTAGCTTACCCGGACTTTGTTCGGACCCCCCTTTCAGGTGATGCAGCAGACAGGGTCTTAAGGACAACGACGATGAGTCTAGCTGTTTTTGGGAAGATATGTTTAAGTAGTTTCTCTTCAGAAACCTATGAACTCTAGTAGTACATTTTGTATTAGTAGACAATGTAAGAATATGTATTAAGCCCTCAGGGCAACTGAACATGTATTGTATTAATGTTATAAGTCTTTAAGTTTTCGTTATACTCTGAATGTGTAACCATGTATGCTATGTATGGAGCGGCAGTATCGGACGGATGTGCGTAAATTTAAATAAGAAAAGAAAAGAAAAAGTTTTTCACGCTTCCGCAATACGCATGTCGCACGTCTATTCGATACCGTTGCATATGCGAGCCTTGTCTCGGGGCCCTCGGGTCTCGGGGCGGCGATCGCGATCCGGTGATCCGCTTAGGGTGGGTTTCGGGTCGTGACAGTCTTTGTCATAACATCATGTGTGTGTTAGACTTGTGATTGTGAAACAATTTTTCCAAAATGCATCTTTAAATTTCTAAGAAAAAATTTAGTTCACAAGACAAGCTAAAACGAGCAACTCTGTTGCTCGTTCGAACGAGAAATAGAAAGTTCATTTTCATTTGTTCGAAATACCTATATTAAACGAAGAGCTACAACCTCAGAATTATGCTTTTTTGATATTCATTCCTTGTTCGTTCAAATGAATGATGTCACGACCCAAAACCCACCCTGTACGGATCTCGCATCGCAACTGCCACCCTCAGGCTCGGAGACCCTAGGGCGAAGGCTCACATAAGCAGCGGTATCGAATAGATGTGTGACACGTGGTTGCGGAAGCGTAAAAAACTTTTTCTTTTCTTTTCTTATTTTTAAATTACGCACATCCGTCCGGTACTGCCACTCTATACATAGCATACATGATTTAACATTCAGAGTATAACTAAAAACTTAAAGACTTATAAACAATACATGTTTAGTTGCCCCGTGGGGCTTATACATAACAGGGTACCACTTTACTAATACAAGATTTCATATTTAATATTCGTAGTGCTAGACAAAATTACTTGAACATAACTTCCAAAAACAGCATATTCTTCATCATCGTCCTTTAATCCAAACTGCCCTTAATCACCTGAAAGGGGGATCCGAACAAAGTCCGGGTAAGCTAATCTAAGCTTGTGAGCAATTCCAGTATTCGTCATGGGGTTTCAATTAGCAGTGGTTTTTGGTACATAAGAGTTTGTAAAACATTCACTGCTAATTGCTCGTATACTTGAACATAGAACATATGCATTTCTTAAAATAGATAGCTTTGAAACATTTAAAGTATTCAATCTAAACTCGTACTTCGTCAAATAGAGTATATAACTCGAAACATATGCATTTCATAAAACAGATAGCTTTGAAACATTTAAAGTATTCAAGCTAAACTCGTACTTCATCAGATAAAGTATATAAACTTTAAAACACATAAATATGTATTGTGAAAATGAGGGTAAAACCTGCTTTCATTTTCAAAATCACTTTGTCATCTTTTCTCTTTAATTAGGTGGAATCTATTTCGAACCAGACTCCCATTTTACTGCCAATACTGCCGATCTCATTTGCCGAGGGGATTAGATCCTGCTACCGGACATTTACTGTTGAATCTCAAAGGATTTCAACCATCATACGGGGTGGTACTTAGTACCATTTATCTTATAAAACATTTATCACATGACTTCTTCAATAGATACTTTCATGAGTATTTAAAACATGAATTGTATAACTTCTACAATAGAACTTCAAATACTTGTAACAATCAAATTCAAAATATTTAACAAGATTTGTATTTTAACTTAGACATGCTGAAAATACATTTTTAAGAAAACTGTAAAGAAAACATTTACTGAGCATGTCACAATAGGGTATATAAAGATAGAACAATTTAAAACTGAATCATGTAAATACTGAATTTGAAAATTCAACACTTCATATCTTTGAACTTAAAACCTTTTCAAATCCATGGAGTTAAATCTCCACTTCAAATACAAGGTTACTCACCTCGGTCCTTTAGGGTTAGTGCTAATAATGCGCTTTCCCACTTCCTTTGTAGTTCTTAAGAACAATTCATAAACATCTCATCAACTTCACATTCATTGTAATATCATCTCGATATTCCTTAACTTATGCTTAAATCGTATTAGATCCTAAAGCGATTTCATAATTTCATATGTACTTAACTTAACTCGTACTCTTAACCTATGACACAATTTAATGTGTTAGAATTTAAATTTATTTCAATTTATACTCTTCTGGTAGCTCCATTAACTTCAAATTAAATTTATTTACTTCACATATTTACGTGTCGTGTCTGTCACGACCCGAAACCCACCCTATAAGGATCTCGTGTCGCGGGGCCGACCCGAAGGTCGTCCCTACTTTTTCCATTCCTGTATCATAGTACTAATATGCAATGTACTAAAAATTTTAAACAATGAACAGCAGAAGTCTTTATCAATTACAGTAATCCAGCGGAAGTCTTTTAATAATTTAAACAGCGGAAGTCTATGAAATACATGACATAGTTCTACATAAGACAAAATGAGAACTCAACGTAACCAGCACTTGGGGGTGGTGAATACATGGGAGAACTAACAAAGATTGGTACAGCACTTCAAAATGTCCCCCTACGCTCTCAGACTCCTACTGGGGTCTCGCAGCGTCATCACCTGAAATGGGGGGTAAGTGGGGTGGAATGAGCTACAAAGCTCAGTAAGTAAATGCAGATCTCCAACACTGGTATTGTAATATCCCGACCCGGGATACCGGGTCACATGACACGTACTACGAGGGAAGAAAATCATATATATATAATTAATTGATTATTACATTAATTAATTAATTATAAGACTTGATATATATATATATATATATATGTATTAATTAAATGTATGTAAAATGTATATATGTATATATATATTAAATAAATGAAATATGAAAAAGATGAAAAGTGAAGAGGTGAACAATGTGAATGTGTGTGTGTGTGTCGGCAAATGTGTGTGTGTGTCTTGTATATATATGTGTATATGTATATATATGTATATAATATGTATAAATATCTATGGGAAATTAATGCAAAGTAGGAAAGAGAGAAGGCTGAAATTATGGGATGGGAAGTCTATGTAGGGCTAGAATTCAGAATGTAGAAAGAGAAAGATAGCTGTAGAGAGAGAGAGAGAGGTGGGAGGAGTGAGAAGAGTCGGTCACTTCTCTATAAAGGCCAAGCATGCAAACCATGCTTTCTTCTTGCTAAAGAAACCAAAAGAACAAGAACTGAAGAGAAGAGAAGAAGGATTAGAGCAAGAAAGAGGAGGAAAACCAACCAAAAAGGTGAGAATGTTCAAACTGTCAAAATTCCCTCTCTAGAATTTCTCTACATATGAACTGATTTAAAGCTTCCATTTTGTATATATGATGTTTAGAACACGTCTAAACTTTAACAAGCATGAAAATCTAGCTTAAAAACACCTAAGATTTCATGACCCATGAGCCACGGCCATGAATGGACCTTGCTCAAGCAGGTCTGATCGGAGGGAAACCAAACTTGGTTTGGTGTATAGGGACCTCTTTTAGACCACACAAACATGTTAAAAACGTGTGACCGCGACCAAAAAGCATGAACAAAGGCCCTCAAATGTTAAGTTGCAGGTTTCGGGTCTACACCCCGAACCTCTAAACTCATGATTTAAGCCGTTTAATTAAATGAAAACGTGATCTCCATGAAGAGGGGATCACAACAAGCCAAACCTCATAAAAAATGGTCAAGAAACGAGTGTGAACCGAGGCTATTACAGGTTTAGCTATCATGTCCAAAACCGAACATATGAAGGAGTTTTAAACTCCAAAACGAATGCCAATCTACTCGATTATCTCTTAGAAACATTTTGGGACAAAAACAGCAAGGATCCATGGATCCAAACTGCACGAAATAGGAGAAAAAGGAAATCGGGAATTAGGGTTTTCAGTCGGTCGTTCGGGGAAGACGACCGAGTCGACTCGTGCACTGTTTAAAACAGTGGGTGGACTCGGGACAGGTGGCAGCCTTGGGGCTTGCCACCGAGTTATTGGAACGACACCGTTTAGGGGCGTATACGGTTATATATAAACCGTGTTATGAAAAATTAAGAGAAAGGAAGCAAATCGTTGCTATGGGGTTTCGATCCCTAACCCTCGCGCGTGGGGAAGCCCTCATTTTCCACTCGGCCACGCATGCGCGTGTGTCACTCAAGGGGCAGAATTTATATATAAAATATATATAAAATGAAACAAAAATTAAAAAGGTGCAACCGCACCTGGTGGGACTCGATCCTGTGATGTATGGGAAGGGAGATGGCACGCTGGCCAGCGTGCCATCCTATTCAACCTAGTCTTTATTCCCCATTAATAATATATATATTACATGTTATAATTAATTTAATTAAATTTAATTAATTAAATTAATTACTCCGAAATGGCCCGTTGTCCAAAAATTACAAGTTATATATGTAACCTTACTATCTTGGACCCCCTAAGCCCATTGGTGAGGTCCACGACATGAGATGAGGTCCCGAAAAATTTAAGACCCCTAGAAAATGTCAAAATGACCAAAATGCCCTTGCCCCATAAACAAGTCAAACAAAGTCCAAATTTAATAAATGAATAGTGTATCCTTACTATTTCGGATATTCTGAGACTAATGGTAGGGTCCGTTTTACGAGACAGAGCCCGAAAAATAAAGTCACGTAAGGGGTAAATGACCAAAATACCCCTTGACCAAAATTGACAAATTATTAATGTATTCTTACTATTTTGGACCTTCTGAGTCCAATGGTGAGGTCCACGACATGAGACGGGGTCCCGAAAAATAAAGACACGTAAGGAGGGTAAAATGACAAAAATACCCCTGGTACCCCTAAAGCCAAAATGAAATCAGAAAAGGTCTAAACCGACCTTCTTAAACACTCCGGACTCAATGGTAGAGTCTATTCGACCTAAAGAAATGTCTAAAATGAAAAGACATAAAATTTGATGAATAGCATCTGTTAGATGACTATGAACTGAAATGTTGCCAAAGAACTAAACTGAGGCAAATACGAGAAATGAAATACGATAAGACACGACACGTAAACATGTTAAGTAAATAACTTTAAATTAAAGTTAATGGAACTCCCAGAAGAGTATGATTGTAGAAATCTATTTTTCTTGACATGGTAAATTGTGTTTTAAACAGATAATTAACTAAACACAAAATGAGCCAAGAAAAGGAAGTCACTCCTATGATGACAAGGGCCCAATTGGCAAGTGACCCAAGACAGCAAGCTTTCCGGGAACAACTTGAAAGACAGCTGCAGTTGATTCAAAATCGCATCCGAATTTCTAAAACAAATGAAATATGCTGCGTAAGCCCCTTTATTTACAAGACAATAACAAAGGAGCAATTAGCCGCTAAACAGCTTAAGAAACGGGAAGATACGGAAACATTGCAGGAATGGCTTCAAAGGTTAAAGGAAGCCAGGGGCAAAGCACCCAAATAGAGCAGGACTAAAAGTACAAGGTGAGTAACCCTGTGTTTGAATTGGAAATTTGACTCCATGATTTAAAAAGGGTTTTAAGTATAAGATATGAAGTATTTGAAGTTTCAAATTCAGTATTTACATGATTCAGTTTTTAATTGTTCTGTTTTAGAAATTCATTGTGACATGCTTAGTGATTGGTTTCTGCAACAGTTTTTCCTTCAAATACTTTTTAGCATGTCTAATTAAAATGCAATTATTGTTAAATATTCTGAATTTTCTTATTTAAAGTATACGAATGTTTATTACGAATTTATGAAAAGTATCTATAAGACAAGTCACATGATAAATGTTTTACAAGATGAATGGTGCATAAGCACTTAGACAGGATTCTGAGTTTTCAGTTGCCCTGTAAAATAGGCAGGATTTTGGGTTTTACGGAACTCAATTGCCCTGTAAAATGCCCGGTAGCAGGATCTAATCCCTCAGGCAGATGAGATATCTCCATAGATAAGTAATATGGGACTCCGGTTCGAAACGGATTCCACTAATGGAAGTGATAAGACGACAAATGATTTGAAAATGGAAGCAAGTTTTTACTCTCATTTTCATTATGCATATGTTGAGTTTTATATACTCTATTTAAGAAATACATGATATGTTATATGTTTTAAAGTTCACATGTATAAGTTTAGCTTGAATGTTTTAAATATTTCACAGCTACATGTTTTAAGGAATGCATATGTCTTGTATTCAATTATATGAACAATTGGCGGTGACTATTTTACGAACTCTTATGTACTAAACCACTGCCAATTGAAGAACACCATGACGAATACTGGAATTGCTCACAAGCTTAGATTAGCTTACCCGGACTTTGTTCGGACCCCCTCTTTCAGGTAATTAGCAGCAGTTTGGATTAAGGACGATGATGACAAATCTGCTGATTTTGGGAGGACATGATTAAATAGTCTCTTTTGATAAGTCTGTAAACTCTAATAGTACTTTTATATTAGTAGACATAGTAAGGTCATGTAATAAGCCCTCTGGGCAAATCGGATATGTATGGTATGAATGTATGAAGTCTTTAAGTTTTTAGTTATACTCTGAATGTGTAACCATGTATGCTATGTATGCAGCGGCAGTACCGAACGGATGTGCATAATTTAAAAATGAGAAAAGAAAAGAAAAAGTTTTTCACGCTTCCGCAAAACGTATGTTGCACATCTATTCGATACCGCTGCATATGCAAGCCTTGTCTCGGGGCCCTCGGGTCTCGGGGCGGCGATCGCGATCCGGTAATCCGCTTAGGGTGGGTTTCGGGTCGTGACAACATGGTATCAGAGCACTAGGTATTAGGTCTTTTGGGAAAAGACTGAAATTTAAGTTAAGAATGATTAAGATTAGTTCTAGGTTGACTTAAGATCAACTTAGTGATTCGAAAATAGAATTATGAGTTAGGTAAGTCCTAGGCTACCTAAATATGTGAAGTACGTAATATGAAGTAAAGGCGGGGTATGGGACCCGCGATATATGAAATGATTATGTGAAGTATATGTTATGATATGAAGGCGGGGTATGGGACCCGCATTATATGAAATAGATACGCGAAGTACGTAATGTAATGTAAAGGCGAGGTATGGGACTCGCAGTTCATGAATTAGATAGGTAAGTACGTGATATGTAATGTAATGTAAAGGCAGGGTATGGGACCTGCACTAGAGTAAGTCAAGTTATTAAGAAGTACGTATATGATAGGAAAGCGGGGTATGGGACCCGTGTTTAAGTAAAAGAAATAGGGATAATAAAATGTATCCCACATTGAGAACATGAAGTAAATAAAAGTAAATTTTATGCAATGAACATGTGATAGAAAACTAATGGATGTGTGTTTTTCAGCAAAAATGGTAAATACCAGAAGGACTACGGGAAGTTCCGAGGACAGAATGGATAGGATGGAGCAACTTATAGAAGCAATGGGCCGAACATTGGCAGGTATCCAAGCTCAGGGCCAAATGCCCCAACCAGTGCCCCAACCAGTCCAAGCTCTTGAACCTCCACTGAATCTGGTACGACCTGCTGAGGCAGCCAACACATCGACTTATAAAACATTCCAAGGATTCAAACCACCTAGGTTTGATGGACTGGATACAACGATTAGTGCAGAATCATGGGTGAGAGAGATGGAGCGCATTTTTACCGTGATGCCTTGCACAACTGAACAGAAAGTCTCCTACGCTGCTTTCACTTTTAAAGATGCAGCACACGAGTGGTGGCTTTTAGAAAGAGATAAGGAACCACCCATGACTTGGGAGAGGTTCTTGGAAGTACTCTATGAAAAGTACTTTCCGAGATCATTAAGAAATCAAAAGATAGCCGAATTTGCAACCCTAACCCAGGGAATGATGACGGTGGCCGAGTACGAGACTAAATTTATGAATCTGGCTCGTTTCGCACCACACATGATCCACACTGAGGATTTGAAAGCTAGAAGTTTGAATGTGGTCTCAAAGATAACATTAGGTATCGATTGGAACCTTTTGAGCTTCCGACATACAACGCGGTTGTGGACCGTGCCAAAATATTTGAAAGAGCTGGAATAGCCTTGTCCCAAAAAAAGGATAAGAAACAGATGGGCCCCTTGCCTCAACAAATGAAGAAGACCAAAACAGGAGGAGGCAGGAGTACTACATCTGTAAATGAGGAAGGTAATGTTAGTCAAAAGACAGTAGAAACTCCCACATGCCCTACCTGCCAAAAGAAACATTTTGCCCCTTGTCGACAGGGTACCAACGTTTGCTACAAATGTGGACAACCAGGGCATCGTGTCAAGGAGTGCCCCAAATGGAGTTCAGCTACCAAGGAACCTACTGCTATAGCTTCATCGGCTACGCCGCAGGCTCGGACTGCTGAAAAAGGAAAAGGAACTCAAGAACCTACGAGGTACGGGCGAGTTTTCAATATATTTTCTGAAGCTGCTCAAGCCTCTAAGGATAATTAGGTATATGATCAAATCTTTAAATTCTGTCGTATATGCTTATGGTTTAGATTTAAACTCTAGATATGTTAATGATGAAATGTTAAACAAGGAATTTCCTAATCTTCAAAGGTGGGAACAAACGAGTTTTGGGGACAAAACTCTTTTAAGTAGGGAAGAATGTAATATCCCGACCCGGGATACCGGGTCACATGACACGTACTACGAGGGAAGAAAATCATATATATATATAATTAATTGATTATTACATTAATTAATTAATTATAAGAGTTGATATATATATATATATATGTATTAATTAAATGTATGTAAAATGTATGTATGTATATATATATTAAATAAATGAAATATGAAAAAGATGAAAAGTGAAGAGGTGAACAATGTGAATGTGTGTGTGTGTGTCGGCAAATGTGTGTGTGTGTCTTGTATATATATGTGTATATGTATATATATGTATATAATATGTATAAATATCTATGGGAAATTAATGCAAAGTAGGAAAGAGAGAAGGCTGAAATTATGGGATGGGAAGTCTATGTAGGGCTAGAATTCAGAATGTAGAAAGAGAAAGATAGCTGTAGAGAGAGAGAGAGGTGGGAGGAGTGAGAAGAGTCGGTCACTTCTCTATAAAGGCCAAGCATGCAAATCATGCTTTCTTCTTGCTAAAGAAACCAAAAGAACAAGAACTGAAGAGAAGAGAAGAAGGATTAGAGCAAGAAAGAGGAGGAAAACCAACCAAAAAGGTGAGAATGTTCAAACTGTCAAAATTCCCTCTCTAGAATTTCTCTACATATGAACTGATTTAAAGCTTCCATTTTGTATATATGATGTTTAGAACACGTCTAAACTTTAACAAGCATGAAAATCTAGCTTAAAAACACCTAAGATTTCATGACCCATGAGCCACGGCCATGAATGGACCTTGCTCAAGCAGGTCTGATCGGAGGGAAACCAAACTTGGTTTGGTGTATAGGGACCTCTTTTAGACCACACAAACATGTTAAAAACGTGTGACCGCGACCAAAAAGCATGAACAAAGGCCCTCAAATGTTAAGTTGCAGGTTTCGGGTCTACACCCCGAACCTCTAAACTCATGATTTAAGCCGTTTAATTAAATGAAAACGTGATCTCCATGAAGAGGGGATCACAACAAGCCAAACCTCATAAAAAATGGTCAAGAAACGAGTGTGAACCGAGGCTATTACAGGTTTAGCTATCATGTCCAAAACCGAACATATGAAGGAGTTTTAAACTCCAAAACGAATGCCAATCTACTCGATTATCTCTTAGAAACATTTTGGGACAAAAACAGCAAGGATCCATGGATCCAAACTGCACGAAATAGGAGAAAAAGGAAATCGGGAATTAGGGTTTTCAGTCGGTCGCTCGGGGAAGACGACCGAGTCGACTCGTGCACTGTTTAAAACAGTGGGTGGACTCGGGACAGGTGGCAGCCTTGGGGCTTGCCACCGAGTTATTGGAACGACACCGTTTAGGGGCGTATACGGTTATATATAAACCGTGTTATGAAAAATTAAGAGAAAGGAAGCAAATCGTTGCTATGGGGTTTCGATCCCTAACCCTCGCGCGTGGGGAAGCCCTCATTTTCCACTCGGCCACGCATGCGCGTGTGTCACTCAAGGGGCAGAATTTATATATAAAATATATATAAAATGAAACAAAAATTAAAAAGGTGCAACCGCACCTGGTGGGACTCGATCCTGTGATGTATGGGGAGGGAGATGGCACGCTGGCCAGCGTGCCATCCTATTCAACCTAGTCTTTATTCCCCATTAATAATATATATATTACATGTTATAATTAATTTAATTTAATTTAATTAATTAAATTAATTACTCCGAAATGGCCCGTTGTCCAAAAATTACAAGTTATATATGTAACCTTACTATCTTGGACCCCCTAAGCCCATTGGTGAGGTCCACGACATGAGATGAGGTCCCGAAAAATTTAAGACCCCTAGAAAATGTCAAAATGACCAAAATGCCCTTGCCCCATAAACAAGTCAAACAAAGTCCAAATTTAATAAATGAATAGTGTATTCTTACTATTTCGGATATTCTGAGACTAATGGTAGGGTCCGTTTTACGAGACAGAGCCCGAAAAATAAAGTCACGTAAGGGGTAAATGACCAAAATACCCCTTGACCAAAATTGACAAATTATTAATGTATTCTTACTATTTTGGACCTTCTGAGTCCAATGGTGAGGTCCACGACATGAGACGGGGTCCCGAAAAATAAAGACACGTAAGGAGGGTAAAATGACAAAAATACCCCTGGTACCCCTAAAGCCAAAATGAAATCAGAAAAGGTCTAAACCGACCTTCTTAAACACTCCGGACTCAATGGTAGAGTCTATTCGACCTAAAGAAATGTCTAAAATGAAAAGACATAAAATTTGATGAATAGCATCTGTTAGATGACTATGAACTGAAATGTTGCCAAAGAACTAAACTGAGGCAAATACGAGAAATGAAATACGATAAGACACGACACGTAAACATGTTAAGTAAATAACTTTAAATTAAAGTTAATGGAACTCCCAGAAGAGTATGATTGTAGAAATCTATTTTTCTTGACATGGTAAATTGTGTTTTAAACAGATAATTAACTAAACACAAAATGAGCCAAGAAAAGGAAGTCACTCCTATGATGACAAGGGCCCAATTGGCAAGTGACCCAAGACAGCAAGCTTTCCGGGAACAACTTGAAAGACAGCTGCAGTTGATTCAAAATCGCATCCGAATTTCTAAAACAAATGAAATATGCTGCGTAAGCCCCTTTATTTACAAGACAATAACAAAGGAGCAATTAGCCGCTAAACAGCTTAAGAAACGGGAAGATACGGAAACATTGCAGGAATGGCTTCAAAGGTTAAAGGAAGCCAGGGGCAAAGCACCCAAATAGAGCAGGACTAAAAGTACAAGGTGAGTAACCCTGTGTTTGAATTGGAAATTTGACTCCATGATTTAAAAAGGGTTTTAAGTATAAGATATGAAGTATTTGAAGTTTCAAATTCAGTATTTACATGATTCAGTTTTTAATTGTTCTGTTTTAGAAATTCATTGTGACATGCTTAGTGATTGGTTTCTGCAACAGTTTTTCCTTCAAATACTTTTTAGCATGTCTAATTAAAATGCAATTATTGTTAAATATTCTGAATTTTCTTATTTAAAGTATACGAATGTTTATTACGAATTTATGAAAAGTATCTATAAGACAAGTCACATGATAAATGTTTTACAAGATGAATGGTGCATAAGCACTTAGACAGGATTCTGAGTTTTCAGTTGCCCTGTAAAATAGGCAGGATTTTGGGTTTTACGGAACTCAATTGCCCTGTAAAATGCCCGGTAGCAGGATCTAATCCCTCAGGCAGATGAGATATCTCCATAGATAAGTAATATGGGACTCCGGTTCGAAACGGATTCCACTAATGGAAGTGATAAGACGACAAATGATTTGAAAATGGAAGCAAGTTTTTACTCTCATTTTCATTATGCATATGTTGAGTTTTATATACTCTATTTAAGAAATACATGATATGTTATATGTTTTAAAGTTCACATGTATAAGTTTAGCTTGAATGTTTTAAATATTTCACAGCTACATGTTTTAAGGAATGCATATGTCTTGTATTCAATTATATGAACAATTGGCGGTGACTATTTTACGAACTCTTATGTACTAAACCACTGCCAATTGAAAAACACCATGACGAATACTGGAATTGCTCACAAGCTTAGATTAGCTTACCCGGACTTTGTTCGGACCCCCTCTTTCAGGTAATTAGCAGCAGTTTGGATTAAGGACGATGATGACAAATCTGCTGATTTTGGGAGGACATGATTAAATAGTCTCTTTTGATAAGTCTGTAAACTCTAATAGTACTTTTATATTAGTAGACATAGTAAGGTCATGTAATAAGCCCTCTGGGCAAATCGGATATGTATGGTATGAATGTATGAAGTCTTTAAGTTTTTAGTTATACTCTGAATGTGTAACCATGTATGCTATGTATGGAGCGGCAGTACCGAACGGATGTGCATAATTTAAAAATGAGAAAAGAAAAGAAAAAGTTTTTCACGCTTCCGCAAAACGTATGTTGCACATCTATTCGATACCGCTGCATATGTGAGCCTTGTCTCGGGGCCCTCGGGTCTCGGGGCGGCGATCGCGATCCGGTAATCCGCTTAGGGTGGGTTTCGGGTCGTGACAGGTATCGATGATCAATAAAGAATACGAATTCATATGACGACATGATAGCCAATCATGAGAATAAGATGCTGTGATAGCCAATGAAAACAATTGCCACGAGGGCCAATGGAAACAATTGCCACGAGGGCCAATGAACAGTAATCACAATACACAATCAGAAGTATTGGGTATAATATGAATATGAAGAATTTCAATGATAACATAACAACAATGAAGTACTGCCACAATGAACCGATCCCAATCAAATCAATAATACAAGTCCCTCGAGACTCGAAGAATCATAAGGGATGATGTCATTCAACAATCAAGTTCTATCAGTCGTAAGAGATGCTGTTATTCTGTGTTAGGGTTCGACAGACCCTTGATCTTTTGGGGCCCGGCATACCCTCCAGTGAATTCCATTGAATTGTCATTTATCTGTTCACAGACTTAACCCGTAGGTCCCAGTCAATCAGATAGCATCAGATGGGTGTTGTGACTGAGCACAACTCCCTTGTTCATAAACATATCATGATCATAAGTAATTCCATAGAATATAAAAATGGAATATCACTCATTCAATAAGGATACAATAGTAGGCCTTTCAAGGCACAGTGAAACATGATAACAATGATACATCAGTCAATCAAATGTCCACAAGATAGAAAATATCGAATTGTGGAACACAAGGATACCAATACATTCAAGAGTACGAGTTTGGCAGTAAAAGAATAAACTTGGCTTGTGGAAACACCACATGTAAGAGAGAATGATCCACTTACCTCTAATGCAGTCCTATATCAAGAAATTCGTGAGTTTGCCTTGCCTTTGGAATTCCCTATATATCAGTAAATCCGTCTCAGAATTAATGCTATTCAACAAATTTTATGTCTTGCTATCATAAGTATCTCTAACACTAATTTAGACCTTACCATTGAGTCCGGAACGCTGAAGAAAGTCGATTTAGGCTTTCGCAAAATTCTGTTTAGACTTTTGTACTTAAAAAGGGCAAAATGGTCATTTTGCACTTTTACAGTATTTAATCCTTCAGGACCCCATCTCATGAAACGGACCTAACCATTGGACTCAGAATGTCTGAGATAATAAATTTTGACTATTCATTTTCCTCGTTTGGACTTCATTTGACCCATATTTGAAATGGGGGCATTTTTGTAAAAATTAATATTTTATTAATTTTCTTGTTTGCGCCATAGTGGAATTTCCTAAAACTTCTGGGGTCGGTTCATAATTCTTTAGAGTTGCGGTCTGAACCGGTTGGTTCACAACCAGAAACCCTAAGCCGGCCTGACCTGTCACTAAACCAACCGGTTCAGTCAATTTCAGATAACTAGATTAAAATAATCCAATTCTCCTATCCTATCCACTGTTTGGATAAGCCCAAACCCAATTTCCACATTTCCTATCCTTGTAACCAAACAACCCAATTTCATTTAAAATTAAATGGTAAAACGACACAGTATAGCTTGCCCCTTTATTTCCGGTCGGGTCCTGACCCAATCGGACCCAAACCCGGTTCCGTCTTAACCCGAGACAACAGTGTTGTCTTCCTCGCTTTCCCGGTCAGAGAACATTAGGGTTCCGTCACCTTCTCCGGTGATGGTGACCCAGTTCCGGTGATATCTTGGATCAAATCCTATGCAGTTCTCTCCCTCTTCCCTCAAGGATCTCAACCCTAACCTTAGTTTTCATCATGACCCTCCCCATCTTCACGAATATAGGGATCCATAGCTCCCGCCGACTTTTCGGCCGAACCTTCCCTCTCAATTTCGTGACTGTTTTGTCACAGGTTTCACTCAAATTTTATCCTAAATGTTTTCTGCACCATTAGGGTTTATTTCTATAAACTTAGACCAAGTTTTTAAGCATAAAATCATAGTGTAATCGAGACCTACAACTCAGTTTTTCTCCTTCATTTTAGCACCTTTTTCTATCATTCTTTTTGCATTTAAAAGCTAAACTCATGCTTATGAGAACCCTAGCTTTAGATCAAGCTATCATGTTTTAAATCATAAAAACAGAACTCAAAACACTAACCTGGGTTTTCAGTTCTTGCTCACTGTGACCCTCCAAACCCTTCTGTTTCTGCTCCTGAGTTCTTTAACAATGCTCCTCTCAGTCTCAGTTTCCCTTTTGTCTCTCAATTCATGCCTGTATATACTTATAACACAAGCAGTCGAATCCTATCCCTCTTCACTTTCTCTCTCTACACGACTCCTTGAGCCTCCAAACTTCACATCTTATAAACTCCTTTCAAATCCCATAAATTCTGCTTTTTATTTGGTTGCTTTCCATTAAATGCGTGGGAGATATTTGTGGTGTTATATGTATATTATATGCATCACACACATAGCACTCACTTACACACACACACTAGCACACACACTAGCTTCATAATATCTACACGCATACACACACACACAGAGATTCATATACTTGCATTTCCTTCTTCACCCTTTCCTTTCACCTTTATTTACATGTATATATATATACATATATACATATATATATACACACATACATGTATATGTATTTGTACTAGCCGTATATATATACGTACACATAAATACATATTTTATACGTGACATTCCATCCATATCTGTGCATGTAAGTCTATTTCTAATAGCAAGTGTATACACTGATTTTTGGTATACTACGTGTCCGTGAAATATGGGCATGCATTACGATGTTGGGTCTTAAGGTGCTCGGGTGTTGCCCGGCACTAGTTATACATTTCAATCATTTACAGTTTTCAGTCATTCATTTCCATGAAATACCATGATATACACATTTTAACAGTTTGAGTTACACTATTTAACCGACTTACCTCGGTACACGTGCCGTATCCCGGGTCGGGATATTACATTCTTACCCCCTTAAAAATAAGTTTGTCCCCAAACTTAGCATATACTACTATGGAAATAAGTGTGGGTACTTAGCGCGCATATCATCTTTTCACTCCCAAGTCGCCTCTTCCATCCGATGATTCCTCCACAGAACTTTGACTAATAGAATAGTCTTGTTCTGTAGTACCTGATCTCAACGAGCCAAAATCTGAACTGGATGCTCTATGTAACTCAGATTTTCCTGGACGTCTAACGGTTCGTGCTCGATCACTTGATCTGCACTCTGTATACACTTCCTTAGCATCGAGACATGAGACACATTGTGAACATGTGCTAACTCTGAAGGTAAGGCAAGCTCGTAGGCTACGGGTCCAACCCTTTTCGTGATCCTGAATGGCCCAATGTATCTGGGGCCAAGCTTTCCCCTCTTGCCAAACCTGACTATTCCTTTCATGGGTGATACTTTTAAGTATACAAAATTGCCTTTTGCAAACTCTAAGTCTCGTCGGTGAACATTCGCATAGCTTTTCTGTCGACTCTGAGTTGCTAATAAACGCTGTCGGATCAGTTGTATTTTTCCTGTGGTTTGTTCCACTATCTTTGGCCGCCCATAGAGTTTCCTTTCTCCCACCTCTGTCCAACAGAGTGGTGATCGGCACTTCTTGCCGTACAATGCCTCATATGGCGCCATACCAATACTAGCTTGATAGCTATTATTGTACGTGAACTCCACCAATGGCAACTGATCTTCCCAACTCCCTTTAAAGTCTATGACACAGAAACGCAGTAAGTCTTCTAAAGTCTGTATCGTCCTGTCCGACTGGGCGTCAGTCTCGGGGTGATACGCAGTACTAAGACTCAGTTCCATGCCCATAGCTTGTTGTAGTCCTTTCCAGAATCGTGATACGAACCGGGGGTCCCTATCAGAAACAATTGATACTGGAACTCTGTGAAGTCTAACAATCTCTCTGATGTATAGCTCGGCTAATCGCTGAAGAGATTGTGTCGTCTTGGTTGCCAGGAAGTGAGCTGTCTTAGTTAATCTGTCTACGATGACCCATATAGAATCACTCCCCTTGACTGTCTTTGGCAATCCTAACACAAAGTCCATCATGATGTGTTCCCATTTCCACTCAGGAATGGGCAGTGATTGCAGAAGTCCTCCAGGCTTCTGATGTTCTACCTTAATTTGCTGGCACTTGGCACATCGTGCTATGTACTCAGCTATATGACGTTTTATCCTAGACCACCAATAAGTATCCTTAACATTGTGATACATTTTGGTGCCCCCTGGATGTAAGGCAAATCTCGAACTGTGTGTCTCATCAAGAATCTCCTTCTTGATTTCGGGCACGTCGGGTACGCAGATCCTACCCTGATAATATAATATTCCGTCTTTCACTAAATACTCAGAATCTATGCCTGTCTCAGTTCCTTGAAAAAGCTTAGCCAGCTTCTCATCCTGAGTCTGCTGCTCCCTGATCTTGTCCACAATCGACAAACTGACTGTGACGTTGGCACATAGTGCCTCGGAGCTGGGCAGAACTACCTCTATTTCCATATCTTCCAAATCTCTCAGTATCTCTGTCTGTGTCGTCAACAAGTAGGCTAAACTCCCTGATAACTTCCTACTGAGAGCGTCAGCCACCACGTTTGCCTTCCCTAGGTGGTACTGTATGTTAACCACGTAGTCCTTCAATAATTCTAACCAACGGCGCTATCTCATATTGAGCTCCTTCTGTGTAAACAGATACTTGAGGCTCTTATGGTCGGTGAAGATTTCACACGTGATTCCGTATAAGTAGTGTCTCCATATCTTCAAGGCAAAGACGATGGCTGCTAGCTCAAGGTCGTGTGTCGGATAGTTCCCTTCGTGGGGTCTCAACTGTCGGGAAGCATAGGCTACCACTTTTCCGTTTTGCATTAACACACACCCTAAACCCTTGAACGAGGCATCAATGTAAATTACAAAACCGTTAGTTCCTTCTGATACTGTCAATATAGGAGCTGTAACCAAAGACTCCTTTAACTCTTGGAAACTCTTTTCTTGTTCCTCTGTCCAAACAAAAGGAACACCCTTCCGGGTCAGTTTGGTAATAGGCGTAGCTATTTTGGAGAAGTCCTTGACAAATCTCCTATAGTAGCCTACTAACCCCATGAAACTTCGCACTTTCGTGACACTCGTAGGTTGAGGCCAATTCATGATTGCCTCGATCTTCTAGGAATCAACAGAGATTCTTTCTTTACTGATCACGTGTCCCAAAAATGCTATACTAGGAAGCCAGAATTCGCATTTCTTCAACTTGGCGTATAACTTCTGCTCCCCTAACTTCTGTAGAACTCTCCTCCGATGTACCTCGTGTTCTTCCTGGTTCTTAGAGTAAACTAAGATGTCGTTTATAAATACAATCACGAAGTCATCCAAGTACGGCTTGAACACACGGTTCATCATGTCCATGAATGCAGCTGGGGCATTGGTCACCCCAAATGGCATAACAAGGAACTCGTACTGTCCATACCGTGTCCTAAATGCTGTCTTCTGGATGTGAGTGGGTCTGACCTTCAACTGGTGATAGCCGGACCTCAAGTCGATCTTTGAGAACACCTGGGCCCCTTTCAATTGGTCGAACAAATCATCTACTCTGGGCAGTGGATATCTGTTCTGGATGGTAACTTTGTTCAATTTGAGATAGTCGATACACAGTCTCATAGTTCCATCTTTTTTCTTTACGAACAATACAGGTGCGCCCCATGGTGACAAGCTGGGTCGTATAAAACCCTTGTCCAATAGTTCTTGCAACTAGAGCTTCAGCTCCTTCAGCTCTACCTGTGCCATCCTATATGGAGTCTTGGATATCTGTGTAGTGCCTGGCAATATGTTGATGCAAAACTCGATCTCCCTGTCTATGGGCATTCCTGGAAGATCATCCAAGAATACTCCGAGAAATTCCCTAGCAATGGGAATCTTCTCTAACTCAGGCTGTTGGGAATTAGTGTCTTGAACACTACATAAGAATCCGTGACATCCCTTGCGAAGCAGACGCCTTGCCTGGATAGAGGAAACGAAGTAAGGTGGGGAAGCCACCCCTGTCCCCTCAAAGTTAACTATCGAAAACTGGAGGTTCTGTATAAGAACTCGTTTGGCCACACAGTCTATCGTCGCGTGATTGGCGGCCAGCCAATCCATTCCAAGGATAACGTCGAATCCACAAATTTCCAAGGGTATAAGGTCAGCCAATAAATGTGTATCCCCAATCCATATTCCACAATTCCTATACATGGTATCCCCCAACAATGATTTCCCCGATGGTATAGAAACATTCAGTAAATACCCTAAGGGTTCTGTCACTAGGTTCAATCTAGCAGCATATGTAGGGGATACAAATGAATGTGTAGATCCACTGTCAAATAAAATATGAGCAGGCTGTGAGCATACTAAAAGAGTACCTGCGACTACAGAGGTTGTAGCCTGCACGTCTCCTGGTAAAAGGGAGAAAACTCGTCCTGCCTGCTGCTGGACGTTCCCCTGTCCACTTCTTTGGGTTGGAGGTCTTGGTGGTGCTATTCCGGTTGTTGGTGCTTTAACCGAAGTAGTGCTGGGCGTGGCTTGATCCTTCTGAGGGCATTCTCTTGCATAATGTCCCTCTTGGCCACAGTAGTAGCAAGCGTTGCTGTCCTTAAGACACTGGCCTTTGTGGATCTTATTGCAACGAGAGCACTTGGCTGCCCCCTTTTTAGTGTTGCTCTGTTTCTTCTGACCGGACCTTGTGGCCTATGATGCAGCTCCAAGTCTGGTAAATGTAGATCCCTGTTCCAAAGTAGAAAGCCCTTGCCTTTTATTCTGGTTGCCTCCACGTTTCTGGTTCCCTCGCCTCTTGGCGAATTCCTCGCCACTCCTTTCTATGATCCGAGTCGTTTCCACGACATCATTGTAAGTAGTCAGTCGATGGGGTACTAGTCTATCCTTGATAGCACACCTCAGTCCTTCCTCGAATATATGAGCCTTCAGATCCTCGGTTCTGATAGCATCAGGGGCAAATCTGGCCAATTCGGTAAAAGTGGCCTCGTATTGCTCCACAATCATCGACCCCTGTTACAGTACCATGAATTCGGCAACTCTACTGTTCCGTACTTCCTGGGAGAAGTACTTCTTATTGAAGATCGCAGTAAATCGTTGCCAGTCCATGTTTGGCTCCCTCGCCTTCTCATTTATCCACCACTTATGTGCCATCCCCTTAAGCATATACGTGGCATAAGCCACTTTCTGGACGTCAGTGCAATTCAGGATATCGAAAACCCTGTTCATTTCTAACATCCATTTTTCGGCCGCCGTGGCCCCTTTTGTACCGCCAAACGTCGGGGGTTTCATTTTTTGGAATCGTTCGTATTGGTATGTAGCGTCCCGTTCATTCCCTTGATGATTCCCTATGTCGCCGCCTACGTTGACAGGCTGCTCCTGTTGTACTGGTTGTGCTGGTTGGCTAGCACTAGCCTAAATCCGTGGTAAAGTTTCAATGACAGTCTGCATCAATCTTTCCAATTGTTCTAAACGATCCATTGGCAACGGATTCTGTCTCGTGTTAACCATGACTGTGAATATAACCAATGAAGATAACCAATGAGATAACCAATGAGATAACCAGTGAGATAACCAATGAGATAACCAATGAGATGACCAGTCAATGTGTAAGACAATTTTTCTATGATTGTAAAATATAAAATGTCAGTCATATCTAACAGTCTTAACTCTAGTCCTATCTCCCATGACTCACAATCGAACCTAAAGCTCTGATACCAAGCTGTCACGACCCGAAACCCACCCTATGCGGATCTCGTGTCACGGGGTCGACCCGAGGGCCGTCCCTACTTTCTCCATTCCTGTATCATAATACTAATATGCAATGTACTAAAAATTTTAAACAATGAACAGTGAAAGTCTTTATCAATTACAGTAATCCAGCGGAAGTCTTTTAATAATTTAAACAACGGAAGTCTATTAAATACATGACATAGTTCTACATAAGACAAAATGAGAACTAAACGTAACCAGCACTTGGGGGTGGTGAATACATGGGAGAACTAACATAGATTGGTACAGTACTTCAAAATGTCCCCCTACGCTCTTAGACTCTTACTGGGGTCTCACAACGTCATCACCTGAAATGGGGGGTAAGTGGGGTGGAATGAGCTACAAAGCTCAGTAAGTAAATGCAGACTCCAACACTGGTATCGATGATCAATAAAGAATACGAATTCATATGACGACATGACAGCCAATCATGAGAATAAGATGCTGTGATAACCAATGGAAACAATTGCCACGAGGGCCAATGAACAGTAATCACAATACACAATCAGAAGTATTGGGTGTAATATCAATATGAAGAATTTCAATGCTAACATAACAACAATGAAGTACTGCCACAATGAACGGATCATAATCAAATCAATAATACAAGTCCCCCGAGACTCGAAGAATCATAAGGGATGATGTCATTCAACAATCAAGTTCTATCAGTCGTAAGAGATGCTGTTATTCTGTGTCAGGGTTCGGCAGACCCTCGATCTTTTGGGGCCCGGCATACCCCCTAGTGAATTCCAGTGAATTGCCATTTGTCCGTTCACGGACTTGACCCGTAGGTCTCAGTCAATCAGATAGCATCAGATGGGTGTTGTGACTGAGCACAACTCCCTTGTTCATAAACATATCATGATCATAAGTAATTCCATAGAATATAAAAATGGAATATCACTCATTCAATAAGGATACAATAGTAGGCCTTTCAAGGCACAGTGAAACATGATAACAATGATACATCAGTCAATCAAATGTCCACAAGATAGAAAATATCGAATTGTGGAACACAGGGATATCAATACATTCAAGAGTACGAGTTTGGCAGTAAAAGAATAAACTTGGCTTGTGGAAACACCATATGTAAGAGAGAGTGATCCACTTACCTCTAATGCAGTCCTATATCAGGAAATCCGTGAGTTTGCCTTGCCTTTGGAATTCCCTATATATCAGTAAATCCGTCTCAGAATTAATGCTATTCAAAAAGTTTTATGTCTTGCTATCATTAGTATCTCTAACACTAATTTAGACCTTACCACTGAGTCCGGAATGCCGAAGAAAGTCGATTTAGGCTTTCGCGGAGTTCCGTTTGGACTTTTGTACTTAAAAAGGGCAAAATGGTCATTTTGTACTTTTACGGTATTTTATCCTTCAGGACCTCATCTCGTGAAACAGACCTGACCATTGGACTCAGAATGTCCGAGATAATAAATTTTGACTATTCATTTTCCTCGTTTGGACTTCATTTGACCCATATTTGAAATAGGGGCATTTTTGTAAAAATTAATATTTTATTAATTTTCTTGTTTGCGCCATAGTGGAATTTCCTAAAACTTCTGGGGTCGGTTCATAATTCTTCAGAGTTGCGGTCTGAACCAGTTGGTTCACAACCAGAAACCCTAAGCCGGCCTGACCTGTCACTGAACCAACCGGTTCAGTCAATTTTAGAGAACCAGATTAAAATAATCCAATTCTCCTATCCTATCCACGATTTGGATAAGCCCAAACCCAATTTCCACATTTCCAATCCATGTAACCAAACAACCCAATTTCATTTAAAATTAAATAGTAAAACGACACAGTATAGCTTGCCCCTTTATTTTCGGTCGGGTCCTGACCCGATCGGACCCAAACCCGGTTCCGTCTTAACCCGAGACAACAGTGTTGTCTTCCTCGCTTTCCCGGTCAGAGAACGTTAGGGTTCCGTCACCTTCTCCAGTGACGGTGACCCAGTTTCGATGATATCTTAGATCAAATCCAATGCAGTTCTCTCCCTCTTCCCTCAAGGATCTCAACCCTAACCTTAGTTTTCATCAAGACCCTCCCCATCTTCACGAATATAGGGATCTATAACTCCCGCCGACTTTCCGGCCGAACCTTCCCTCTCAATTTCGTGACTGTTTCGTCACAGGTTTCACTCAAATTTTATCCTAAATTTTTCTGCACCATTAGGGTTTATTTCTATAAACTTAGACCAAGTTTTTAAGCATAAAATCATAGTGTAACCGAGACCTGCAACTCAGTTTTTCTCCTTCATTTTAACACCTTTTTCTATCGTTCTTTTTGCATTTAAAAGCTAAACTCATGCTTATGAGAACCCAAGCTTTAGATCAAGCTATCATGTTTTAAATCATAAAAACAGAACTCAAAACACTAACCTGGGTTTTTAGTTCTTGCTCACTGTGACCCTCCAAACCCTTCTGTTTCTGCTCCTGAGTTCCTTAACAATGCTCCTCTCAGTCTCAGTTTCCTTTTTGTCTCTCAACTCACGCCCGTATATACTTATAACATAAGCAGCCGAATCCTTTCCCTCTCCACTTTCTCTCTCTACACGACTCATTGAGCCTCCAAACTTCACATCTCATAAACTCCTTTCAAATCCCATTAATTCTGCTTTTTATTTGGTTGCTTTCCATTTAATGCATAGGAGATATTTGTGGTGTTATATGTATATTATATGCATCACACACATAAAGTGTCACATCCCGCACCCCACCCTACGCGGATGCTGAAGATGTGATGCCAGTTAGTCGCCTTGCCAGTCTCCGACCGACAATGCGACCAACCAAAGGCAATCTTCTGAACCTTACGATGAATTGCATTCCAAATGTAGGGTCAGAACAGCGGAAATTAAAACCTTTTTATCTCGGGAATGCAACTCAACTATATACCTCATAAGTATGTACCACAGAGCAAATCTATAATCAAACAGCTAATATCTATAACAGATATATAACACAGAGCATATCAAATTCCTCCAGAGTACCATTACCATGAGCCATGTCCCTACACATCTATTACATATGAATAAAGTCAACTATATCATCACGCTCACCTGAATAGCCAAGATGAATCCATTAGAACCCAAGTCTCCACATATTATTGCCATCAGATCCTTACTTGGGAATGCCTCTCAGTCCATTAGTGACATGTTCTTGTAATTTTTAATCCAATGGAGATATACCCTGAAAAATGTTAAATTAAATGGAATGAGCTTAAACAAGCTCAGTGAGTAACATAGGTTCCTGCCATGGGTTTCAAAACCAGTTCATATATATATATATGCATGCTCAAATGTAACTCAGATAGAACAATGCAGCTCAAGTAGAACAGATACAGCTCAAATAGAACGGATGCAGCTCAAAGTGCCTGAACCTTCCCCAGGCGATGTGGGATGGCATTACTTCCCATCCACCCCCTCACATGGAGGGTCTCATATCGCACACCTCCGGCTGAGGTCGGTGAACAGATAGAGCTGACATAGAACGTATACAACTCAAATAGAATGGATACAACTCAAAGTGCCTGAACCTTCCCCAGGCGATGTGGGATGGCATTACTTCCCATCCACCCCCTCACATGGAGGGCCTCATATCGCACACCTCCGGTTGAGGTCGGTATCAGAGCGGAACAGATCAGATAGGATTGAGCGGATGCTGAGTTCTGGGCGTCCCACAAAGGCAGCCATCCATCCACTGATATACTCAATCCCGTAGTGGGCCCCAGATAAGACTCAACATGACAAACAGAATCAAATAGACTCCAAAGGACAGGTAACAGAACAACAGACTTCAACAGAATCAACAGGATATATCAGAAGGCAAGATAGAACAAAATCATGCCATAAGTAATGCAGATCAAGAGGTATGCATGAAAGCATATGCATTTAAAACAGTTCAGCGTATAAACAGATCAGCATATAAAGCAGTACAGTATACATGTTTAAGTAATACAGAAAATATACGCCAAGTCAGGAGTCCGAGTTACTCACAAACTCATGCTTATCTCCATTCACAGATATCCCCCAGATGCGTTAGGTACCTCCATGCATATCCTCAATAATCATCATCCTGAATAATTATCATTAATTACAGACAGGTCAGAATTTAACCATTTATATATTATTTATTACCCTAGACGTCTATCGGATCGCCTAAGATAATCTAATGGCCTATTACTCTCTCATTGAGTTTCAACTAAGGCTATTATATTCCTTAATTAAGCTTAATAATTATCAGGGATATAATATGTGTCATTCAGACTCTATCGCTATCCATCCCACTTACCAAATCTTTATGCGAGGCATTATAACTTGGCATAAAACTAAATTTATCATTATTGACTAGTAACCTCAAAAACCATAAAAGATATTACATTTGTTCAGGATCTTGGCAAACTGCACTTTAAGATTTAATCGACAAATATTAGTACAGGAGTAAAGATGGAAAAAAAGTAATTACCTGATGTTAGTACTATTGGATTCATCCAACTCAACTCCTGCCCCTTCTTCATCTTGTGGTCACCGACATCACTCTTTTCACCCCCCATGACGGATTGCTACTTAGGGAATAATCAAGAACTGCCTTATGTGCAGGATTTGACATGGCAGTTGCAGCCAACACACTAACAGGTTCGCCAGCAGTGAAGAAACTCTGGGGCTTAGTTCCAGCCTTGACCCCATACCTAAATTGGATAATCGAATTACTATATACATTCTTCACCGTGCCATCATAATAGGTAACAACATCCCGAAGGATGACCATTAAGTTTTTGAATAAAGTTCCAGGCTCAGTCAACCTTCTAGATGAACGGACAATAACTTCTCTACTTGTTGAACTCGTGATTCCCTCTTCATGCCAAGCTAATCGTTCCTTCCTAAAACACATCCCCGCTTCAATTCCTAGTTGTTTGATGCAGCTCCCACAATTTCTCTCATTCTCAAGCCAACAACTCCCTTATTACCAATTGCATGCCCAAAACCATATGGGACTGCTGCACTATCATATTTCTTCATAAACTAATCCTTATTTTCCAAAGAGAAACCTGACCCTTAAATTCTGTAGAGGATCTTGTTGGTCCTTGTTGTAGTCGAGCAATCGCCAACACAAAAGGACCCAACGTGATCCACCCTCACAGCGACTGCTACGCAACTTGATCACTATCGTTCCCCTCTCTGCACCACTACACACATAAACATACACATATGTATACATGGATCAACTCATTAGGAACAGCCGTTTCCACAGAACTCCTATGACTGCCCACAACTCCATTCTTGTGAAGATAATCCAGTCCCAATAACAACTATTTGTGCTTTCTATTTTACCAGATTTTTTTTTCTTTTGTACATGAACTTTGTTCAATTGCAATGGAAACTGATTTGGGCATCAATAGAATCCAGTGGGTTTGACAAATGAACCGGCAATATTCCCTTCAACATTACATTTTCCAATTTACTAATAACCCAAGAGGGACTCTAAGAACAAGTTCCAAATACTCAATCTCATCCTCTGATTTTTACTATCCACAACAGTTCAAGATATTTATGAATTCGATCCCTCCTACAATCAGTAACCAAATCGAAACGGAAGAAACCCTCAAATTCTTCAACATTCGGACCATGCCCCTGTTCCCTCAAGATCAAGTTATGTACCTGCTGCACCACAACTCCCGTAGCAGCAGCCTCAAAATCCCAATTTCAAAAATGCATCCTTTAGCTTCCCTTTTCCTTCAATTTCTCAGCACCACAACCAATAACATAATATATATATATATATACATATATATATATTTATTAATTCTGCTGCACCGCTACACAAGACGCACGTATATATACACATACCCTTGCTACTGCGCGCTGTTGCTGCGTGCCACTGCTCCAACAATTCCGGTTCTGCGGCATCCAACGGCAGCTCCTCTAATAGGCTAAATCAGCCTTCCCCTGCACCGCTGCTGCCGTCTCACTCCCAAACCCAATCACGTATCAGATTTCTCTCTCAATTTGACCCACAAACAAACCGAGCTACTCAATCAAAAACATATCTCTGCTTTTGATTAGCCGCAGCACCTGGCCACCACGCACACACACCATGACCTGCTGCTCCATCACTCCTTTTTGCTTTTCTTGGTCGGTTTTCTCCAGCCTAGAGCATTCTAGAAGTGCCCCATTTTATCCATTTCTCACGTGTTCCAGCAGCTTCTACGTTGCTATATTTCTCTTCTTTTTCTTTGCTTTCTTCAGTTTCCTCCAGCTTCTTCAAGCTTTTACTTTTATTTTATATATATATATATATATATATACTTAGGCTCCTTTACTATTTTAAAATATAACTTATATATATATATATATTCTTTTGAGTTAATGTCTTCTATTATCTTATTACAATTATATAAAATATAATTTCTATATATTTTACGTATACTATTCCCATTTCAAAATATTAAATTATGGAATGGCGATCAATTTGGTATAAAATCAGTGCTCGATATCATTATTATATATTTTACTGATTTTAGGCTTCATTAATAATTTATTTTGTATTCGTATTATCTGCGTAATTAATTTATCCGTATCAATCCCATTGATTTATCCTGGCACTCGGTTAACCGAGTCGTCTATTTCCCAAGCTTATATTATTATTTTGTGCTCTGAGTTAATTTTATATTTCCTAATAATTAATTCAATCATGGCTCACTGTACTTTGGCCTATTTCGAATCGTTATTGTCACGTAATTTATTTTTTTATTAAATCAAGGTACAGTCTTGGTTCATGTCGAATTCTCGGGATATTACATAAAGCACTCACTTACACACACACACTAGCACACACACGAGCTTTATAATATCTGCACGCATACACACACACACACACACAGATCCATATACTTGCATTTCCTTCTTCATCCTTTCCTTTCACCTTTATTTACATATATATATATACACATATACATATATATATATACACATACATATATATGTATTTGTCCTAGCCGTATATATATACGTACACATAAATACATATTTTATACGTGACATTCCATCCATATCTCTGCATGTAAGTCTATTTCTAATAGCATGTGTATACACTGATTTTTGGTATACTACGTGTCCGTGAAATATGGGCATGCATGGGAATGCGTGCATGCATGCATTACGATGTTGGGTCTTAAGGTGCTCGGGTATTGCCCGGCACTGGTTATACATTTCAATCATTTACAGTTTCCAGTCATTCATTTCCATGAAATACCATGATATACACATTTTAACAGTTCGAGTTACACTATTTGATCGACTTACCTCGGTACACGTGCTGTATCCCGAGTCGGGATATTACAATGTCTTTTCATAATTCATTTTCTCGTATACGCCTTGGATTAGTACTTTGGCATTACTTTAATTTATAGTCATCTAACAGATGCTATTCATCAAATTTTACGTCTTTTTATTTTAGACATTTCTGTTGGTCGAATAGGCTCTACCATTAAGTCCGGAGCGTCGAAGAAAGTCAGTTCATGCTTTCCTAGAATTTAATTCGGACTTTTGTATGAAAAGGGAAAAATGGTCATTTTACCTATTTACGCGTCATAGTTTTCCATACTTCGTTTCGTAATTTGGACCTCACCATCGGACTCAGAAGGCCCGAGATAGTAAGAATACACTAATAACTTGTTAATTTTGAACAAGGGGTATTTTGGTCATTTTACCCTTTTACGTGTCTTTATTTTTCGAGGCCCCATCTCATAAAATGGACTCTACCATTGGTCTCAGAATGTCCAAAATAGTAAAAATACATTATTCATATGTTTAATTTGGACTTTATTTGCTTCATATATGACCTAGGAGCAAAATAATAATTTTGCTTTATTTATTAAATAATTAAATTAATTGTTTAATTATTTAATCATTTTTCCAAGGGCTTAATTGCATAAAATTCTCATAAGTTGGGCCACAGTGGAATTTCTTAGAAATTCTAGGGTCAAACCGTAATTAATAAAAGATTTGGTTTATTTAATTTTAAATAAATCAGAAAACCAGTGGGTTCGGTTTAAATTCGAGTGAACCGGTCTAGTCCATTCATAACCCAACCAGTTTAGCTGGTTTTATACGTAATGCTGACGTCAGGATGACGTCAGCCCTAAAGTTTTAAATTTAAAATTAAAACGTTGTCGTTTCAAATAACTCGTAACTCATTTGGATCCAAACATTACCCAAACCCGAAGTCTGACCCGTTTGCAACCCGACCCGAACAGTGTCATCTTCCCCACGAGGTCGACACTGTTCATCCGAAACCCTAATTTTTACAATTCAGTTTCGTGATGTTTTGAGAGTCCATTTCCTCTATTTTCTTTTCCAAATACTTCCTAATACTTTATGGCATATTTTTACATCGATTTAGAGCCTCGAATATAGCTCAGAGGCTTGGTTTAGGTCGCGATAACCAGACCTATAATACCCACAGTTCATGCTCATTTCTTGATCATTTTCAATGGTTAGGCTTGTTTTGTTCCTTAGTTAAAGGGGTTTTATATTTCATTCATAAAGGTAGGTTTAGAATCGAGTTTAAGGTATTGGGTTTCAAACCTGTAACCTGGAAGTTAATTTTTGGAGGTCATTTCTTGGGTTTTGTGATCGCGTAGTAAGTTTTTTAGAACCCTTAGAGAGTCTAGTTTTTGTCTCAGTAAACCAAACAAGGTTTGGTGATATCGAATTCAGACCTGCTCTAAGCAAGGTCTGTTCATGGTGGTTTCGTGGGTTACCCATTATTGTGTCATTTTAAAGCTAAAATTTCATGCTTAACAATCTTATAAACGTATATCTAGCATCATATAATTATATACAACTTAGAAACAGTTCCTAATACTTCAAAATTTTAGAGAGAGAAACATGAAAATTTTGAATATCTCTTACCTTTTTTCACTGTTTTCTCCTTTCCTCTTGCCCTGATTCTTCCTCTCTTCTCCACAGTTTCCTTCTTTTGATTCCTTTCACAAGAAACAAGCATGGTTTGCATGCTTTTAAAAAGAACAACCGACTTCTCTCTCTCTAACTTTTCTCTCTCTCTCTCTCTACACATTTTACCCTACTCCATAACCCTTCATTTCTCTTCTTACACACTCAATAAATTCTATTTTTTCTTATCTTGCTTTACATAAATGCTTGTGTGATATTTTGTAACTTATATATATATATATATATATATTATATAAGCACTCACACACTAACCCATGAAGACACACACACAGACTCTCACTACCGACACTCACACCTACACATCACTGCTCACACATATTTTATACACACACACATATATATATATATAGATATTTAATATATTTATGTACATACATACATACATACTTGATCACATGTTCATAGACATAACACACATTTCATGTGTGTAATTGTGTGCCATAACAATTAATCATAATTAAAAATGATTATCTTAATTAATTAATTTAAATAATTAATCAATTATTCTCTTGAGTGTAAATATCTTTACACTAATTTTTCTTAATCTCGTAATGCGTGCCATATATCCCGGTATCCCAGGTCGGGATATTACAAATGAGGGCTCATTCAAACGAATGATAGTTCATTCAAATGAACCACGGGCGGAAAAGAGATTTATAATCTATTTTCAAGCTTATTTTGGAGAGAACAAGCTCATTGCGAAAATACACAAAAATTCAGTTAAGAGTAGTGAAAAATAGAGTGAGAAAGTTTTTAATTGTGAGAGATAAATTCTTGAGACAAAAAAAGTTTTCATGAGAGATAAAACAGAAATGTCATTCATACATTTCTCTACTCTCGTTTATTGATTGATTTAGATCATCCACTAGATCCAAATCAGATCTATAAGCCTCTTGTTCTTGTCAATTTCACCATTGATAAAGGATAGAGTTCAAGCTTAAGGATTTGTCATTGAACGATCGGTAGACACCGAGCTTGTAAGGATTTACAATTGTGGAGTGACTTGATTAGAGGATTCCAAGACCGTCGAGGATTTCGGTTGTATGAGGATTTCAACTATGAGGAGCTTGGGAACTCAAGAGGAAATTGAAGACGTGATCGGGTAGAACGAAGCTTGAGGTATAGAGTTCATTCTTAGATACGTTGTAATTCAATTTCTATCGTAGTGGAAGTCTGTCTTAAACATTGGCCCGACTCTACAGTTTTACTCAAAGGATTTTTGTCCTTGGTAGTTTCTCCATCATCAATCGGTTTGAAAATCTCTCAATCAATTCATCTCTTTCAATTTACTAATTCCTTGAACTGAATGCCTCCGCTAGAATATTGATATTGATATTAAGTTTTCATGAATTTCATAATTGAGCTCTAATTTGATTAATTGAAAACTTAATTGAGTAATTGAAAGTGTAAATTGAATTGAATTGACATTTGATCACTTAGTTGAATTTGGCATTGAATTGATAAAATTGAATATCAAATTGAACTAGTTGATCAATTAGGTGTATGTTGATAGGTTTGTATTTTTGAATAATTCTTGGCTATTACATTAGTGGATGGGCATACATGTTAGATTAATCACGTTGAGTGATTTTATTGTTGTGGCATCATTGTTGTAGACAATAATTGAAATTAATATTGGAGAAAATTTTTATTCTAAAACTAACCTATTCAAACCTTTCCCCCCTTCTAGGTCAAATTCATAATTTAGGACCTTAAATGATATCTTAGTGGTATCCTTCCGCATCAAATTGGTATCAGAGCCTTCTTTTAAAGGTAATTGATTGATATCCTAAGTTGTGAACAATGAAGGGTGATTATGTTGAGATTTGTGAAAAAGAAATTGAAGTTAATTTAGAAAGTACTTATGATGAATTAGACAAAGAATTTCTTAATCTCAAGAAAACTAATATGAGATTAGTCAAAAAATTAAAGTTGAGTGAAAAGGAAAACGTGGTCTTACAAGTTGATCAAATCATGTTAAGTCAACTTGAAGAAGCAAAGGCCACTCTCTTAGAAATACTTGAAAGTTTAAAACAACAGAGAAAGTTCCTATTAGGGGAGGTAGGAAACCTTAAATCATCCTTAGAGGCTTGTAAAATTGAAAAGGAGGAATTAGGTGTAAAATTTGATGAAGAAATTAAATTGATTAAAAGTGTCAAAGACTTTCGTGGAATCAAGTCAAACAAGTCATCTTCATCCATCCAAAATATTCCTTCTACCTTTAAGCCAAGTTGGTTACTCCTTCCAATTAAATAGGGATGATACTACCTCAAACAAACACTCAACATTGTGTTCATGATCAATCTCAACCCAAAATCTCACATTGCCCTTATGTGGGGTTGATGGTCATACTAAAAGGCCATGTAGAGCCTCTAGGAAAAAACATGGACAATATGAATACATGTCAAATAAACACAAAAGTGAATTGTCTTTGGTAAAACAAAAATTGAGTACTTATGTTCAAAAGGCTAGGAGCATAACTCTAAAGTTCATGGAAATGAAAAAGGTTGTGAAACCTCTAGCAACTCCTAAACCTCATCCAAAGATATCCAAAGCCAATGTACAAAATTTTGTACCCATAGTCAAAAAGGCCTTAAAGAAAATGTGGGTAAGAAAGGACAATAGTAAGTGTTTAGTAATTCAAATCACCTTAAAAGCAAGCAATTCAAATTCTTGGTACCTTGATAGCGGGTGTTCTAGGCACATGTCCAGTGACAAATCACTCTTTACTAACCTTATGAGTCATAAGGATTTGGGGATGGGAACAAGTCAAGTGTTTTAGGTAAAGGAACAATTATCCTAGATGATTCCCCAAAACTTGAAAATGTGGTGTATGTTGAGGAACTAAAGGCTAATCTAATTAGCATTAGTCATTGTGTGATGGAAACTTCAATGTGTACTTCATTAAAAAGGAGTGTAAGGTAATTGATGAAAAAAGGAAGTGCATATTGAAAGGATTAAGAAAATCCGATAATTGTTATAACATAACTCTTAATCCAAAAGCCACATAAAATAGTGCTAAGGTTGATTCTTGCAATCTCTGGCATGAGAGATTAGGCCATATCAACCACAAATAACTCAAAAAGTTGGTTAACCATAACCTAGTCTGAGGACTACCAAAACTGTCACATCCCGAACCCACCCTACGCGGATGTCGAGGACGTGATGCCAGTCAGCCGCCACGCGACCAACCGAAGGCAATTTCTGAACTTTCCAGTGAATTGCACTCCGACTGTAGGGTCAGATGCAGCGGAATTTAAAACTTTTTTTTTGTCAAGGGAATGCAACTCATGTATCCACCGTAGGATATGTATCACACAGAGCAAGTCTAAAATCCAACAGCTAACAATTCTAACCTCAGAGCATATCTATAATCCGACATATAACAACGGAGCAGAACTATAATCTCTAGAGTACCGTTTGAATCCATGAGCCATGTCTATATCTAGTACATATCAGTCAAGTCAGTCGTATTACATCACTCACCTGATTAAACAGATTCAATCCTCAGTAATCCAGTCTCCACAGATCAGTGCCATCAGATCCAACAGATATCATTCCTGAAAAATGTTAGGGAATGGGGTGAGCTTCGAAAAGCCCAATGAGTAACACAGGTTCCCTGTCAAGGGTTTCAAAACCATTTCTTGTTTACAAAGCACAAGGGTAGTTCAGTTGTTTCTGAAATAGCAGTTTTATAAATCTACTTTAAATGCAGTTTCAGTAGAATAGAACAGGACTGAACTAAACGGAACAACAAATCAAAACAGACGGAACAGTGCATGATGCCAATATCAAAGAGAGTATAGGCAATTAATTCAAATATCAGAACAGATCAGTACTGGGCGGAACATAACAGGGCATAACAATAATATATCAGTTAGGCGCGTAATCAAGCCTACTTATGCCAGACCGCTCATAATCAGAATGGTACCCAGAGTCAGACATATCATAGCAGAACGAAATCAGATAGACCATAAAACGGAACAAGACAGACTGAACAAAATAATAGTAGGACGGAACAAAACCATGCCGCGTACAATACAGTATAAAAGTTTGCATTCAGACAGTATAACTTTTTAAAACCGTACAGTGCATCAAAATACAGTATCTATGCAGTAACTTATATACCAAGTAAAGAATTCGGACAGATCATAACGGAACTGGACCATATATCAATCAAGACAGACAGATGATTAACGGACGATACATAACAGGATCAGACGGGATAAAACCGAGCAGAACAGGACATAACAAATCAGAACAGGCTGAAGCAAAGCACAACAAATCAGAACAGAATAGTAAATGATGCCAATATATCAATCAGAAACAAACAGGTTAGAATAGAACGGGTCAGCATAGAACAGGTCGAAATAGAACAGGTCAGAACGGATCACAATAAAACATAATAGAACGGAACGGAACAGAACATAACAAATCATAACCGAACAGAACGGAATAGGACATAGCAAATCATAACGGAACAAAGCAGAGCAATACATCAATCAGAACAAGACATATCGAAACTGAACATGGCGGATCAAAACGGTACAATAACAATCAGGACAAGTCATATCGGAACTGAACATGACGGAACAAAATGAAACAATATCAATCAGGACAAGTCATATCGGAACTGAACATGACGAAACAAAACGAAACAATATCAATCAGGACAAGTCATATCGGAACTGAACATGACGGAACAAAACGAAACAGTATCAATCAGGACAAGTCATATCGGAATTGAACATGACGGAACAAAACGAAACAATATCAATCAGGACAAGTCATATCGGAACTGAACATGACGGAACAAAATGAAACAATACATCAATCAGATCAAGACATATCGAAACTGAACATGTCGGAACAAAACGGAACAATACATCTATTAGAACAAGACATATCAGAATTGAACAGGACGGAACAAAACGAAACAATACATCAATCAGATCAAGACATATCGAAACTGGACATGTCGGAACAAAACGGAACAATACATCTATCAGAACAAGACATATCGGAATTGAACAGGACGGAACAAAATGAAACAATACATCAATCAGATCAAGACATATCGAAACTGAACATGTCGGAACAAAACGGAACAATACATCTATCAGAACAAGACATATCGGAATTGAACAGGACGGAACAAACTGGTACAATATCATTGAGGACAAGGCATATGCTACTTTAAATATATGCCCTTCTTTTTTAAACAGTATAACGTTCAAAACAGTACAGTGCTTCAAAATACAGTATCTAGACAGAACTTATACACCAATTCAGGAGTCAGGTTTAATCACAAGACGCAACAGTACAGAATAGAACCAGGACAGACCATACAACAGAACAAGACAGACCCAAACTGAACAGGAGAGCAGGACAGTACAAAATCATGTTACGTGTAATGCAGTATAAAAAGTATGCATTCAGACAGTACAGTATACAAAACAGTACAGTAAATCAAAATACAGTAACTAGACGGTGTACTTATACACCAAGTCAGAAGTTCCAGGTTACTCACAAACTGTTACGGTTATCTCCTTGTGCAAACAATCCGATAACCTCCAGATACGTCAGGCATCTCCATGTATATCCTGAACAATAATCATCAATCATATACAGATCAGAACTCATCCATTCAGGTCTCATTTGTCATCTTAGGTATCTATCGGTTTACCTAAGATAGCCTAGTAGCCTATCGCCCTCTCATCGGGTTTCATCCGGGGCTATTTTATTCTTAAATTAGGCTCAATAGTCATCAGGATTATAACCCAAGTCATTTAGACTTCAATCGTTATCAGTCAGTTACTTCTTTAGCCTTAGGGGCAAAATGGTCATTTTATCACTCTTGCCCCGGGCCCTGTCAAGGCCCTCCGAATAGTCTTTATATCTTAAATATAAAGTTCTACGTCTTTTAGACTCCAATCGGTATCAGTTAGGTTCTTATTTTAACCATAGGGGCAAGATGGTAATTTTGTCATTCTTGCCCCGGACCCAGTCGTGGTTCTTAGAATATCCCATATATCGTATACATGAAGTTCTAAGTCTTTTAGACTTGAATCGCTATCAGTTAAGGGCTTACTTAGCCTTAGGGGCAAAATGGTAATTTGCCATTCTTACCCCAGACCCTGTCGTGGTCCTCAGAATGTCCCATATATCTCATATGTAAATTCTTAAGTCCTTTGGACTTCGTTTGGTATCTGCTTTTGATCATCGGGACACATCGGTCATTTCTCATTTTACGCATTACTGTCCCGGAGTCTTATTTAGCCCTTCAGTGTTCATAATTATTCCTATGATAATTTATCAGATCAGTTTGACCTTTATTTGACCTCTACTTTGCACTTACTGTGCTCAGGGGTATTTTGGTCATTTTACGTTTTGTAAGATTCTGACTCCGAATCATTATTTAATCATGTTTACAGTCTCACCAGTATCTGGGCTTCTATCGCTATCAATTTCGTCCCAATCGGACTTCATTTGGGCTTCGTACAGTATCAGGGGTAATTTGGTAATTTCACGTGTCATATTTTTCGGCACGTCAGTTCATAAAATGGACCTCACCATTGGGTCCAGAGTGTTCGACATAATTAAGTTGGACTATCTGTTATGTTCAATTGATCCTAGGAATTATTAGGGGCAGTACAGTCATTTACACTTTATGTGTCTGTATTTTTCGGGACTTCGGTTCGTTAAACGGACCTCACCGTTGAGTTCGGAATGCCCTACATAGTCAAAATAGGCTGTCTTTTATTTTTAGTTGGGTTCGGGTACCATCAAGGGCAGTACAGTAATTTACACCTACGTGTCTGTATTTTTCGGTACATAATTTCCCAATTTGGACTGTACCATTGAGTCCAGAATACTTGAAATAGTGAAAATACACTATTTATTTGCTTTATTTGGACTCCGTTTGACATGATTAATGTCCAGGGGTAAAATCGTAATTTTACCTAATTAATAAAATAATTAAATAATTATTTTATTATTTAATTAATTTGGCAAGGGCTTAAATGTATAATTTTCCCAAAATCTGGGCCACTGTGCAATATTCAGAACTTTTGGGGCAGATCCGTAATTTTTAAAAAGTTTCAGGGTCAAAATATAATTTCAATAAATTAGGGTTCAAACCCTTTGGTTTTTGGGTTCAAAAATTGAACCAGTCCAAAACCTCCAAAAACCAACCGGTTCAGTTAGGCCAGAGAACCGGAATTACATATCCCCTTTATCCCCAATTTGGCCCCTATCCACGGTTAGGTTATCTAGTTCCCAATTTTAATTTGTTATCACCGTACCCATACAGGCCGAATTTGATTTAAAACAAATCAGGTAAGCCCAAAACGGTGTAGTTTCAATTAAGCAGTGGCACGCTCATGCGTTGCCACGTGTATCAGTCGGTTGGGCATGACTCGGCCAACTCGGCCGAGTCGACTCCATCTTCCCCGTTTCTTCCAACAGTGTCGCCCTAGTTGCAGTCACGGTTTTCTCCAATTTCGTGGAGTTTCAAGTACATTCTTCAATCTGTTTTGATCCCAAATGGTTCCTGGTCGTCATGCCAACACTTTGGCATCGGTTTCATGAGTCGAATCAAGCTCAATAGCTTGATATATGGAGGAATAACAGAAAAGATATTTCGGCTATTAAATCCTCATTTCTCCACCAAACTTCATGCTTCTTGTCTCTTTGTGACCGTAGTAACAGGGGCTTCATTTTCCCATTCTCATGTTTCAGTTTGGAAGCCTATTTTAAAGTTTGGGTTCCAATGGCCGAGACAATAGGTTCGGTTTTGAGGGTCTTCCCATGCGATTTTGGATCGCGGTTTAGTGGTTTTTGAACCATTTTCGTGTCTAGATCAGTTCTAGACCATCAGGGGTTAGCTTGGTTGAGATCGTATCAGACCTGCAACTCATGGTCATTAATGGCAGTTTTACTACGGTTCTGTGTTTTTGGGGCAATTCTATTGGTCCAAATGTGCACAATCAATCCAGATTTCATTGTCTAACTATGATACATGCAATGATACTCTCAAGAACATCAAAACAGTAGCTGAAATTTACAAAGGGAAATTCTCAAAATTTTTGATGGTTTACCTTTGTACAGTGGTCTCATCTCAGGTTTGTGTTCATGCATGTGGCTCCAGTGCAGTCGTGCCCCTCGGTTTGGTCACACAGTGCAGAGTTCTCCCCCTTCTTTGTGCATTTCCAATGGATGACATGCACACACACACCATGGACATACAAATTCTCACACCATTTCTCTCTTTCAATATCAGTTTACAGGATCATTTTCAGGCCTGTTCTCCCTCCATTGCATATATGGAGATGTGTAAATGCAAATCTGATTTTTCTTGTTCAATACATCTCCCAACCTCATGATTAATTTGCATGTATTTTGGTTGGAGGAGAGGTCATCATGTGGTGTATAGGCATGATGATCTAGGGTGCATAGGCATGATGGCCTAGGGGCATAGGGTGATGCATGGATGAGGTGTTTCATGTTTGGTTATTGGTCACTTGGGGGGTGACCAAATCAGATTTATAGTTATATATATATATCTTTGTATATTTGTACACAAAGATACCCCTAGCCTAGTTGGTATTTTTTTGGATGAGGTTTCCTTTCACTCAAAGGTCAAGGGTTCAATTCCCTTGGCCTCCCCTTTGGCCATTTCTCCCATATTTTCGGTTAAGGCCACGTTTGGTTGCGCAGAAATTCAGTTTTCCATGTTTGCTACATAACTTTCATTCCGTAGCTCCTTTTTCGATGCGGTTTCTTCCGAGAGCTTCATAATTCAGTTCGCTTCAGTGTCAGAGGTTCCATGTCGTTTATTAATCATTCGGGATTTTCGGGGTTAACTAATTCGGATTTCGTTAGTGTTAAAGCAGTGTTATCTCGCCGAATTAATCAGTAATTGGGTTCAGGTATTTTACCCTTTTCCTCCAGACATATTTAATTATTTTATCGATCTATCATGACCGCCGGGATTATGATTAATTCCCTAGATCATTCTATAAGCCGGTAATAATTAATAACTAATTATTAATTACGTAAAGTCGGGGTGTTACAAAAACTAGGAAAAATTCCCTCAAGGGTATGTGAAACATGTCAAAAGGCCAAACAAACAAAAGTTTCACATAAGAAATCTTCCTCTCTTGCTACCACACATCCATTGGATCTAATTCATATGGACTTGATGGGTCCAATAAGGACAAAAAGTCTTAGTGGAAAGAGATCCATCTCAGTCATGGTAAATGACTTCTCTAGATATTCCTTTATAGATTACTTAAGAGAAAAGTCTTTGCTGTATGATGCCATCATTAAAATATGTAAAAGAATTCAAAATGAAAAAGGTTATCCAATCTCTAGGATTAGAAATGATCATGGGAAATAGTTTGAAAAATCTTCTGTCACTATCTATTGTGATAACTTTGGCATCAAACATGAATTTTCGGCGGCCCCTATCACCCCTCAACAAAATGGGGTTATAGAAAGGAAGAATCGTGCCATACAAGAAATGGCAAGGGCTATGCTTCAGATATGTCACGACCCGAAACCCACCCTCTGCGAATCTCGAATCGTGAACCCCGATTCGACACTGTTGTCAAATCGGATCTCTTAATTGAAACTGCAGAAACTTGTTACACAATCAGTGTTACTAACATGCAATAAATATCATAATATAGATAGCGAAAGTCTCTAAATAAAAGTTGCATTATATATAAAATCTAGTTCTCAAAATACAGACTTTAAAAAGTCCAATACATTACATCCCCAAGACGTGGATGACATGGGAGAGTTACAAGACTGTACTGAATATTATACATTACATTTATCTCAAAAATGTCCACTGCTATCTAGTTGACTGCTACTGCTACTGCTACTGCTAACTCTCCTTTACAGCTTCCTTTCCTGAAATATTTTAGTAAGTTTAGGGTGAGCTAACTTAAGCTCAATAAGTAATTCTCATTTGCTCTCCCATGTGTACAAGTGAATATAGAAAGCATTATCCATAAAAGAACTAGGATAAATGCAAATGTGTTAGCCAGTCAAGAAATATAGAACTCATCAATGAATATCAATTGGTAGGAAGCTCAAATGATAAATCAAGAAAAATCTGTCTAATAATATAATCATACTGTTACAGTCATGAGCTATCTGAAGCATAATCATATGCACTCAATAAAAAGCTGTGAAATGTAACACCCTGACCTTGCGTAATTAATAATTAGTTGTTAATTATTAATTAACACTGACTTAATGAATGATTAAGGGAATTAATCATAATCCCGACGGTCATGATAGACTGATTAAAATAATTAAATATGTCTGGAGAGAATGGTATAATACCCGAACCCGATTACTGATTAATTCGGTGAAATAATGCCGTTTTAACACCAACGGAATCCGAATTAGCTAACCCGAAAAATCTCGGATGATTAATAAATGACACGAAACCCCTGACACTGAAGATAACTGAAATAGAAACTGACCGGAAGAAACCGCGTCGAAAAAGGAGCTACGGAATGAAAGTTATGTAGCAAACATTGAAAATTGAATTACTGCGCAACCAAACGTGGCCTTAACCCGAAATATGGAAAAAGACCAAAAAAAAATGTGGCCAAGAGGATTTGATCCCTTGACCAAATTGGGCAGAATTCAGTTTACCAAAAAAATACCAACTAGGATAGGAGCATCTTTGTAAATATATATGCAAAGATATATATTTAAATACCATTCAGATTTGGCCATTCCCCCAAAGTGACCAATACACAAGCATGCAACACCTCAGCATGCATCACCCTATGCCATAGCCATCATGCCTATTATCCCATGATTACACCTTCCTCCCAACCAAATTGCATGCAATGCCATCATGCATTTGGGGAGATGAAACATCAAGAGAAAATATGATATGGATATACAATCTCCATATATGCATGGGGGGAAGAAAATCAGATCTGTATAGAGAGCTTTGTGCACTAATCTATAGAGAGAGAGAGTCCTAGAGAGAGAGTGAGATGATGGTGTCCATGGCTTGTGTATACAACTTTGTATGCATGTATATGTGGAGCAATGGGTGTAACCATGGAGATGCCCTATGGAGGAAGAGGAGGACTGAGCATTCTGACTGAACTGAGGCAACCAGTGAGGTCTTGCCTGAACCAAGCCATGAAGAAAGGAAGCCACCGAACCAAGGTAAACCAACCAAACTGCCATAATTTTTCTGTTTAAATCTGGAATTGTTTTTGATATTTTTAAGCTATATGAACCGTATATATATATGTTCCTGTGAGACCTTGGAATTGTTCTGAATCAATTGGGACAGTCGGATAAGCCTAGAAACCCAAAATTGTAACAAAACCGCCATTAACGGCCTTCTTGTAACAGGTCTGATCCGATCTCCATAAAACTGAGCTTTGATGGTCAAGACCTAATCTAGAGGTCACAAGGATTCCAAAAATACTGACTCGCGACCCAAAACCGAATGGGAAAACCCTCAAACCTGAACTTGCAGGTCACGGGTCCAGGACCCATTTTTATCAACAAGGCTTTAAAACTTGTTTGAAACACATGAACTGAACCACCATGACCTAGGGATCACAACAAGCCAAACCTCATGAGATTTGGTTAAGAAATAAGGCCCCACGACCGAACTGAAATTGTGGGCAATAATCGGTTCTACTGAACATAATCCGTGGATTCGAAGTATGAAAATGATGCTATGTTGTTGGAATTGCTCCCAGAAATGTTTTGAAATCAAAACATGTTGAAAGTTGCGCTTGAAATGGCACGAAAATGGAGCAAAACCGGACCTGCACTTACGGCAACAGCGCCCTGCGCATTGGAGAAGATGGAGTTGACTCGTCAACTCGTTCGAGTTGGGCCGAGTCGACTCACACACGTGGCAACGCAAGACTATGCCACCGAATTAATGAAACTACACCGTTTTGGGCTTAGCTGATTTGTTTTAAAATCTGATTATGCCTGTTTGGTTACGGGTTTTAAAAATTAAAATCAAGTTTTGGGAATAAGCCATCCGTGGATAAGGGGGGGCAATTGAGGTTAAATGGAATATGTAATTCCGGTTTCCTGAAGGGTCAGAACCGGTTGGTTTTTAAGTGTTTTGAACCGGTTCACTTGGTAAACCCTTGAACCCTGTGGGTTGAACCCCTAATTTTATGTATTTACATTTTGACCCTGAAACTTTCTGAAAATTATGGATTTGCCCCAACAGTTCTGAATATTGCACAGTGGCCCAGATTTTGGGAAAATTATACATTTAAGCCCCTACCAAATTAATTAAATAATAAAATAATTATTTAATTATTTTATTAATTAGGTAAAATTACGATTTTACCCCTGGACATTTAATATGTCAAACGGAGTCCAAATGAATTAAATAAATAGTGTATTTTTACTATTTCAAACATTCCGGACTCAATGGTACAGTCCGATTTTGGAAATACAGTACCGAAAAATACAGACCTGTAAGTGATAAATTACTGTACTGCCCCTGATGGCACCAGACCCAAATAAAAATGAAAGACAGTCTATTTTGACTATATCGGGCGTTCTGGACTCAACGGTGAGGTCCGTTTAACGAACTGAAGTCCCAAAAAATACAGACACATAAAGTATAAATGACCATACTGCCCCTGATGCTTCCCAGGGTCAATTAAACATAATAGATAGTCTAACTTAATTATGTCGGACACTCTGGACCCAACGGTGAGGTCCATTTTATGAACTGACGTGCCGAAAAATATGACACGTGAAATTACCAAATTACCCCTGATACTGTACGAAGCCCAAATGAATCCCGATTAGGACGAAACTGATACCGATAGAAACCCGAACACTGGTGAAACTGTATACCCGAATAAATGACAAACTGGGGTCAGAATCTTACGAAACATAAAATGACCAAAATACCCCTAAGCACTGTGAGTGTAAGATAAAGGTCAATCTGATCTGATAAATTATCGTAAGTATAATTATGAACACTGAAGGGCTAAGTAAGACTCCAGAACTGTCAACGCATAAAACGAGAAATGACCAATGTGTCCTGATGGTCTAAAGCAGATACCGAACGAAGTCCAAAGGACTTGAAAATTCACATATAAGATATATGGGACATTCTGAGGACCACGATAGGGTCCGGGACAACAATGGTGAAATTACCATTTTGCCCCTAAGGCCAAATAAGTGCTTAACTGATAACGATTGAAGTCCAAATGACTTAAAACATAATCCTGATGACTACTAAGCCTAATTAAAGAATGAAATAGCCTCGGGTGAGACCTAATGAAAGGGCGATAGGCTACTAGGCTGTCTTAGGTGATCCGATAGATGCCTAAGATGACAAATGAGACCTGAATGGATGAGTTCTGATCTGTATATGATTGATGATTACTGTTCAGGATATACATGGAGATGCCTGACGTATCTGGAGGTTATCGGATTGTTTGTGCAAGGAGATAACCGTAACAGTTTGTGAGTAACTTGGAACTTCTGGCTTGGTGTATAAGTACACCGTCTAGTTACTATATTTTGATTCACTGTACTATTTTATCTGCCATACTGTTTAAATGCATGTTTTTAAATGCATACTCTTTTATAATGTATTACACGTGACATGATTTTGTACTGTCCTGCTCTCCTGTTCAGTTCGGCTCTGTCCTGTTATGTTGTATGGTCTGTCCTGGTTTTGTTCTGTACTGTTGCGTTTTATGAGTAACCTTGACTCTTGACTTGGTGTATAAGTACACTGTCTAGTTACTGTATTTTTAAATACTGTACTGTACTGTTTTATCTGATACACTGATTTCATGCCCTTACTCAAATGCATGATTTTTTCTTTGTCTGGCTTCTCTGTTCTATACTGAAATAAACCGATCACTGTTCTTAACTGTTTCTGAAAAAACAATTGATTCTTGGTACCGTTTCAGTCTTGAGCGCTATATGAGCATACTGCACTGTTTAATCTGTGCATACTGTATTGTTTATTTTGTTATACTATTCTGCTCTGCTCATTACTGATCTATTCTGTTACCTTGATGATTTAACTGTACTCCTGTTTTAATACTGTTTCAAATGAACAGAAATAAACCTATCGCTGTTTTTAACTGGTTCTGAAAGAACAACTGACTCTTGGTACCATTTCAGTCTTGAGCACTATGTGAGCATACTGCACTGTTTAATCTGTGCATACTGTACTGTTTATACTGTTATACTGTTCCGCTCTGCTCATTACTGATCTGTTCTGTTACTCTAATGTTTTAACTGATCTGTTCTGTTACTCTGATGTTTTGACTGATCTGTTCTGTTACCTTGATGTTTTAACTGTACTCATGTTTTAGTACTGTTTCAAATGAACATATTTAACTATCTGTTATGTTTGATCCGTTCTGTCCTGACCTGTTCTGTTTGATCTGTCTGATCTGTTCAGTCCTGATTTGTTATGTTTGATCTGTTCCATTCTGACCTGTTTGCTTTGTTTCGATCTGTTCCGCTCTGTTCTGTCCCGTCCTGTTCTGCTCAATACTGATCTATCATGATCTTTGATGATGTACTTGTATCTCTGACTGACATACTGTTTTCGCTCAGTTCTGTCTTGTCCCGTTTCGCTGATGATATACCTGTATCTCTGGTTGACATATTGTTTTCGCTCTGTTCTGTTATGTTTTGTTCGGCTCTGATTGTTATGTTTTGTCTGTTCTGATCTGTTGTTTTATTTTGTTCAGTCCTGCTTTATTCTACTGAAACTGCATTTAAAGTAGATTTATAAAACTGCTATTTCAGAAACAACTGAACTACCCTTGTGCTTTGTAAACAACAATGGTTTGAAACCCATGACAAGGAACCTGTGTTACTCATTGGGCTTTTCGAAGCTCACCCCATTTCCTAACATTTTTCAGGAATGATATCTATTGGATCCGATGGCACTGATTTGTGGAGACTGGATTATTGAGGATTGAATCTGTTTAATCAGGTGAGTGATGTAATACGACTAACTTGACTGATATGTATTAGATATTGACATGGCTCATGGATTTAAACGATACTCTAGAGATTATAGTTCTGCTCTGTTGTTATATGTCGGATTATAGATATGCTCTGAGGTTAGAATTGTTAGCTGTTGGATTTTAGACTGGCTCTGTGGTACATAACCTTACGGTGAATACATGAGTTGCATTCCCTTGACAAAAAAAAAAAAGGTTTTAAATTCCGCTGCATCTGACCCTACAGTCGGAGTGCAATTCACTGGAAAGTTCAGAAATTGCCTTCGGTTGGTCGCGTGGCGGCTGACTGGCATCACGTCCTCGACATCCACGTAGGGTGGGGTTCGGGATATGACATGAAATCTCATGATCATTCATAATGGTATAACATGATCAAGTTATGATAATCAATAATGATAGTGATATCAAAAAAAGTGGATGCACTCTAACTGGGGCCCGGAATTCCCCTTGAGCTCTTTATTCAAGTCCATACCAAGCTATCTGAATAAAACTAAGCTATGTATACAATGTAACTCTACATCCCATGCCTCACATAGCAACGTAGCTGGTGTTTCTCTTAGAACCTCGACTCGAGGATCGTAGTAAGCATCAGATGGAGTTTGTGACTAAGCACAAATCCGATACTAATAATATATCAGGATCATGCTACTTTCCACGAATAGTATAGTGAAATCATAATTGGTTCTTGGCTACATAATATAACTATAGCTTTTCAAATGCTATGTCTACGAAGTTGTCGCGAATATGACTGGTTGGCCCTCACGGCCCTAGGTACAAGTGTACAAAAATAAATCAATGCACAAGTGTACAAAATCATAATCGTGATATATGGTAAATAATAAATACTTTCCACAAGATAGAACAATACCAAATGTGGACTCAATAACTTCTGGTATGTATGGAATAAGAGAGGTAATATATGAAAAACTATTGACATGGCTGGAAGTATCACATGCAGAGATCAGATATTACTTACCTCTTTCTGTATCTGTCTAGAAGGTCAAACCACCTTCTCATTTTCTCCTGGCGTTCCTATGATTTATAAAACGCATCTCAGTTTATAATTTATATAAACTATGTTATTCATCAAATTTTATGTCTCTTCACTATAAGTTTCTTTTTTACTAAAATAGACTCTACTATTGAATCTGGAACATCAAACAAAGTCGGTTTAGGCTTTTGCGGAATTCAATTTAGAATTCTGTACTAAAAAGGAAAAAATAGTCATTTTGCACTTTTATAGGTTCTTACTTCTCAAGACCTCTTTTCATAAATCAGACTCCATTGTTGAGTTTGGAATGCTCAAAATAATAAAACTTCACTATTCTTTTACTTTAATCGGAGTCCGTTTGACTCCTTTTTGACTTAGGGGCATTTCAGTAATTTTTTCTTTTTCTAATTAATTAAATTAATATTTAATTAATTTATTTGGGTTAATTCGTAATTAACCATAGTCTTGGGTCTAAATGTAATTCCTAAGACTTTTAGGTCAAATCAGAATTTTGGCAACTACTATTCTTATTGGGGATACCCAAACAGTGGCAAAGGGTTCAAAATAGGGATAAGCTATCTCTATCCCAATTTCAATTTACTATCCTCGTCCCCAAACACTCCCAATTTAACCTTTTAAAACCTTTTTAAGCTTTAACCCATACTGCACCATTTTGAATAATGGTTGACCGGTTTCTGTTTCGGTCGGGTCCCGACCTAGATCCGACCCATGACCCGAACCCAAAGCCCGACAAGACCCTTCTTCTCCGACGATACTCTAGTGCCTTCTCCAGCACCGGTCACTTTTCTGACCAGTTTTCTAACCTAAATCAATTGCATTTCTTTTTGTTTTTTCACGGTTTATTCATTTCTATTCTCAGTTTTTTATTTAAAACCTTCCTAACTTCTCAAATAAAGGGAAACCGTAGCTCCGGTGACCCTCCGATGAGACAAATCGCAGTTCCAATGACTGGTTTCTTTTAATTTTCATGCATTTTCCCTTACTATTTTGACTCAATTCCTCTTCTAATCACTACCTGCATTAAGAGGAATATTTCCTCATCATAAAAATTAAGCTTCATGCATAAGATCCTAAAAATCGATCATCACAACAAAACTTGTAAATCCCTTTTTCCTACTGATTTCTTCACCAATTCATTTCATTCTTGTTACATAATTTTTCTCTTTCATGCTCGTTTGAACCCTACACTTAAAACTAAACGAATCATGCTAGAATAATAAAACAGAGTTTGCTTCACTCACCTAAAATTCTTAGTTTCTTGCCTGTAGTAACTCTTTTCTCTTCTTCTGTTTCAACTTCTGAATCTCCAATATTTTCCCCAGTACTTCAGTTTCTGTGTTTTCTTCCTATTTTAACTCAAATCTACGCATGTATATATAGAGTAGTGCACCGCCCTTCATTCTTCCTCTCTCGGTTTCTCCCCCCTTTTAGCCCATTTTCTTGACTAGTTTTCTTGATCTTTTCTTTTTCATTTTCTGTTTTCTTTTCTTTCTTTAGTTAAGTTAGGATATTTGTATATATATAATATATAATATACAAAACACATACTACACACACCCCAACACACACACTTGGCCGACACTAGGGTTTATTCCCTAACCCACTTGCATGCTGTGCATGCTTTTAGTATATATATATTCTCGTATTTATGAAAATATTCTATGTACGTATACCGAGGCATATACGGGCCTATGTGCACGATTCTTTGTACTGTCCGAGTTTCTCATACGGTGCTCCTATATACTCGGGGTTGTTTGTAATTCACTTCTTATATATTTAAATATCGTATTTTACTCTATTTGTGAATCTCATTATTCATCTCAAACTGCGTGCCTATTATTGTACATAACTCATTCATGATATTTTGATATATTTTGGGATATACTATTCTTGGTCTGAGTTTGGCCTCGATTTACTTTTGGTACTATGCTCATGTCTTGGTCTAAGCTCGGTATTACTATTTGACTTTTTGGAACGTAAATGGATTTATTCTATTTTATTTTGGGTCGGGGTATTACAATATAAAAGCTATCCCAAAAAGGTTTTGGGCCGAAGCTATTAACACGTCATGTCACACCATTAATAGAGTTTATCTAAGACCTGGTTCAAATCAAACTCCATATGAGCTTTAGAACGGTAGGAAACCAAATGTCAAATATTTTAGAGTTTTCAATAGCAAAATGCTACATTCTAAAAGATAGAGAGACTTTAGGTAAGTTTGACCAAAGGTGTGATATTGACATTTTCCTAAGATACTTCACAGATAGTAGAACTTTTAGAGTTTACAACACTAGGAAGGGGTGTGTTGTCACGACCCGAAACCCACCCTAAGCGGATTACTGGATCGCGATCGCCGCCCCGAGACCCGAGGGCCCCGAGACAAGGCTCGCATATGCAGCGGTATCGAATAGAAGTGCAACATACGTTTTGCGGAAGCGTGAAAACTTTTTCTTTTTCTTTTCTCATTTTTAAAATTATGCACATCCGTCCGATACTGCCGCTACATACATAGCATACATGGTTACACATTCAGAGTATAACGAAAACTTAAAGACTTCATACATTAACACAATACATATTCAGTTGCCCTGAGGGCTTAATACATATCCTTACATTATCTACTAATACAAAATGTACTACTAGAGTTCATAGGTTCCTCAAGAGAACTTCTTAAACATATCTTCCCAAAATCAGTAGATTCATCATCAACGTCCTCAAGTCAAGACTGCTGCTAATTACCTGAAAGGGGGGTCCGAACAAAGTCCGGGTAAGCTAATCTAAGCTTGTGAGCAATTCCAGTATTCGTCATGGGTTTTCAATTAGCAGTGGTTTGGTACATAAGAGTTTGTAAAATAATCACCGCCAATTGTTCGTATACTTTGAATACAGAATATATGCATTCCTTAAATCATGTAGCTTTGAAACATTTAAAGTATTCAAGCTAAACTCATACTTTGTCTAATAGAGTATATAACTCAAAACATTGTGCATTTCGTAAGACAATAGCTTTGAAATATTTGAAGTATTCAAGCTATACTTATACTTCGTCAAATAGAGTATATAACTCAAAACATATGCATTTCGTAAAATAATAGCTTTGAAACATTAAAGTATTCAAGCTAAACTTATACATGTGAACTTTTAAAACATATAACATATCATGTATTTCTTAAATAGAGTATATAAAACTCAAACATGTGCATATTGAAAATGAGAGTAAAAACATGCTTTCATTTTCAAACCATTTGTCATCTTATCACTTCCATTAGTGGAATCCGTTTCGAACCGGAGTCCCATATTACTTATCAATGGAGATATCTCATGCCTGGGGGATTAGATCCTGCTACCTGGCATTTTACAGGGCAATTGGGTTCCGTACAACCCAAAATCCTGCCTATTTTACAGGGCAACTGAAAACTCAAAATCCTGTCTATGTGCTTATGCACCATTAATCTTGCATTAAAAATATATTTAGCATGTGAGTACATCAAAATAGATAACTCTCGTGAGTACTTAAAAACATAACATTTATAACTTCGTGATAAACATTCGTATACTTGAAATAAACAAATTCAGAATATTTAACAATAATTGCATTTTAAACTAGACATGCTGGAAAGTATTTGAAGGAAAAACTGTTGCAGAAACCAATCACTGAGCACGTCACCATGAGTTTATAAAACATAATAATTTAAAAACTGAATCATGTAAATACTGAATTTGGAACTTCAAATACTTCATATCTTGAACTTAAAACTCTTTTTAAATCATGGAGTTAAATCTCCAATTCAAACACAGGGTTACTCACCTTGGCTCTTTAGGGTTAGTGCTAATAATGCGCTTTCCCACTTTCCTTGTAGTTCCTAAGAACAATTCATAAATATCTTATCAACTTCACATTCATTGTAATATCATCTCGATATTCCTTAACTTATGCTTAAATCGTATTTGATCCTACAATGATTTCATAAATTCATATGTACTTAACGTAACTCGTATTCTTAACCTATGACATAATTTAATGTGTTAGAAATTGAATCTACTTCAATTTATACTCTTCTGGGATTTCCATTAACTTTAATTTAAAGTTATTTATTTGACGTGTTTACGTGTCGTGTCTTTTCGTATTTCGTTTCTCGTACTTGCCTCAGTTTAGTTCTTTGGCAATACTTCAGTTCATAGTCATCTAACAGATGCTATTCATCAAATTTTATGTCTTTTTATTTTAGACATTTCTTTAGGTCGAATAGACTCTACCATTGAGTCCGGAGTGTCCAAGAAAGTCGGTTTAGGCTTTCGTAACATTTAATTCGGACTGTTATATGTAAAAAGGCAAAATGGTCATTTACCGTTTTACGTGTCATATTTTTCTGTACTTCGTTTCGTAATTTGGACTCCATTTTTGAGTCCGGGATGTCAAGGAAAGTTAATTTAGACCTTCTCTGATTTCATTTTGGCTTTAGGGGTACCACGGGTATTTTGGTCATTTTACCCCTTTACGTGTCTTTATTTTTCGGGCTCCGTCTCGTAAAACGGACCCTACCATTAGTCTCAGAATATCCGAAATAGTAAGGATACACTATTCATTTATTAAATTTGGACTTGTTTGACTTGTTTATGGGGTAAGGGCATTTTGGTCATTTTGACATTTTCTAGGGGTCTTAAATTTTTCGGGACCTCATCTCATGTCGTGGACCTCACCAATGGGCTTAGGGGGTCCAAGATAGTAAGGTTACATATATAACTTGTAATTTTTGGACAACGGGCCATTTTGGAGTAATTAATTTAATTAATCAAATTTAATTAAATTAATTATAACATGTAATATATATATATTATTAATGGGGAATAAGGAATAGGTTGAATAGGATGGCACGCTGGCCAGCGTGCCATCTCCCTCCCCATACATCACAGGATCGAGTCCCACCAGGTGCGGTTGCACCTTTTTAATTTCTGAATTATATACATTATAATATATATATATATATATCATGTTTATAAATGGACACATGTGAGCGCGTGGCCGAGTGGAAAAGAGGAGACTTCCCACGCGCGAGGGTTAGGGATCGAAACCCCGTAGCAACATTTGCTTCCTTTTTCCTTAATTTTTCATAACACGGTTTATATATAACCGTATACGCCCCTAAACGGCGTCGTTCCAATAACTCGGTGGCAAGCCCCAAGGCTGCCACCTGTCCCGAGTCCACCCACCATTTTAAACGGTGCACGAGTCGACTCGGTCGTCTTCCCCGAGCGACCGACTGAAAACCCTAATTCCCGATTTCCTTTTTCTCCTATTTCGTGCAGTTTGGATCCATGGATCCTTACTGTTTTTGTCCCAAAATGTTTCTAAGAGATAATAGAGTAGATTGGCATTCGTTTTGGAGTTTAAAACTCCTTCATATGTTCGGTTTTGGACATGATAGCTGAACCTGTAATAGCCTCGGTTCACACTCGTTTCTTGACCATTTTTTATGAGGTTTGGCTTGTTGTGATCCCCTCTTCATGGAGATCAAGTTTTCATTTAATTAAACGGCTTAAATCATGAGTTTAGAGGTTTGGGGTGTAGACCCGAAACCTGCAACTTAACATTTGAGGGCTTTTGTTCATGCTTTTTGGTCGCGGTCACACGTTTTTAACATGTTTGTGTGGTCTAAAAGAGGTCCCTATACACCAAACCAAGTTTGGTTTCCCTCCGATCAGACCTGCTTGAGCAAGGTCCATCCATGGCCGTGGCTTATGGGTCATGCAATCTTAGGTGTTTTTAAGCTAGATTTTCGTGCTTGTTAAAGTTTAGCCGTGTTCTAAACATTATACATATCAAATGGAAGCTTTAAATCAGTTTGTAAGTAGAGAAATTCTAGAGAGAGAATTTGACAGTTTTGAACATTCTCACCTTTTTGGTGCTGTTTTCTCCTTCCTCACTTCTGATTCTTCCTCCATTCTCTTTCTTTGCTTCCTTAAGGGTTCAAGCATGCAAGACATGCATTGGTTTTCTTTTAAAGAGAAGAAACCGACCCTTCTCTCTCTTCACTTCCTCTCTCTCTCTACACGTTTGCAGCCCTCATTCTTGACCTTATCATCCTATCTTACACTTCATTAATTCTGCTTTTTCATTTTGGCACCTTACATTAAATGGATCCTTGATATTTTGTATATTGTATATTATATATATATATATATATATATATATATATCACACACACACCCCAACACATGGAGACACACACACACACACAGCTCAACCGACACACACACACCTTGTGCACTGTTCATACTTTACACATGTATATCTATATAAATGTATATAAATATATATATATGAACAATTAATTATATATAAATACATATATAATGTATCTATGTACATACATGCATACATAATTATACATATACATGCCTTCATGAATTGTGTATGAAATAATTATTTTAACTATTTATATATACATACTTATACATGGACATGTGTATATATATACTTTTATACACTTTATATCATACACACAATACACCATAAAGTGTGTGTTTGTGTATTCAAATTTATTTAATCATAATTAGAGTTAATAATTTCATATAAATAAATAAATAATTATTTAATTAATTATTTCCTTTGGTGTAAATATTTTTACACAAATTTCTTTTAATCTCGAAATACGTGCCGTATGACCCGGTATCCCGGGTCGGGATATTACATGTGTGATGGAGTCCATAAATGAGACAATTGATGATGATGGGGTAGTTTCTCATGATGATGAATGTTTAGGAAGTTTGGAGCCATTAATAGATAAATCTCCCATAAACCTTTAAAATGACGATTCAATTAATTCTCCAAATGTAAATGAAAATGCAAATGACATGTGATGAAGTAGGTAGCTCATCTAATTTAGATAGAGGATTGTCTATGTGATTAAGAATAGATCATGATCAAACTAAAATAATGGGTGATATTGATAAATGAATCATGTCAAGATCTCAACTCCACAATAAAGTAAGCTTTCAATGCTCCACTTCAAAGATTAAACCCAAGAACATCATAGCGGCTCTTTTTTATGATAATTGGATCATTGTCATGCAAGAGGAAGTACTTCAATTCTCTAAACTTGATGTTTCGGAGTTAATGCCTCGACTTTCTCACTACAATGTGATTGGTACCAAATGGATTTAAAAAATAAGTTAGATGAAAATGGTACAATAGTGAGGAACAAGGCTAGGTTGGTTACTCAAGGCTATACCCCAGTTGAAGGGATAGAGTTTAATGAGACCTTTACCCCCGTGGCTAGGTTGGAGAGTGTAAGACTTCTCCTAGCCGTGGCATGTCATTTCAAATTTAAACTTTTTCAAATGGATGTAAAGAGTGCTTTTCTTCATGGCATTCTTAATGAAGAGGTCTATGTTGAGCGACCTAAAGGTATTAAGGATCCACAAAAGCACTCCCATGTCTACCATCTTAAGAAGGCCTTGTACGGATTGAAGCAAGCTCCTAGAGCTTGGTTTGAGAGGCTTTCGGTATATCTTCTTAAAAAGAGATTTTCAAGAGGTGGAGCCAACAAGACTATGTTTGTAAGGAAAGATGAGAAAGATTTTGTAATTTCTCAAGTCTATGTAGATGACATAGTCTTTGGATCCACAAGTACTAAGCATACTCCAAAGTTTGCCGAAGAGATGAAAATTGGTTTTGAAATGAGTATGGTTGGAGAGCTCACATATTTTTTGGGACTTCAAGTAAGGCAAATGGTTGATGGAGTTTTCATTTCTCAAACCAAGTATGTCAAGTAATTGGTCAAGAAATTTAGGCTTGAGTTCGCTAAGCATGTTAGAACTCCTATGAGCACTAGTACCAAGCTTAGCAAAGACATTATTGGCAAGGATGTTCAATCTATTCTCTATAGAAACATAATAGGAAGTCTTCTCTATCTTACTTCTAGTATACCCGACATAGCCTTTAGTTTTGGAGTATGTGCACGTTTCCAATCTTGTCCTAAAAAGTCATATCTCACAACCATAAAGAAAATCATAAGACATGTGAATGGGACTTTAGGATATGGCATTTGGTATTCTTTTTATACAAATTTCACTTTGGCGGCATACTTTGTCACGACCCAAAACCCACCCTATGCGGATCTCGAATCGCGAATCCCGATTCGACCCTTTTGCCGAACCGGGTCTCATCTGAAACTTGCTATACAATCAGTGTTACTAACATGCAATAAATATCATAACATAAACAATGAAAGTCTCTAAATAAAAGTTGCATGTATATGAAATCTAGTTCTCAAAATACAGATTTTAAAAAGTCTAATATATTACAACCCCAAGACGTGGATGACATGGAAGAGCTACAAGACTGTATTGAATATTATACATTACATTTATCTCAAAAATTTCCACTGCTATCTAGTAGACTGTGTAACACCTCGACCTTGATTAATTAATAATTAGTTTGCTAACTATTAATTAGAACTGACATAAAGAATAATTAAGAAAGTTAATCGGGAATCTCTTGATGGTCACGATAAGACCGATAAAATAATTAAACACGTCAAGAGATGAGGGTGTGATACCAAACCTAATTACCAATTAATTAGGTGAAATGATGTTATCTTAACACCGTGAAAACTCGAATTAGCTAACTATGACGGCCACAAATGAATAATAACTGACATGAGGCCTTTGACATCAAAGCTAACTGAAATACGAAACCCTCAGAAGAAACCATTTCGTAAAAGAGCAATAAAAAATAAATTTCGAAGGAAATAATTAAAACAGAATTCTGTGACAGCCAAACAAGGCATAAGCCCAAATGGGGAAAAAATGCCCAAAAGTTAGGCCAAGGGGATTTGAACCCTTGACCAAATAGGGCAAGACTTTAGGCACTCAAAAAATTACCAAGTGTGTTGCCAACAACTTTATGCCTAAATATACAACAGAATTGTATATAAGCTCAAGTCAACCAAGGCCACCTCCCAAATTGGCCAATGGCCATACATGCAACACCTTACCACTCACTCATCCTATACACCTCAGTCTCATCATCACATCTCAGTACTTACAATCAGACCTAGGCCCTACATGTATAATTATGTATGAGTATAAGTGTACACTTATATACATATGAGACTGGCATCTTTACAACACTAAGTATGTGTATGCTGCATCCTCCACCGAGAGGGAGAGTGACCAAACAGTGGTGAGTGATAGAGAGAGAGTGATGTAGAGAGAGAGTCCATATGAGAGATTGTGTGTGCATGGTGTGTGTGTTCCACATGGAGGTGCACAAAGAGGAAGGGGACTGAACAGTACATGAAACTTGAGTTAACAACTGAACGCCCAAATGGAGCGTAGGAGAAGGAAGAGGACTGATCCAAGGTATAAGACACCCAAAACCTTAAAAGTTTTCTTTTATTTTTCTTCTCTGTTTCAATTTTAATTGGTGTCTAGACTGCATGCATGAAATAGATTGACACTAAGGGATGGTTTTTAAGCAAGTTGGGAGAGCCTAGGAAGCTCGACATGTAAAATCCATTAAAAAAATGCCATTAAAGGACCTTGCCTGAACTAGGTCTGAGCCAACTTGAGTTAAAACTTAATTCAGGTATGGGGACTAAAACTAGATGCTAAATGGTTCGCAAAATAGCAAGAATTGGGTGAAATGGCCCTAAGACTAGAAAGAACGGTCGAGTTGCAAGATTGGGTCTAAAAACGGCTCTCTGTGCACGAGGCCTTACACTAGATTTTGGGGACGAGGTTTGAAGCTCCATTGTCCCGGGAGCACAACCCAACAAACCTCAGTCGAAATGGCCCAATATTGGACCTAAACGGTGGAGTTGCAGGTCCCACGATAATGGAGATGAACCGAAACTCCATCCTTAAATTCGAGCCACAAAATGAATACCAAGATGTTGGCCTGACTCCTAGAAATGATTTGGAACCAAAAGCAGAGACAATCCGCACTTGAAAATCTATGAAATTGGAGAAAATGAAAATTGGAAATTAGGGTTACTGTTCATCGTCATGGGGAAGACAATGAACAGTGTCGGACACGGGTCGAATCGGATCTAGGTTCGGGTCGGAACCCGCCCATCACACAAATGGGCTTAAGTGGCACGACGCCGTTTAAGGTTAAATTTAAATTGATTTCCCCCTGTTTGGTAACACAGTTAATAAATTTGAAATGGGAATTAGGGATAACTAAAATGCAAATAAGGGGCCAAATTGGGATATAATAGGTTATGTTATTCCGGTTCTACATGGTCTAGTGAACCGGCTGGTTCACCAAGGTTTTGGACCGGTCTAGGGTTTGACCTAGTGAACCCAATGGTCCAAGGGCTAAATTGAAAAGAATTAAACCAGTATTTTTATGAATTACAATTAGGCCCCAACTGTTTTGAATAATTGTGTTCTGGCCCAGCTTCTAAAAAATTTATGCATGTAAGCCCCTGAAAAATAAATAAATAATAAAATAATTATTCTAATTATTTTATTAATTGGGTAAAATTACTATTTTACCCTTGGACATTAAGTGACTTAAACGAAGTCCAAATTAAATAAATAAATAGTGTACTTTTACTATTTCGGGCATTCCGGACTCAATGGTGGAGTCTGATTTGGGAAATTAAGTTCTGAAAAATAAAGACACGCAAATGATAAATGACTGTTATGCCCCTGATGATACTCAGGGTTATTAAAAATAAAAGATAGTCCATTTTGATTATGTTGGGCATTCTGGACTCAACGGTGAAGTCCGTTTAATGAACTGAAGTCCCGAAAAATACAAACATATAAATTATAAATGACTGTATTGCCTCGAATGATACTTAGGGCCAAATAAAAATAAAAGATAGTCCATTTTATATCTTAGGCACTCTGGACTCAATGGTGGAGTCCATACTAGCAAACGAAGTACCGAAAAATGTGACACGTGAAAGTGTAAAATTATCAAATTGCCCCTGATGCTATACGAAGCCCAAGTAAAGTCCAAATTGGGCAAAATTTGTCACGACTTGAAATCTGCCTCGCGCAGATCCCGGATCGGAACCGCCACCCTAAGGCCCGAAGGCCTCGGGACAAGGCTCGCATCTGCAGCAGGTATCGAATAGATGTGCTTCATGTGATTGCGGAAGCGTGAAAAACTTTTTTTTTTCTTTTTTTCTTTTCTCATTTTAAAATTTGCACATCCGTCCGATACTGCCGCTATTCACAATGGTACACATGATCATACATTCAGAGCATAACTAAAACTTAAAAGACTTTATAATTACAATCTTAATTCAGCTGCCCTGTGGGGCTTAATACATATCCTTAAATTGTCTACTAATACAAAACGTACTAATTAGAGTTCATGTGATTTCCTAAAAGAACTACTTAAGCAAGTCTTCCCAAAAAGCTAGACTCATCCTCATCGTCTTCAAAAATCAATCTACCATTAGTCACCTGAAAGGGGGCGGATAAAAATCCGGGTAAGCTAATCTAAGCTTGTGAGTAATTCCTGCATTCGTCATGGGGTTTTCAACTTATAGTGGTTTAGCACATGAGAGTTTATAAAATACTCACTACTAATTGCTCGTACATTTTAGAACACAGAGTATATGCATTCTTAAAACAGATAGTTTTGAAACATTTAAAGTATTCAAGCTAAATACACATTTCTTCAAATAGAGCATATGCAATTTAAAAGCATACAAACACGTATAATAAAATGGGGGTAAAAACCTGCTTCCATTTCCAAAAGCGTTACTTCAATACATATAAACATGTATAGGAAAATGGGGGTAAAACCTGCTTCCATTTCCAAAAACATTTGTCATCTTTCTCTTTAATTAGGTGGAATCTGTTTCGAACCAGACTCCCATTTTACTGCCAATACTGTTGTAACACCCCGACCTTGCGTAATTAATAATTAGTTGTTAATTATTAATTAGCACTGACTTAATGAATGATTAAGGGAATTAATCATAATCCCGACGGTTATGATAGACCGATTAAAATAATTAAATATGTCTGGAGAGAATGGTATAATACCCAAACCCGATTACTGATTAATTCGATGAAATAATGCCGTTTTAACACCAACGGAATCTGAATTAGCTAACCCGGGAAATCCTGGATGATTAATAAATGACACGAAACCTCTAACACTGAAGATAACTGAAATACGAAACTCTCGGAACAAACCGCATCGAAAAAGGAGTTACGGAATGAAAGTTAGGTAGGAAACATTGAAACTGAATTACTGCGTCTGCCAAACGGGGCCTTAGCTTAAAATGGTGGAAAATGCCCAAAAGTGTGGCCAAGGGGAATTGAACCCTTGACCAAGTAGACAAGACCTTGTGTATCCAAAAAATTATCAACTGGGCTACTACTATCTTTGTGTACAAATATACAATGAAAGGTATATAACCTAGAATTCTAGTTGGGCCACCTCCCAAATTGACCAATGACCTTACATGCAAAACCTCCATCATGAACTGAACCCCTACACCTCAGCCTCATCATCACATCTCAGTGCCTACAATTAGACCTAGGCCCTACATGTATCATTATGTACAAGTGTGCACTAATATACACATGAGCTTGGGATCTCTATAACACCAAGTGTGTGAGCTGAATATTCAGAAATTAGAAAACTGTGTGAGAATTGATCTGTTAAGAGAGAGAAACCATGTGAGATCAAGTGAGCTTATGTGTGAGAAACCATTGTGAGAAAGGTGTGTATGTCCATGGTCTATACATGATGGTGTTCTATAAAGATGTACCAAGAGGAAGGAACTAAGGACCGAGGTGCCAAAGACCAAGACTGAACCATGGAGGAGAGCAGCCATTGTCTAAAGGTAAACACCAAAGTTTGCCAAATTTCTGTTTTGATTTGTTGGTGCTGTTCCTTTAATTTTTAGACCATACCAACTGTATATATAAACTCCTGTGAGACCTTCGGGCTATTCTGAATTAATTGGGAGGGTCGAATAGGGCTGAAACCCCAAAACCGTGTATCAACCTCCATTAATGGATCATGGAAACTGGGTCTGATTCGACCTCTCTAAAACTGAGTTTTGATGGTCCAGAACTGATCTAGACACTAAGAGGATCCTAAAACCACTGTTCTGTGACCCTAGAACACTGATTTAAACCCCCAAACCGTGAGTCGCAGTCACGGGTTTGAGACCCAACACCCCTGAAATCGTGACCAAACTGAGATATGAAGACGGGGACTGAAACACCATGACCTGTAGGTCACAACGCAACAAACCCCGTGAGGTTTGGACCAAAAATGGACGCCTTAGAACCAGTTGCAGGTCTGCGCAATAATGGAGTGGACCGAGCTCCACCCGTAGACTCGAGGCACCAAACCGATGCCAAAATGTTGGCTTCACCTCCAAAGAACGTTTGGGATCAAATCAGTTGAAAAACCCTACCTGAAACTCCACGAAAATGGAGGAAACCGGAACTGGGAATTAGGGCAACAGTACACTGGTTGGTGAAGAAGACGACAAGTCGACCGAGTCGACTCGTCCAACACGTCCAAACCCACCGAACTGACTCACACACGTGTCGACGTATGAACTGGCCACCGCTTAATTGAAACTACACCGTTTTGGGTGTCAACTGATTTGTTTTAAAATCAAATTCTACCTGTTTGGTTACGGTGATAACAAATTGAAATTGAATTGGATTAATCCTGAACACGGATAGGGGGGGCTAATTAAGATTAACTGGAATATTAAATTTCGGTTTGCTGAGGGTCAGTGAACCGGTTGGTTCACAATGCATTTGGACCGGTTCAGCTAGTGAACCCTAAAACCAATAGGTCTGAACCCCTATTTTCTGAATTTACATTTAACCCCCAAATGTTTCTGAAAATTTCACTTTAACCCCAACTGTTTTGTAATATTGTACTGTGGCCCAGATTTTTGAGAAACTGTTTATTTAAGCCCCTGAAAGATTAATTAAATAATAAAATAATTATTTAATTATTTTATTAATTAGGTAAAATTACGATTTTACCCCTGGACATTAAATGTGTCAAACGGAGTCCAAATAAATTAAATAAATAGTGTATTTTCACTATTTCAAACATTCCGGACTCAATGGTACAGTCCGATTTTGGAAATACAGTACCGAAAAATACAGACCTGTAAGTGATAAATTACTGTACTGCCCCTGATGGCACCAAACCCAAATAAAAATGAAAGACAATCTATTTTGACTATGACGGGCGTTCTGGACTCAACGGTGAGGTCCGTTTAACGAACTGAAGTCCCGAAAAATACAGACACATAAAGTATAAATGACCATACTGCCCCTGATGCTTCCCAGGGTCAATTAAACATAATAGATAGTCCAACTTAATTATGTCGGACACTCTGGACCCAACGGTGAGGTCCATTTTATGAACTGACGTGCCAAAAAATATGACACGTGAAATTATCAAATTACCCCTGATACTGTACGAAGCCTAAATGAAGCCCGATTGGGACGAAATTGATACCGATTGTCACGACCCGAAACCCACCCTATGCGGATCTCGTGTCGCGGGGCCGACCCGAAGGCCGTCCCTACTTTTTCCATTCCTGTATCATAGTACTAATATGCAAAGTACTAAAATCCTCAAACAATAACAGCGGAAGTCTTATCAGTAATAGTACATCAGCGGAAGTCTTTCAATACACAATGTTAGCGGAAGTCTTTACAATACATAATATGGTTCTACATAAACAAAATAAGAACCAAACGTAACCAGCACCCGAGGGTGGTGAATACATGGGAGAACTAAGATATAGACTGATACAGTTCCTCAAAAATGTCCTCCTACGCTCTCAGACTCCTACTGGGGTCTTGCAGCGTCATCACCTAAAATGGGGGTAAATAGGGTGGAATGAGCTACGAGAGCTCAGCAAGTAAAAACAGATCTTCAACACTGCTATCGATAAGATACAAATCCATGAATAAGATTATGATAGCCAATCATAAGGAAGGAGATGCTGTAATAGCCAATGAGAACAGTTGTCATGAAGGCCAATAAATAATAAGTCACAATGTTCAATTAGGAGTAATGGATACACCATCAACATGAATCTCTCAACAACAATACAACAACAAGAAGTACTGCCACAATAAACCGATCACAATCAATTCAATGAAGAGTGTCCTCTCAGTTTAAGATAAGTCACAAGGAATAGTGTTATTCAATAACGTAATCATAACAATTCTTAGGAGATGCATTTACTCTGTTCTCAGGTAAAATGCCAATGTAAATGTAAATGAAATGCCAATGGGAATGCAATGAAAATGCCAATGTTTATGCCAGTCAATTGCCGGTGGAAAGCCTTCGAGGAATTCATTCCTGCCACCTGTCCATTTATGTACTTGACCCTTAGGTCTCCAGTCAATACAGAAAGCATCAGATGGATGTTGTGACTGAGCACAAATCCCGTATTCATAACATATCATGATTATTCATAATTCCACAGAAGTATAAAATGGAATATCATATATTCAATAAAGACATAACAGTAGCCCTTTCCAGGCATGGTTCACAATAAAGACATAGTAGACAATAAAGACATAGCAGTAAGCCTTTCAAGGCATGCTTCACATGATAACAATGACATAGCAGTCAATCAATGTCCACAAGATAGAACAATATCGCATTGTGGATAACAATAACGTGAGGTACTTTCAAGAGTACAAGTTTGGCAGTAAAGAGAATAAACTTGGCTTGGAAACACCATATGGAAGAGAAAGGGAATTTTCTTACCTCTATCGTGATTCTATCTCAGAAATCCGTGAATGTACCCTTGCCTTTGGAGTTTCCTATATATTAGTGAATACGTTTCAGAATAAATGCTATTCATCAAATTTTATGCCTTTCTATCATAAGTATTTCAAATACTATTTTATACTTTACCATTGAGTCTGGAACACCGAAGAAAGTCGGTTTAGGCTTTCGCAGAATTCCATTTGGACTTTTGTACTAAAAAGGGCAAAATAGTCATTTTGCACTTTTACGGTATTTTATCCCTTCGAGGTCTCATCTCATAAAACGGACCCCACCATTGGACTTAGAACGTCCGAGATAATAAGTTTTGACTATTCATTTGTATCGTTTGGACTTCGTTTGACCTATATTTGAAATAGGGGCATTATTGTAAAAATTAATATTTAATTAATTTTCTGTTTGGGCCACAGTAACATTTCCTAAAACATTTGGGGTCAAAATGTAAATAATCAAAGTTGCGGTCTGAACCAGTGGGTTCACTGTTTAGAAACCCTAACCGGTCTGATTCTTCAATGAACCAAACGGTTCAGTTCAATTCATAGAACCGGATTACAATAAACCCAGTCCTTATCCTATCCCAGTTTCGGTTAACCTCATAACCCAATTTCAATTTACTATCCGTTTAACCAAACAGCCCAAATCCATTTAAATTAAAAACCCAAACGACATAGTTTCATGCCCCATCTCATATCCGGTCGGGTCCCGACCCGATCTAAACCCGGACCCGTTTCAGTTTTGACCCGAATAGACCCACGACTTCACAGTCGTCTTCCCCGATATTCCGGTGAGAGAACATTAGGGTTCCGGCGTCCCTTCCGACGTCGGTGACTGTTCCCATTCATTTTTCTCATGTATTTTCAATGCCATTTTATCCCTCATCACATGGGGATCATAAATCTATCTTCGGTTTCCCATTTGAACTTCTCTAACCTTACGAACAGGGTGATTATCAGTTCTGGCCGGTTTTCCGGTGAACTGGTCTTTTGAGATTTCATGCTCATCTCTTTACTATTTTGGTCCCAAACTAGTTCAAATGTGTTTCTGCACTTAATACAAACATTCTCTTATTGTTTAAACCAAGTTTTAAGGCATAAAACCCTATGACCCGATTTATCCATGAAACCTGCAACTAAGAATTTCTCCTTGGTTTCTTAACCTTTTCCTATCATTATTTTTGCAATAAGTTCCATTTTTCATGTTAATTTAGACCCTATAAATAAATACAAGCTTCATGCTCTAAATCGAAATAACAGAACTTAAAACTCTTACCTGGGTTTCGGTTTTTAGCCCACTGTGACCCTCTAAACTTCTCTGTTTCTGCTCCTGAGTCCCTTGGCAATGCTTCTCTAAATCTTGGTCTCCTTTTTGTCCCTCAACTCACGCCCGTATACACATATGTAAAGAGAAAAGGTTCCACCGCCTTTCTCCCTCTTTCTCTTTTTCTCTCTCTACCTTGTCACTATTTCTCTGTCTCTTGCAGTCATTCTTGACTGTAGAGAACCGCCCCTTCACCTGTAGCCATCCATGTACCCTCCAATATACATATATATACATTATATTACATATACACACACACCATCACCAAGTCGGTTGGTGTGGTTTCCCAACACACACAAACACACAGTGATGCACACACTGATATTTTAGAGTTGGAAGTTTCCCTTCCTTTTTTCTTTTATCTTAATTTAATCACTTGTATTTATATACATAATACATTTACATTATACACATATATACATATAAAATATATAGCTTTATACATGTATTTATAACCGTATAAATACGTATAATTGTATTTTTAGTCGCGTATACATACACTAATATTTCGTGAACTATGCATGTGTACGTACGTATGCATGCATGGGTTGCATGCATGCACGCTTTTTGAGGTCAGGTTTTGAGTTACTCGGGTACTACCCGACACTAGCCATATGAAGTAAAACATTTATCTTTTTAAACTAGGTTCAGTTCCATAATTATTGTAACATAAAGTTTAAGGCAGCTCAAGTTATGCTATTCAGTCGACTTGTCTCGGTAAACGTGTCGTATCCCGGGTCGGGATATCACACTGATAGAAACCCGAACACTGGTGAAACTGTATACCCAAATAAATGAACCGAGGTCAGAATCTTACGAAACGTAAAATGACCAAAATACCCCTGAGCACTGTGAGTGCAAGATAAAGGTCAATCTAATCTGATAAATTATCATAAGGATAATTATGAACACTGAAGGGCTAAATAAGACTCCGGAACAGTTAACGCGTAAAACGAGAAACGACTAATGTGTCCCGATGACCAAAAGCAGATACCAAACGAAGTCCAAAGGACTTAAGAATTTACATATGAGATATATGGGACATTCTGAGGACCACGACAGGGTCCGGGGTAAGAATGGCAAATTACCATTTTGCCCCTAAGGCTAAGTAAGCCCTTAACTGATAGCGATTCAAGTCTAAAAGACTTAGAACTTCATGTATACGATATATGGGATATTCTGAGAACCACGACTGGGTCCGGGGCAAGAATGACAAAATTACCATTTTGCCTCTATGGTTAAAATAAGAACCTAACTGATACCGATTGGAGTCTGAAAGACGTAGAACTTTATATTTAAGATATAAAGACTATTCTGAGGGCCTTGACAGGGCCTGGGGCAAGAGTGATAAAATGATCGTTTTGCCCCTAAGGCTGAAAAAGTAACTGACTGATAACGATTGAAGTCTAAATGACTTAAATTATAGTTCTGAAGACTACTACGCCTAATTAAGGAATGAAATAGCCCCGGATGAAACCCGATGAGAGGGCGATAGGCTACTAGGCTATCTTAGGTAAACCGATAGACACCTAAGATGACGAATAAGGCCTGAATGGATGAATTCTGATCTGTCTGTGATTGATGATGATTATTCAGGACATACATGGAGATGCCTGACGTACTTGGAGGTTATCAGATTGTTTATGCAAGGAGATAACCGTAACAGTTTGTGAGTAACTTGGAACTTCTGGCTTGGTGTATAAGTACACCGTCTAGTTACTGTATTTTGATTCACTGTACTGTTTTATCTGCCATACTATTTAAATGCATGTTTTTAAATGCATACTCTTTTATAATGTATTATACGTGACATGATTTTGTACTGTCCTGCTCTCCTGTTCAGTTCGGGTCTGTCCTGTTTCGTTGTATGGTCTGTCCTGGTTTTGTTCTGTACTGTTGCGTCTTGTGAGTAACCCTGACTCTTGAATTGGTGTATAAGTACACTATCTAGTTACTGTATTTTAAAATACTGTACTGTACTGTTTTATCTGATACACTGATTTCATGCTCTTACCCAAATGCATGATCTTTACTCTGTCTGACTTCTCTGTTCTGTACTGAAATAAACCGATCACTGTTCTTAATTGTTTCTGAAAGAACAACTAACTCTTAGTACCATTTCAGTCTTGAGCGCTATATGAGCATACTGCACTGTTTAATCTGTGCATACTGTACTGTTTATCCTGTTATACTGTTCTGCTCTGCTCATTACTGACATGTTCTGCTACTCTGATGTTTTAACTGATCTGTTCTGTTACTCTGATGTTTTAACTGATCTGTTATGTTACTCTGATGTTTTAACTGATCTATTCTGTTACTCTGACGTTTTACCTGATCTGTTCTGTTACCCTGATGTTTTTACTGTACTCCTGCTTTTAATACTGTTTCAAATGAACGTGTTTAACCACTTGTTATGTTTGATCTGTTTTGTCTTGACCTGTTCTGTTTGATCTATTTGATCCGTTCAGTTCTAATCTGTCTTGATCTGTTACGTTTGATCCGTTCTGCCCTGACCTGTTCTGTTTGATCTGTCTGATCTGTTCAATCCTGATCCGTCCTAATTTGTTATGTTTGATCTGTTCCATTCTGACCTGTTTACTCTGTTTCGATCCGTTCCGTTCTGTTCTGTCCCGTCCTGTTCTGCTCAATACTGATCTATCATGTTCTTTGATGATGTACCTGTATCTCTGACTGACATACTGTTTTCGCTCAGTTATGTCTTGTTCCGTTTCGTTGATGATATACTTGTATCTCTGGTTGACATATTGTTTCCGCTCTATTCTGTTATGTTTTGTTCGGCTCTGATTGTTATGTTTTGTTCCGTTCTATTCGGTTCTGATTTGTTGTTCTGTTCTGTTCTGTTCGGTTATGATTTGTTATGTTCTGATTCGTTCCGTTCTATTATGTTTTATTGTGATCCGTTCTGACCTGTTCTATTCCGACCTGTTCTATTCTGACCGGTTCTATTCTGACCTGTTTGTCTCTGACTGATATATTGGCATCATTTACTATTCTGTTCTGATTTGTTGTGCTTTGTTTCATCCTGTTCTAATTTGTTATGTCCTGCTCTGCTCGGTTCTGCTCCGTCCTAATCTGTTGTGTTCTGTTCTGTACGATTATACTTGATATGGTCTGTTATGTTCTGTCTGTTCTGATCTGTGGTTTTATTTTGTTCAGTCCTGCTTTATTATACTGAAGCTGCATTTAAAGTAGATTTATAAAACTGCTATTTCAGAAACAACTGAACTACCCTTGTGCTTTGTAAACAAGAAATGGATTTGAAACCCTTGACAGGGAACCTGTGTTACTCATTGGGCTTTTCGAAGCTCACCCCATTCCCTAACATTTTTCAGGAATGATATCTGTTGGATCTGATGGCACTGATATGTGGAGACTGGATTATTGAGGATTGAATCTGTTTAATCAGGTGAGTGATGTAATACGACTGACTTGACTGATATGTACTAGATATAGATATGTCTCATAGATTTAAACGGTACTCTAGAGATTATAGTTCTACTCTGTTGTTATATGTCCGATTATAGATATGCTCTGAGGTTAGAATTGCTAACTGTTGGATTTTAGACTTGCTCTGTGTGATACATATCCTTCGGTGGATACATGAGTTGCATTCCCTTGAGAAAAAGTTTTTAAATCCCGCTGCATCTGACCCTACAGTTGGAGTGCAATTCACTGGAAAGTTCAGAAATTGCCTTCGGTTGGTCGCGTGGCGGCTGACTGGCATCACGTCCTCGACATCAGTGTAGGGTGGGGTTCGGGATGTGACAGTTCTGTACTGAAATAAACCGATCACTGTTCTTAACTGTTTCTAAAAGAACAACTGACTCTTAGTACCATTTCAGTCTTGAGCGCTATATGAGCATACCGCACTGTTTAATCTGTGCATACTGTACTGTTTATCCTGTTATACTGTTCTGCTCTGCTCATTACTGACCTGTTCTGTTACTCTGATGTTTTAACTGATCTGTTCTGTTACTCTGACATTTTAACTGATCTGTTCTGTTACCCTGATATTTTTACTGTACTCCTGCTTTTAATACTGTTTCAAATGAACGTGTTTAACCACCTGTTATGTTTGATCTGTTTTGTCCTGACCTGTTCTGTTTGATCTATTTGATTCGTTCAGTTCTAATCTGTCCTGATTTGTTACGTTTGATCCGTTCTGCCCTGACTTGTTCTGTTTGATCTGTCTGATCTGTTCAATCCTGATCCGTCCTGATTTGTTATGTTTGATCTGTTCCATTCTGACCTGTTTACTCTGTTTCGATCCGTTCCGTTCTGTTCTGTCCCGTCCTGTTCTACTCAATACTGATCTATCATGTTCTTTGATGATGTACCTGTATCTCTGACTGACATACTGTTTTCACTCAGTTCTGTCTTGTTCCCTTTCGTTGATGATATACCTGTATCTTTGGTTGACATATTATTTTCGCTCTGTTCTGTTATGTTTTGTTCGGCTCTGATTGTTATGTTTTGTTCCGTTCTATTCGGTTCTGATTTGTTGTTCTGTTCCGTTCTGTTCGGTTATGATTTGTTATGTTCTGATTCGTTCCGTTCTATTATGTTTTATTGTGATCCGTTCTGACCTGTTCTATTCTGACCTGTTCTATTCTGACCCGTTCTATTCTGACCTATTTGTCTCTGACTGATATATTGGCATCATTTACTATTCTGTTATGATTTGTTGTGCTTTGCTTCATCCTGTTCTGATTTGTTATGTCCTGCTCTATTCGGTTCTGCTCCGTCTTGATCTGTTGTGTTCTGTTCTGTAAGGTTATACTTGATATGGTCTGTTATGTTCTGTCTGTTCTGATCTGTGGTTTTATTTTGTTCAGTCCTGCTTTATTCTACTGAAACTGCTTTTAAAGTAGATTTATAAAACTGCTATTTCAGAAACAACTGAACTACCCTTGTGCTTTGTAAACAAGAAATGGATTTGAAACCCTTGACAGGGAACCTGTGTTACTCATTGGGCTTTTCGAAGCTCACCCCATTCCTTAACATTTTTCAGGAATGATATCTGTTGGATCTGATGGCACTGATCTGTGGAGACTATATTATTGAGGATTGAATCTGTTTAATCAGGTGAGTGATGTAATACGACTGACTTGACTGATATGTACTAGATATAGATATGGCTCATGGATTTAAACGGTACTCTAGAGATTATAGTTCTACTCTGTTGTTATATGTCGGATTATAGATATGCTCTGAGGTTAGAATTGTTAACTGTTGGATTTTAGACTTGCTCTGTGTGATACATATCCTTCGATGGATACATGAGTTGCATTCCCTTGACAAAAAGTTTTTAAATCTCGCTGCATCTGACCCTACAGTCGGAGTGCAATTCACTAGAAAGTTCAGAAATTGCCTTCGGTTGGTCGCGTGGCGGCTGACTGGCATCACGTCCTCGACATCCGCGTAGGGTGGGGTTCGGGATGTGACAACTGTCGATCTCATTTGCCTGGGGGATTAGATCCTGCTACCGGGCATTTACTGTTGAATCCCGAAGGATTTCAACCATTATAAGGGGTGCTTTAAACACCATTTATCTTGTAAAACATTTATCACATGGCTTCTTCAATAGATACTTTCATGAGTATTTAAAACATGAAACATATATATATATATATATATATATATATAACTTATCACATGGCTTTTTCAATAAATGTTTTTCATAAATATTTAAAACATGAAATATATATAACTTTTGCAATAGAACTTCAATATTTGGAATAATCAAATTCAGAACATTTATGAAAATTTAGCATTTTAAACCCAGACATGCTGAAACATAATTAAAAAGGGAAACCGTGATTCAAACCAACCACCCAGCATGTCACAATACAGTTTATGAAAGCAGAAAATATTTTAAAACAGGAATCATATGATACTGAATTTGATATTCAAGGCTTCAAATAAATTGAACTTAAAACTTTTTCAAATTCATGGAGTTAAATCTCCACTTCAAAGGCAGGGTTACTCACCTTGGTCCTTAAGCCAGTGCTAATAATGCGCTTTCCCCACTTCTTTTGTAGTTCCTAAGAACAATTCATATATAATCTCATTAACTTCACATCATTGCAATATCACCTACTGATGCTTCTTATCTTATGCTTAGATCATATTAATCCTAACCGACTTCATAAATTTCTTATGTACTTAATTCAACTCGTACTTTTAACCTATGACACAATTTAATGTGTTAGGAATTTAATTTATTTTAACTTTTAAAGCTATACTCTTCTGGTAGCTCCATTAAATTTAATTTAAATTTAATTACTTCATATGTTAGCGCGTCGTGTCTTCTCACACCTCACTTCCTCGTACTTGTCTTAGTTTAGTACTTCGGCAATATTTCAGTTTATAGTCATCTAACAGATGTTATTCATCAAATTTTATGTCTTTTTTATTTTAGATATCTCTTTTGGTTGAATAGACTCTACCATTGAGTCCGGAACGTCGAATAAAGTCAATTTAGGCTTTCTTAGAATTTAATTTGGCTTAGGACATGTTAGGGGCAATTTGGTAATTTAGACCTCAACGTATCTAAATTTTTCGGAGTCTCGTCTCATGAAACGGTCCCCACCATTAGATTTAAAATAGTCAAAATTCACTATTTATTTATTTAATTTGGACTTCGTTTGACTCGTTTATGGAGTAGGGGTATTTTGGTCATTTTGACATTTTTACGGGTCTTAAATTTTTAGGGACCTCATCTCATGTCGTGGACCTCACCAATGGACTCATGAGGTCTGAGATAGTAAGAATACATATATAACTCATCTCATTTGGACACCGGACTAATTTGGAGTATTTAATTTAATTAAATAGATTAAATTAAATTAAATTTATAAAGTCTGATATATATATATATATATATATATATTTAGTGTGCACTTAATTAACGGCCGAATAGGGTGGCATGCTGGCTAGCATGCCACCTCCCTCTCCAAAAGATACCACGTTCGAATCCCAATAGGTGCAGTTGCACCTTTTTATTTTCTGTTTTTATTTATATATATATATATTATATATATTTGCTCCCCCAACTTCCACACACACGAATGCGTGGCTGAGTGGAAAGGAGGGGCGCGTGGGCACGTGAGGTCAAGGGTTCGAACCCTACTGACCGCGAGTTTTCCTTCTTCTCTTTAAAATTTAAAACAGTTTATATATACGTATCAGCCCCCCCCCAAACGCCGTCGCTTCATTTATTCGATGGCAGCTTTAAACACTGCCACGCGTCCCGAGTTCACCCACCGTTTTAAACGGTTTGCGAGTCGACTAGGTGTCGTCTTCTTCACCATCAACCCACTGCAACCCTAATTCGCGATTTCTATTTTTTCCAATTTCGTGAGTTTTGGCTAAATTAAATCCCACTGTTTTTAATCAAAGATGTTTCTGAGGTCTTGTGGGTCATTTTGGAATTTATTTGATACATTAAAACTAAACCAAACGTTCAGTCTTACACAAAATATCCGAACCTGCAACTCCCTGGTGAACCCTCGTTTCTTCACCATTTTTAGTGTGGTTTGGTTCTGTGTGACCCTCAAGGTACAGGGATTCAACCTCCATTCTCAAAAATAGGTTTAGGGGTCGATGTTTAGGATGGGTCTTCGAGACCCGAACCTGCAACTCAGTTTCTTGGGTTCATTTTTTGGGCTTTTTGATCGCGGTTATTTGTTTTGGGGATGCTTGTAGGGTCTACTTGAAGTCTTGATAAGCCAAAAATGGTTTGGTTTCCATCGAATCAGACCTGCTATAAGCAAGGTCTTTAATGGCTGCCACCACTGGGTTCAATGTTTTTAACCTTTTTAAAGCTTAAATATCATGCTTAAACTAGTCTAAACATATTCTATCTATCACATACACAAAATCAAAGCTTAAAACAGTTCATACGTAGAGAAATTCTAGAGAGTGAAAATGTGAGATTTTTGTGGGTTTACCTCAACAGCACCTTTCTCTCTCCTTCTCCTTCTGAATCTTCTCCCTTCTCCTTCTCAGAACTCCTCTCTCTCTCTCTCTCAGTGACTAACTTTCGTGTGGCATGTGTGTATACAATATGTATGTTTGTATATATGTATTTTTTTTTAACCATGCACCATCATTGTACTTCCTGATTTTGCCCCACCAAATAACCTAACTTGTGGCAGCATCCATGCTCAGGTTTTTACTGTTTTGGGGCAGGCTTTTAATCAGTTGGTTGTGTGTGTGTTTTATTTTGTTTTACCTATATATATATATATATATATATATATACACACACACATATATACATGGTTCACACCCTGATATACCTTGGATATATACACACACCTTTCTCTGACACACACACGCACTTTTATACACTTTGGACCATAGCATGCTCTCTTATCCCATATATAATATACATACATTTCATATACACATATTTTAACATACATGCATGCATACACACACGCATACACACACTCATATATATATATATATTCATGTATAATTATATATATATATTTAAAGTTACAATTATTTATACAGTATATATTTTTGTATTTAATTATATATATATGTATGTTACAATTTATTTCTTATATTAAAATAATTAATTACTTTAAAAATTAACTATTTTCTTAAATGTATCATCTTTGTACTAATCTTTCGTATCCTCGTAAAGCGTGCCATATGATCCGGTATCCTTGGTTCAGGGCATTACAAAATAGGTACCAATAGAAGCCCAAATACTTGTAAACTCGTATATATGATTAAATAATGATTCAGGGTCGGAATATCAGGAAATATAAAATTACCGAAATGCCCCTAATGCTATACGGAGTCCAAATGAAGTCCAAATGGGACGGAATTAACACCGATAGAAGCCCAAATACTCGTAAAACTGTAGATATGATTAAATGACGAATCAGGGTCAGAATATTACAAAACGTAAAATGACCAAAATGCCCCTGAGCATGGTAAGTGCAAAGTAGAGGCCGAATAAAGGCCAATCTGATCTAATAAATTATCATAAGCATAATTATGGAAATGGAGGGGCTAAATAAGACTCCGAAATGGTCAGCGTATAAAATGAGAAATGACCGATGTGTCCCAATGACCAAAAGCAAATACCAAATGAAGCCCAAAAGACTTAAGAATTTATATAAGAGATATATAGAACATTCTAGGGACCACGACAGGGTCCGGGACAAGAATGGTAAAATTATTATTTTGCCCCTAAGGTTAAATGAGTACTTAACTGATAACGATTTGAGTCCAAAAGACTTAAAACTTTATATTTAAGATATATGGACTATTCTGAGGACCATGACAAGGTCCGTGTAATGACATGGAAATTTTTTTTTTATTTATTATTAATTGTTTTTATTATTATCATTATTATTGTTAAATTTTTTTGATGCATGTGTTATATATATGCATGGTGTATGTATGGTATGTATGTATATATGTGTAGAGTAATATATGTGCATGTATATGTATATATATATATATGTGTATAGAACAGTGCATGTGTGCACTGTGTGTGGGTGCAATCGAACGGGTGTGTGTGTGTTTGTGACCAACTGAGTGTGTGTGAGGTGTCGGCTGTGTGTGTGTGTGTCTAATGTGTGTGTGTGATGATATATATATATATGTAGGGTATATAGGGCAGCTTTGCATTAAATGCAAAGCTGCATGGTGGAAGAGAGCAGGGTGGCTGAACAAAGGGGGAGAAGTCAATAAAAGGGGCTGGTGAGAGAGAGACGTGTGAGGGTGAAGTGTTAGGCTATATTGTTGGTCTCGGTTGGGAGAAGAGAAGGAAAGAAAACAGAGAGCGAGAGAGAGAAAGGGAGTTCTGGAAGGGAGTTTTTGGAGCTTGATACAAGCTTGGAACCAGATGGTGAAAGAGAGCACGGCTAGAGAGAGAAACCAATAGAAAAATCATAAGTGACCATTCTGTTTTGATTTTTTTAAAAGCATGATAATTAGTTTAATGTATATGATCTTAGAGAGCATGTTGTAGGGTTTATTTTGCAAAAAGAATGGAAGAAAATGGTTAAGAAACGAGATAGAAAACTCTAGTTGCAGGTCACGGCCATGGGAGTTGGGTCTTGTCATTTTATGTGAAAAACTTAGTTTAAATTGTGGGGAATGAACCCTAAGAGGTGCAGGAATACATAGGGATAAGAATGGAGGTTAAACCAGGACCGAACTGTTACAAAAATGAAGGGGAAAGAGTCGGCCGGTGTTTTGACTGAGGGGTTGACCCTCTATTTCGTGAAAATCTAATGGGTTGAATCCAAAACTGAATCTATATATGAAATCTTTGGGAGAAAATGAAGAAAACTGCATTTTTAAAACTTGAAAATCTCGTCGGAGACCAGTCGCCGGTGCCGGAACCCTACCGGAGGCTTATCGAGAAATCGGGGAAGAAGGGGGACTGTTTGGGTCCGGGTCCGGTACGGGTTCGGGTCGGGTTCGGGCGGTCCGCCCCTGCCACGTGTCGGTCTAAGGTTTTAAATTAAAAACCAATTGGGTCTGTTTGGTTACGGACTTAAAAAATTAAAAGATTTTAAATTGAAATAGGAACAGGGATATCCTATCCCTGTTCTGGATTAATCCCTGTTTGGGATTAATCCCTGTTTGGGTAACCGAATTGAGAATAATAGAAAATTAGAAATTACAAATCTGACCTTGGACTTTTTAGAAATTAAACCTTGACCCAGAACTTTCAGAATTTACAAATTGACCCCCCAACTGTTGGTTATTATAGTTTGACCCTCATGAATAAAATATTAATAAATTATTAATTAAATTAATTAATTAATTAGTTAATTAAATTAATTTAATTAATTAAATATTCTAAATTAATCCGGAGTCCAAAAGGGACAAGTCATTAGTGAGGTCCGTTTTACGAGACGGGGTCCCAAAAAATAAAAGACCCGTAGTAACCTTTAAAATTACCAAAATGCCCCTGAATGGAAGTACAGTCAAACGAACCCTGAATTAAGTAAACAAATAGTGAAACTTTATTATCTCGAACATTCCAGACTCAATCATGGAGTCCAATTTGTGAAAAGAGGTCACGAAATGTAAGGACCCGTGAAAAGTGCAAAATGACTGTTTTGCCCTTTTTGAACCCAGATGTCCGAATTGAGTTCTACGAGAACCTAAACTTATTTTCTTCGACGTCCTAGACTCAATGGCAAGGTTTATTTTAGCAAAATGGAAACTTAAGAATTAAAGACATAAAATTTGATGAATAGCATAAATTCAAATGACAATAGACTGAGTTATAATTTATGCTTTTAGGGACACTGACAGGACAGGTGTCACGACCCGAAATCCACCCTATGCAGATCTCGTGTCGCGGGGCCGACCCGAAGGCCGTCCCTACTTTTTCCATTCCTGTATCATAGTACTAATATGCAATGTGCTAAAAATTTTAAACAATGAACCGCAGAAGTCTTTATCAATTACAGTAATCCAGCGGAAGTCTTTTTAAAAAAATTAAACAGCGGAAGTCTATTAAATACATGACGTAGTTCTACATAAACAAAATGAGAACTAAACGTAACCAGCACCCGGGGGTGGTGAATACATGGGAGAACTAACATAGACTGATACAGTGCTTCAAAATGTCCCCCTACGCTCTCAGACTCCTACTGGGGTCTCGCAGCGTCATCACCTGAAATGGGGGGTAAGTGGGGTGGAATGAGCTATGAAGCTCAGCAAGTAAACCAGATCTTCGACACTGGTATCGATGATTATAAAGAACATGAATCCATGAATAAAAATATGATAGCCAATCATAAGAAGTAAGATGCTGTGATAGCCAATGAGAATAGTTGCCATGATGGCCAATAAATAGTGGGGCACAATATACAATCAAGGAAATGAATAAGCAGTGATAAAGATTTCTCAACAATAACCTGTCACAATAAAAGTACTGCCACAATAAAACGATTTCAATCAAACCAATGAACAACGTAAGATAATCCATAAGAAACAGTAATCCATAAGGAACAGTAACCATTCAACAATATATCTATAGCAATAATCCAATGGAGATGCTTATACTCTGTAGTAGGGGATGGCAGTCCCTCTTCGTAATTCGAGGCCCAGCATACCTTTCAGTTAAACTCACATCTTTTGCCACACGTCCGTTCACGGACTAGTTCGTCACAGAAGCATCGGATGGATATTGTGACTGAGCACAATTCCAGTATTTATAAACATAGCATGATCATTTGTGATTCCATAGGGAGTATGAAAATGGAATATCATATACACAGTAAAGCATAACAGTAAGCCTTTCAAGGCATGGTTCAATATGATGACAATATCACAATAGTCAATCAATGTCCACAAGATAGAACAATATCGCATTGTGGATAACAATAACGTGAGGTACTTTCAAGAGTACAAGTTTGGCAGTAAAGAATAAACTTGGCTTTAGAAACACCACATGGAAAAGAAAGTGATCCACTTACCTCTATTGTGATTCTACCTCAGAAATCCGTGAGTGTACCTTTGCCTTTCGAGTTTTCTATATATCAGTGAATACGTTTCAGAATAAATGTTATTCATCAAATTTTATGCCTTTCTATCATAAGCATTTCAAATACTATTTTAGACTTTACCATTGAGTCTGGAATGCCGGAGAAAGTCGGTTTAGGCTTTCGCGGAATTCCATTTGGACTTTTGCACTAAAAAGGGCAAAATGGTCATTTTGCACTTTTACGGTATTTTATACTTCGGGGTCTCATCTCATAAAACGGACCCCACCATTGGACTTAGAACGTCTGAGATAATAAGTTTTGACTATTCATTTGTCTCATTTGAACTTCGTTTGACCCATATTTGAAATAGGGGCATTATTGTAAAAATTAATATTTAATTAATTTTCTGTTTGGGCCATAGTACAATTTCCTAAAATATTTGGGGCCGGTTCATAATTTCCTAAAGCTACGGTCTGAACCAGTTGGTTCAAGACCAGAAACCCTAAACCGGTCCACCCTTTCCCTGAACCAAACGGTTCACTTTATTTGAAAAACCGGATTACAATAAACCTAGTTTCCTATCCCATCCTTAGTCTGGATAACCCCAAACCCAATTCCAATTTACTATCCATGTAACCAAACAAGCCCAATCCCATTTAAATTAAAAACCCAAAACGACACAGCTTTGGCTCCGTTTATTTCCGGTCGGGTACCGACCCGATCCGAACCCGGATCCGTTCCAGTTTTGACCCGATAGCCCCCCACGACTTTCCGGTCGTCTTCCCCACGTCTCCGGTAGGGTTCCGGCAGTGCACAGTGACCTTCTCCGGCGACGGTCACCGGTTTTCGATGGATTTTTCCCCCATTTTGAATGCCATTTCATTCCCTTTTTTTATGTAGATTATATTTCTAACTTTAGTTTTCCGTTTACCTGTTTAATTCTTCACGAAATAGGGTTTAAACATCTCCGGCCGATTCTCCGGCCAAGTGACAGTTTCCACTTTCATGGCGTTTTAAGCACTGTTTTGACCCCTAATTGCTTCTAACAGTTTTCTGCATATCATAGGGTCATGCTAGGGTCGATTTAAACAAGGTTTAATGCATAAAGTGACCCACGGCCGATTATTCTCTATGACCTGCAACTTAGATTTTCTGTAGGGTTCCTTAACCATTTAACTTCATTCTTTTTGCAATAAATTCCATTTTTCATGCTTGTTTAGACCCTATAATTATATATAAGCTTCATGCTTTAAATTGTAAAAACAGAACTTAAATCATTTACCTGGGTTTCGGATTTCAGCTCATTGTGACCCTCCCAAACCTCTCTATTTCTGCTTCAATCTTTCTCTCTTCTTCTCCCCTTCAGTTCCTGACCTTTCCCTTCTTTTCTAACCTCTCATCTCTCAAACCCGTATACATATATAAAGAGACTCCACCGCCTCTCTCCCTCTTTCTCTCTCTACCTTATCACTCCCTCTCTGCCTCTTTCAGTTAAGAATGACTGCAGAAAACCGTCCCTTTAATCTCCTCCATCCACGTACCTCCAATATACATATATACACATATATTACATATACACACACACCACCTCACCAAGTCGGTTGGTGTGGTTTCCCAACACACACAAACACACAGTGATGCACACACACACACAGTGATGCACACATACACTGATATTTGTTTGGAAGCTTCCCTTCCTTTTTCTCTTTATCTTAATTTATATATACATAATACATTTACATTATACATATATATAAGTATAAAATACATAGTTTTATACATGTCATTATAATCATATATATACGTATAACTGTATTTTTAATCACGTACACATACACTAATATTCCGTGAACTATGCATGTGTACGTACGTATGCATGCATGGGTTGCATGCATGCATGCTTTTCGAGGTAAGGTTCTGAGTTGCTCGGGTGTTACCCGACACTGGCCATATTACTGATACTATTCTGTACATACAATAAAATAATTAGAGCTCTAAATAACCCATATTATACTATTCAATCAACTTGCCTCGGTATACGTGTCATATCCCGGGTCGGGATATCACAACAGGAGAGGGCGATCTGATCTCCTGCATTTTCATTGACCAGTTCAGTTACGTGTCGTACATGATCTTCTAGGGTTGAGACTACCCGACAGGTATGGTGTTTTGCTAATGTTAGAAATGAAGTTAAGTTAGGAATGTTCTGTGAATGACTGGCATGATTTATGTGTTTATGTGGAATGTGTTTACTTGATGATTTGGAGTTGGTTGTTCACATGCTTACATGTTACTTGTACTTTATGAAAATTTAGTGAATGATGATCGTGAATCATGACATGTGTTTAAGTTGATTATATGAGATATGCTTGCATGTGGAATCAGTTGGTGATTTATGTGTTTATTGTCTCGAGCATGCTATATTGTGGAAACCATGTTTCATTGAGATTGCATTGGCATATTGGCATATGATGAATCCTTTGAGAACATGGCGTGGGTTGAGCACGTGGTGCTATGCATTATGAGGGTGTAGATCCGGTGGTGAAAAACCCAAAATTGGCCATTGCATTGGTACTCCATGCCATCGGGGAGTACCCGTAAACGAGACATGGGTGTGGCATAGAGTTGTGCATGGGTGTGTCATGCATACCATTCATATATTACTGCGATGCTTTGAATGTCATTTAGATATAAATGTACACTTTGCACATGCCACGCCTTAGCTTTATTTCTTGCATTAGCATTTCATCGTACCAGCAGTTGAGCTGACCCATTCGTGGGCAACATTTTTCAGATGAGGACCCTCCAGCCACTTGAGACTCTGTGATACCCTGATAGGGTGAAGCACGTGGTATATTTTGGTCCATGGGACTTGTATTTTGTAATGTAAGGGCTTAAGCCCGAATGACCTATGAACAATGCAGTTGTGAGATGTACTTTATGTTAATTTATGTATTGATGGGAATGGATGCTTGTTTAGTGGATTTATTTACATTTGTCCTTTTATTTATTTTATTTTTTGTCTCGTCAGTCGCGCCTCAGGTTTGTAGAAATTCGGGGCGTGACAGTCCGGGACAAGAGTGGTGAAATTACCATTTTACCCCTAAGGTTTAATAAGTGCTTAATTGACAACGATTGGAGTCTAAATGACTTAGATTATAATCCTGATAACTACTAAGCCTAATTAAAGAATAAAATAGTCTTGGATGAAGCCCAATAAAAGGGCACTAGGCTACTAGGCTACCTTAGGTAATCTGATAGACGCCTAAGATGATGAATAAGTCATGAATGGTTAAATTCTGATCTGTCTGTGATTGATGATGATTATTCAGGATATGCAAGGAGGTGCCTGATGTATCAAAAAATTATCAGATTTCTGTGAATGGAGATAAGCGAACAGTTTGTGAGTAACTTGGAACTTCTGACTTGGTGTATAAGTTACATTGTCTAGATATTGTATCTTGATATATTGTACCGTTTTTTATATTGTACTGTTTAAATGCATATACTTAAATGCATACCCTTTGTACTGCATTACACATAGCATGATTTTGTTCTATCCTGCTTTTTTGTTTTGTTCGGGTCTGTTTTGTTCTGTTATATGATCTGTTCTGATTCTGTTTTGTTATCTTGTGTCTTACTCTTGGGCCCACTCCAGTTTAGAGTAGTATGGCATAAGTAGGCCAGAGTGGTACCTAGAGGGTAGAGGCCCCACGAGTAGTCCGTGATTGGGCAGCTGGGGAAGCTCGAATATACTTAATTAGGTGCCCAATTGGCATCTTGCATTGTTCTGTTCTGTTCTGTTCCGCTCAATACTGATCTGTTCTGTTCTTTAATTTATTTACCTATACTTCTGATTGACATACTGTTCCGCTTTGATCTGACCCCAGAGGGTAGAGGCCCCACAAGTGGTCCGCTTATGGGCAGTTGGTGAAGGTTCAGAAACATTTGATGATATGTCATTGTTTGATTGGTACTCAGTTCTGTTCTAATCAGTTCTATTTTGGCTCTGCTCTGTTTTGATCTGTCTGATCTGTTCTATTCTGATATGATCCATTTGAGCTGCATTTGAGCATCCATTTCATGATTATGTGCCTAATTGGCACCCTGTTCTATTCTATTCTGTTCTGTTCTGCTCAACTCTACTCTGTTTTGTTCCGTTGATGATATGCCTATGTCTCTTATTGATATACTCGATTTTTTTTCTGTTCCATTCCGTTGATGATATGCCTATGTCTCTTATTGATATACTCAATTTTGTTATGTTTCGTTCCGTTGATGATATGCCTATGTCTCTTATTGATATACTCAATTTTGTTCTGTTTCATTCCGTTGATGATATGCCTATGTTTGTTATTAATATACTCAATTTTGTGCTGTTCTGTTCCGTTCCGTTGATGATATGCCTATGTCTCTTATTGATATACTCAATTTTGTTTTGTTTCTTTCCATTGATGATATGCCTATGTCTCTTATTGATATACTCAATTTTGTTCTGTTCCGTTCCATTGATGATATGCCCATGTCTCTTATTGATATACTCAATTTTGTTCTATTTCGTTCCGTTGATGATATGCTTATGTCTCTTATTGATATACTCAATTTTGTTCTGTTCCGTTCCGTTGATGATATGCCTATGTCTCTGATTGATATACTTAATTCTATTCTGTTCCATTCCGTTGATGATATGCTTATGTCTCCGATTGATATATTGGCTCTCAGTTTTTTCTTCTAAAGAATTTCTGCACTCTTGAGGATCAATTCCTCATGGTTTAATTCAAGTTTAAAGCATGAAATCACACAAATCCAAATTATTCTCATGACCTGCAACTACTGTTTTCTACCTCAATTCTGCATCATTTTTACTGATTTTTCTTACAATTTAATCCTCCTTCTATGTTCTACAAGGTCCTATATTTAATCCTAACTATAATGCATTAAAAAATCAAAAACAAAATCAAGCATGACATACCTATTTCTGAATTTTCAATTTGTTGTATTCTTCTCTCTTCAATCCTCCTTCCTTGGTTGCAACTTCTGAACCACTTCAAACATTCACAGCTTCTCAAAATTAGGTCATTTCTTTGTTATTTCCTTACTAACATAACACATGTTTATATAGGCCAAAAATCCACTGTCACGACCCGAAACCCACCCTATGCGGATCTCGTGTCGCGGGGCCGACCCGAAGGCCATCCCTACTTTTTCCATTCCTGTATCATAGTACTAATATGCAATGTACTAAAATTTTTTTTAAACAGTAAACAGTAAACAGTAAATAGCGGAAGCCTTTATCAATTACAGTGATCCAGCAGAAGTCTTTTTAAATACATTAAACAGCGGAAGTCTATTAAATACATGACATAGTTCTACATAATACAAAATGAGAACTAATCCGTAACCAGCACCCGGGGGTGGTGAATACATGGGAGAACTAACATAGACTGATCAGTACTTCAAAATGTCCCCCTACGCTCTCAGACTCCTACTGGGGTCTCGCAGCGTCATCACCTGAAATGGGGGTAAGTGGGGTGGAATGAGCTATGAAGCTCAGCAAGTAAACCAGATCTCCGACACTGGTATCGATGATTATAAAGAACGTGAATCCATGAATAAAATATGATAGCCAATCATAAGAAAGGAGATGCTGTGATAGCCAATGAGAACAGTTGCCATGATGGCAAATAAGTAGTGGGGCACAATATACAGTCAGAAGTAATGAATAAGCAGTGATAAGAGTTTCTCAACAATAACCTGTCACAATGAGAATACTGCCACAATAAATCGATTTCAATCAAACCAATGAACAATGTAAGGTAATCCATAAGAAACAGTAGTCCATAAGAAACAGTAATCCATAAGAAACAGTAATCCATAAGGTACAGTAACCATTCAACAATATTTCCATAACAATAATCCAATGGAGATGCTTATAATCTGTAGTAGGGAATGGCAACCCCTCTGCGTAATTCGAGGCCCGGCATACCTCTCAGTTAAACTCACATCTTTTTCCACACGTCCGTTCACGGACTAATTCGTCACAGAAGCATCGGATGGATATTGTGACTGAGCACAATTCCAGCATTTATAACATAGCATGATCAGTTGTGATTCCATAAGGAGTATGAAAATGGAATATCATATATACAGTAAAGCATAACAGTAAGCCTTTCAAGGCATGGTTCAATATGATAACAATAGCACAATAGTCAATCAATGTCCACAAGATAGATCAATATCGCATTGTGGATAACAATAACGTGAGGTACTTTCAAGAGTACAAATTTGGCAGTAAAGAGAATAAATTTGGCTTTAGAAACACCACATGGAAGAGAAAGTGATCCACTTACCTCTATCGTGATTCTACCTCAGAAATCCGTGAAGGTACCCTTACCTTTCGAGTTCCCTATATATCAGTGAGTACGTTTTAGAATAAATGCTATTCATCAAATTTTATACCTTTCTATCATAAGTATTTCAAATACTAATTTAGACTTTACCATTGTGTCCGGAACGCCGAAGAAAGTCGGTTTAGGCTTTCGCGGAATTCCATTTGGACTTTTGTACTAAAAAGGGCAAAATAGTCATTTTGCACTTTTACGGTATTTTATCCTTCGGGGTTCCGTCTCGTAAAACGGACCCCACCATTGGACTCAGAACGTCCGAGATAATAGGTTTTGACTATTCATTTGCTTTATTTGGACTTCGTTTGACCCATTTTTGGATTAGGGGCATTATTGTAAAAATTAATATTTAATTAATTTTTATACTTGGGCAACAGTGTAATTTTCCAAAATATTTGGGGCCGGTTCACAATTACTAAAAGCTGCGGTCTGAACCAGTTGGTTCAGACCTAAAAACCCTAAACCAGTCCACTCTTGCCCTGAACCAAACGGTTCACTTTCATTCAAGAACCGGAATACCATAAACCCAATTCCCTATCCCTATCCATGGTTCGGTTAACCCAATCCCAATTCCCATTTCTTATCTTCACAACCAAACAACCCAATACCCTTTTAAATTAAAGACTCAAAACGACACAGCTTCGGTTTACCATTTATGTCCGGTCGGGTACCGACCCGATCCAACCCAGACCCGTTCCTTTTAACCCGGTAGACCCCCCCCGATTTTCCGATCATCTCCCTCACATCTCCGGTGAACTGTATTAGGGTTCCGTCACCTTCTCCGGTGACGGCAACCTAAATCCGGTCATTTTCTCTCCCTTTTTCAATGCCATTCCATTCCTTTCCCTTCAAGGACCTCGACCCTAGCCTCGGCTTGCCCTAAAACTCTCCCCATCTTTACGAATAGGGAGTTATTTTACCTCCGGCCGCTTCTCCGGCCGAGTCTTCCTTCTCTATTTCGTGACTGTTAAGTCACGGTTTTTACTCTATTTTTATCCTATATGTTTCCTGTGTAATAGAGGACCAGTTTCTCATTATAAAAACCAAGTTTTAAACACAATTTCATGGAACCCGAGATTATTCCATCAACCTGCAACTCCATATTTCTCCATGGTTTCTACACCATTTAACTAAATTCTTTTTGCATTTAAAAGCTAATACCATGCTTATTAAGACCCTATAATCATATATAAGCTTCATGCTCAAAAACAATAAAAACAGAACCTAAACCACTTACCTGGGTTTCGGTTTTTAGCCCACTGTGACCTTCCCAATCCTCTCTGTTTCTGCTTCAATATTTCTTTCTTCTTCTCTCCTTCAGTTCCTAACTCTCCCTTTTCTTTTCTAACCTCTCATCACTCAAACCCGTGCATATATATATATATATATAAAGACCCACCGCCTCTTCTCTCTCTACCTTATCTCTCTCTCTCTTTCTCTCTTGCAGTCATCCTTGACTGCAGAGAACTGCCCCCTCACCTGTAGCCATCCACGTACCCTCCAATATACATATATACATATATTACCTTCACACACCCACCACCTTTATCAAGGTCGGTTGGTGGGTTTCCCAAACACACACAAACACACAGTGATGCACACACCTACTGATTTTTGTATTGGAAGCTTCCTTTCCTTTTTCTTTCTTCATTTAATTTCATATACATAATACATTATATACATAATACATTTATATTACATATATATATACCTATACAATACATATTTTATACATATCATTATAATCATATATATACGTATAACGGTATTTTTAATCACGTACACATACACTAATATTCCATGAACTATGCATGTGTACGTACGTATGCATGCATGGGTTGCATGTATGCACGCTTTTTGAGGTAAGGTTCCGAGTTGCTCGGGTACCACCCGACACTGGATTTACTAATCAAAACATTTATCTTTTGAAATTAGGTTCAGTTCCATAATTATTGTGACTTAAAGTTTAAGGCAGCTCAGGTTATGCTATTCAGTCGACTTGCCTCGGTAATCGTGTCGTATCCCGGGTCGGGATATCACATCCACCGCCTTGGCTCTCTTCTCTTCTCTCTCAGTTTCTCTCTCTACTCTCTCTCTCTCTTCTTCCCACTTGCTGCAACCTCTTTCCTTGACTATTCTTTTTCTCTATTTTGGCTGAGACTTTGTCTCCTTTGTTTTCTTCCTTTCTTTACTTTAAGCATTCTAAGATATTTGTATATATATAATATATATATATATAATATACAAAACACACACTACAAACACTCCAACACACACACTTGGCCGACACTAGGGTTTATTTCCTCACCCACTTGCATGCTTTATATATATATATATATATCAGCTTGTATATACATATATTTGTTTATACTTAGGTATTATAATACTTGTATATATATAAGTATTATACACTTATACTATAACATATACTATATATAAAATTTATACTTTATATATATATAATATATATACTTTTATACGTATATATATACTTATATATATACTATATATATACCTATATGTACTCTTACATATACATGTCACACATTATATGTGTAACAATATATATATATATATATTTTTATGTGCATATATATGATCTACTATGCACGTACATCGATGCATGTACGGGTATACGTGAACGACTCTCCGTACTATCAGTTCCTTATACGGGTAGTCCTGGGGTACTCGGGGATACTTGTAATTCACTTATCGTATATTTAAATATTGTATATCACTTTATTTGTGAATCGTACTATTTGTCTCGAACTACGTGCCTATACTGTACGTAACTTACTATGATAGTTTGGTATAATTTGGGGTCTACTGTTCTTGGTCTGCTTTGGTCTCGGTTTACTTTTGGTACCTTGTTCATTGGCTTGGTCTAAGCTCGGTATTATTATTTGACTCTTTAGGATATAAATGGAATTATTCTATTTAATTTGGGTCGGGGTGTTACATACTTCAATGCCGATTAGGCCAGGAATGTGGATGACCGAAAGAGCACTTTCGATGGTTAATTTTATCTTGGAAATGCCTTAGTCTCATGGCATATTAAGAAGCAAAACTCCATTTTCCTCTCCACCGTCGAGGCCTAGTACATTTTCATGGGGAGTTGTTGTGCCCAACTTGTGTGGATGAAACAAATGTTAGCGGATTATGGAGTTGATATATGCACTATGACCATTCATTTTGATAATTCTAGTGCCATAAGTCTACCCAAAAATCCGGTCCAACATTATAGGACAAAGTACATTTATATTCAACATCATTACATTTGAGAATTGGTGAAGGATGGTGTTATTTCCTTGCTTTATGTTCCTACCGAATGTCAATTTGCTGACATCTTTACCAAATCCCTAGATTCTCTTAGGTTTAAATACCTTAGGAAAGCTATCGACGTCTGTATCTTTGAGTAAGTTGAGTTCTTTTCCATAGTCTAGGTGTTCCTTAGTTTACTCATCTATTCTAGGTCTATGATTATTTTTTTTTTGTTTTTCCTTTTTATGGATTTTTTATCTTTCATAGTTAGGTGCATTTCATACCTCTGTGAAGTCAATAATCTGAAATTATTTTTCTTTTATTTTCATTACTAATATTAATCCCTTTTTTTTAAAGAAAGAAAACTGAATAGAGATGCATTGTTAGTGCTTAAGACTATGACATATGTACTTTAGTTTATCACTATCTGCACTTAGTTTTATTCACTTGAATGCATTCAATCTTTCAATCTGCTTGTTATCTCTTGGTACTTAGTCTTGTATATCTTCATGCATGAGATTGCCTTGTAGATAGTTTAGAATTAGTGATTTTATGTTTATGCATCAATAAGTCTATGGCTAGAAAGATTAACTTAGGTAGGAAAAATTAAAGGACCGAAAGAAAAAGCCTTTGGGCTAGTGTGTTTGCTATCAATGAAAATCCTTTGAAAAGAGCAGCTTACTCACCTGTGTGAAAATCGCCTTGCAAATGGTGAGAAATGTGCAATTCAAATTACAAAAACTTGGCTTTGAAGTTGAGAGGGGGTTCTGATTGGAAATGGTAAAAAATTCTTAAGTTGATTGACAATGGTTGTTTGCTAATAGTGTTGTGTAAATCATTCAACACCATAAAGTCAATATTGATACAAGAACATCACATGATTAAAGCTTAATACATATGTTTACACATCATGATTGAGTGAGTTGACAGTTAGGTTGCATGGACATAAGTGTTCTAGGGCTAATTGAATGTTTTCATTCATTTTAGAATACATATTTGATACTCTTTAAGTCACTAAAAAATGTTCTTATATTTCAGATTTCAACTCAAAACATTGGGATTGGTTTTAGCATTGTTGATAAAAGAATTCTTCTCAAAATTGTTTAATGCTAAAAATTGAAGTTTCAATAGAAAATCCTTGTTTTTCCCTTGTTTAGTAGTTGAAATGCACAAAGGATTATCAAAGAGAGCAGGACACTCTATTTTTCTAAGAGAAGAGCAGCCTCGATTATTTGTTCGAATGAATTCCCGTTCAAACAAAGCTCGTTCAAACGAAGGGTTACTTATTCGTTCAAACCAACAACTGCTCAATTCAAGACACGCAAGAAATCATGAATTGATAAAATTCTTCATTGGTTTTTTCTCTTTTTCTCTCCAATCCTTATATTTCATTATGACATATTGATCCTAGGTTACATCATTTTCGGTTTCTGTTCCAGTTAGTGTGTGCTACTCGTCGAGGGCATCATTTTCATTGATTGTTTTGTGATTCCATCCATTCATTGGTTCGGTAAGTCCCTATGTAACACCCCGAAAATTTGACATAACCGGGATTGCACCCCGATCTAATAAATATAAGTTACGTGATGCTAATGATTTTAAATAGCTCGAAATACAGTAAACCGTGACGAGATTAATTATTAAATATAAACTTAATCCAGACCATTAAAAAATAATGTAGGCTTGGAAAAAATAGGCAGCGAGTGTTGGAATGAATAAATAGAACTAACGCGAATCATTAATTATAAAATGCAATATGAGACACAAACGAGACCCAATATTGGTCAAATATATATTGAGCCCCGGTTTTATGCCAAATTGGTTGGCATTCCCTAATTTAATATTTTGGAATGGGAATAATATATATATATATATATATATAAAATATATAGAAATTATATTTTATATAATTGTAATAAAATAAGAAAATAAATGTGATAGATTTATATAATTAACATAGCAACCGAAGCTGCTAGAAGAAGGAGGTCGGTGAAAGAAAAGATAGAAAAAAAAGAAAAAAGAAACAGAAGCAGCGTTGGAAGCTACTGGAAGTGTGTGAGAGAAATTGAAGGGCCAATATATATATATATATATATACATATATTTATATATTATTATGTAATATTATAATATATGAAGAGAAGCAGGAGACATGAGAAGAAGCTTGAAGCTTCTAGAGAAGGAGAGTCGGTGAGCAGAAGTATACGGATGCGTGGACATCCGATAAAATTGGAGAGAGTAAGAGATGGATGGGGGGGTTGCCGAGAGAAGAATCAATCGAAAGAGAGGGTCGGTGCAGTGGAGGATTTTAGACGGCGCGGCAGGAATTGGAAGCTCCTGGAACCGATTGGAGCCGTGTATATATGGCAGTCCAGAAGTTTCCATCGCTGTGTAGATTTGGTTGACAATGGTGGAGTCTTTGTCAATTTGTTGTCGGATCAGTGGGTCATCACCGAGTTGATCTCTCAACTCCGTGCAGAGCACCGCAAGGAGGGATGCTGTACAGGAATCGCCCCTGTTCTGCTAGCTGGTTCAGTTCAGTGGGTTTAAGGACTACGCCTGTTGCGTGTTGTGTAGTTGTATGGCTTGATTTGTTGAGGTTTGGATTGAGGGAAAAAGAAAGGCTGCAGCAGGTATTGTGTTTATGCGTGTTTACGTAGCGGTGATAGCACAGCAGTGAACTGCTCTATTTGGGGCGATGACGATGTGTGTGTTGTGTAACGGTGCAGGACGTGTATGTGTGTGTGTGTTTCTATGTAAGTGGTGCAGCAGGTATATATTTTTGTGTGTAGCGGTGGCAGCACGGCAGTGACTGCGATGGTGGGATTTGGTGCAGTTAGATGAATTGGCCGTCTTGGATGCGAGGGGCATTGTGAGTGGAATTTTGGAGACCTTTCTATGTGGCTGGCTTACGGAATTGGTTGATGATAGATTGGCTCCTTTACTGATGGTCAATTGAAGGAAGGAACTGGTAGGAGATGGTCATGCTTGTGACAAATTTGGGGAGCAGTCTATAGAATCAGGACTTATTGTGATAGAGTAGGAAGGAGTTAGTCAAGAGTTGGGGGTGATCTTAGAATCCGATTCGGAAGTGGTGTTGTTGTGTTCCCAAACTTGTTTACTGGAATTTATTCGGAGCAGTTTGTTGTAAGCAATTACGGCAAGAAGAATTGGCAGTGGTTTTATCAGAACAAGGGGGATTTAGCAAGTTCAGGGGCAGCAGTATCGGTTGAATGGGAAACTTATGTAGTTGTCCAATTAAGGAATTTGATGGAACTGAAGCAGGGGAAATCATGCTGAATGTAGTGAAGATGAGTTACAGGGGGCCAATGGGTGTTATTTTCCTGCAAACTGTTGGGCAAATTGTGATCTGTAGTGGCGCAAATGAGGTTTTTGCATTGAGAAGTGGCTGTTGACAGTAGATGTGATTCCAAGTGCTTTAACTAAGGAAATGATAATGTTAGTGTCGTGGGCAGTGGAGTTTGAAGTGAATCAAGGGTGATGGCCGTTTAGGCATTGTTTGATGTGGAAATTTTGGTGCTTTGGGACTGCTCTAGAGCTGTGATATAGATACATGGATAATGCTCATGGGTCTTCATCTTCTTGTAATGGCGATAAAGAAGTTGGCTCACAATCAGCAACGGAGAGAGCTACCAGTATTTTATAGAGATGATAGAGATGGGGATTCTTCCACAAAAGGTCACATTGAGACACTGTATTGAGGGTTGATACAGTCTGATGTGTTGAGAATTTAGAGAAGATTAAAGGAGCAACTTGAGGAAGGGAAAGTTCTTCAATATCTGATGGATGGGATGATAAAAGGGCAGAATCTGTCAGGATCATCATCTGCTTTGGGGAAAAAGGTTGAAGAAGGTGATGAAACTAGATTTAAAATGGCTGGCCGACTCGATCAACCTGCCAGTGTGTTTTCTTCAACTGCCGAACCATGGACTGAAGATTAACCTCAACTGGAAATTATTAGACCATTTGTGAAGGGAGATAAACATATATTCAGGTGAGTAACTCGGACTCCTGACTTGGTGTATATTTTCTGTACTATCTAAATCCGTATACTGTACTACTTTATATGCTAAACTGTTTTATACATTGTATTGTTTTAATGCATATGCTTTCATGCATACTTATTGTATTACATTACTTGTGGCATGATACTGTTCTATCTTGCCTTCTGATATATCCGGTTGATTCTATTCGAGTCTGTTTTTCTGTCACCCGTGCTTTGGAGTCTGATTTGATTCAGTTTGATATGTTGAGTCTTACTCTGAGCCCACTACAGGATTGAGCGGTTTTATGCCAGAGTCTGACCCAGAGGGTAGAGGCCCCACGAGTCGTCCGCTTATGGGCAACTGGGAAAGACTTATCTGTATGATTGGCATTCTGTTCTGTTTCTGTCTCGCTCAATTCTGTTCTATTCCGCTCTGATACTGACCCCAGAGGGTAGAGGCCCCACGAGTCGTCCGTTTATGGGCAGCTGGGGAAGGTTCAGGCATTTGATGCTATGCCTTTGATTGATTGGTATTCTATTCAGTTCTATTCTGTTCTGTTCTGATCTGTTCTGTCCATTCTGTTCTATTCAGTTTGATCTAATTTGTTCTGTTCTATTCTGATCTGATCTGTTTGAGCTGCATTTGTTCTACATGAGCTGCATTGTTCTATTTGAGCTGCATTTGGAGCATACATGTATATATGAACTAGTTTTTAAACCCATGGCAGGAACCTATGTTACTCACTGAGTTTGTTTAAGCTCATTCCATTATTTAACATTTTTTCAGGACTTATCTCCACTCGATTAGAAGGCACGGTGAAGTGACTCTAGTAGACTTAGAGGCAACCCGAGTAAGGATCTGTTAGCATGGATTTGTGGAGACTTGGATTATAATGCATTGACTCTGGCTATTCAGGTGAGCGTGATGATATAGTTGACTTTATTCATATGTAATAAATGTGTAGGGACATGGCTCATGATAATGGTACTCTGGAGGAATTTGATATGTTTTGTGTTATATATCTGTTATGGATGTGCTCTGTGGATTAGAGTTATTAGTTGTTTGGTTATAGACTTGCTTTGTGGTACATGCTTATGAGGTATATAGTTGAGTTGCATTCCCGAGATAAAAAGGTTTTAATTTCCGCTGTTCTGACCCTACATTTGGAATGTAATTCATTGTAAGGTTCAGAAGATTGCCTTTGGTTGGTCGCATTGTCGGTTGGAGACTGGCAAGGCGGCTAACTGGCATCACATCTTCAGCATCCGCGTAGGGTGGGGTGCGGGATGTGACATCTTGAGTCCATTTTTCACCTTCCTTTGGTTTATTTTATTCTTCATTTAAACTTAGGGTTAATGTGGACTGTAGTTTAGTACACTAGACATAGTGCCATATTATGGTTATCTTACATTCTATTCTTCATATATACTATATGATAATGTCCTCCAAGACGGTTACCATAGAGCGACAACTCTTTTCCTATGTTATTCGTCTAGGAGCAGCACCTTGGGTCGTGGTTATCTTTTCGACCCATGTTGCTCAGGTTCGAACAAACAACAGTAAGTTTGTTTTCATTCGTTCGAAATACCTGTATCAAACAAAAAGTTGTAACCTCAAAATTGAGCTCATTGATATTTGTTCCTTGTTCATTCAAACAAACGAGGGCACGTTCGATTGAATTATGGTTCATTTGAACGAATCTTGTGCAAAATATAGATTTATAATTTGTTTTCAAGCTCATTTTAGTTTGAACAAGCTTATTGTGAAAAAAAATAAAAAAAATCAGATGAAAGTAGTGAAAAACAGAGTGAGAGAGTTTGAGAGCTAAATTTTTTAGAGATCAAAAAGCTTTCATAAGAGATCAGTTATAAATGTTATTCATATATGTCATTACTCTTATTCATAGATTGATTTAAATCATCCACTAGATCTAAATCAGATCTAAGAGCCTTTTGTTCATGTCAATTTCACCATTGATGAAGGATGGAGTTCAAGCTTGAGGAGTCAGTGTTGAGCAATCGATAGGCACTGAGGTTATGAGGATTTGCAATTGTGGAGCTTCTTGATCGGAGGATTCTAGTTGTATGAGGATTCCTGCTATACGGAGCTTAAGGATTCAAAAGGAAATTGAAGACGTGATCGGGTAGAACGGAGGTTGAGGTACAAAGTTCATTCGTAGATACGTTGTAATTCAATTTACATTATAGTAAAAGTCTTCCTTGAGCATTGGCCCGGCTCTAGAGTTTTGCTCCAACGATTGTTGTCCTTGGTGGTTTCTCAGTCATCAATCGATTTGCAAATCTCTCAATCACTTCATCTATAAAGATTTGAAAAATCAAGAAAATATTTTTGTTTTTGCCGGTAGGGCACCATTCATGCATTGTTTGCTGGTAGGGTGCTATACATGCATCATTAGCCATAAGTAATGTTTAAGAGCATAATTTGAGTATGCCATAAAACATAAATATGTTTATAATATTAAAATACACCTCCTGTGAAAATTTGAGACTAATCAGAGATAGTTTCAAAAATAGGACCAAAAGGGCATCCTGGGTGGCTTGAGTGGAACCAGCCAAACCTGGCCGCAGGCGAAAATTTTTATTTAAAATAATTTTAAGAACTTTGGCTAAAGAAAAATGTCGAATTGAGGCGTTTCGGGACGGGTTGTAGTGTAACGGGGTCCCGGATTCATTAAGGGCAAAAAGGTCATTTTGCCTATTTGCCCCTTTATTATAAATATAGCCCTTAGAGTTAAAAAAATCACATTTTTGGTCTGGAGAAAGAGCAGGAATTGTGCATGGGAGAAAAAGTGAAGAGAAAACCTAGGTTTTCCAATCTTCAAGCTTCCAAAACACACTTCTAGGCTTGGATTCTCACAAGACTTCCTTCTAGGAAGTTGTTCTCCATATCAAGGACTACATTCTCACTGATTGGTTCAGCTGTACAGCAAACACAACTCTCTAGGGTTGAGAAAAACCCATTTAGGTATGATATTTTGCTAAGTAGGAAATAGAGTTGAGTTTATTTGCATTTATATGAGTTGATTGTATGATATATGTGCTTACTTGATGTTAGAAAGTCATTTAGTATATAGTTGCTTTGAAAACTTAGACTTGGTAGTTAGTGTACTTCAGTGTTCTTTAGGAATTTGTTGATGTGATGAACATAGAACATGATTATGTGTTTAATTCATTGTATCCTAGCTTATGTTCATGTAGAGAAACTCTTGTGGTTGGTGAGTTATGATTTATTCCATGTATTGGTACTTTATGTATTTAGTGATCCTTGAGAAATTGTTAAAGTTGTGAATATATAATATGTTTATATATGAAATTGATTTGATTACATACTAGGTTCATGTAGACAAAATTTTGGGATTCAAATGTTATAAATGCATTAAGTATATTGCATTATTTAAACTATGCTCCAAATGTTTGATGAAATGCTTCATTGGAATTGCATAAAAAAATCAAGGCATGTTGGCATAATGTGAATCCTTTGAAACATGGTGTGAGTTGAGCACTTTAGTGCTATGCATTATGAGGTTGCAGATCCTGTGGTAAAAAATCCAAAATTTAGCCATTGGTACTCGCAAGCTAATGGGGTCCAGACCGTGAAGCGAGACATGGGTGGGCATAGAGTTGCATGTGTGTGTCATGCGCATTACTATTACATTACAATGATAAAATGAGAAGGCGTGTAATTCATAAATGTACACTTGCACATGCCACGCCTTAACTTTGTTCCTTGCATTAGCATCATGTCATACCAGTAGTTGAGTTGACCCCTCGTGGGATATCATATTACAGATGAGGCTCCCGACACTTGAGACTTCAAGAAGTCTTGAAGAGTGGAGGAGACATGGACCATAAAGGATATTTGGCCCTTGGGACATATTTTTGTATGTATGGGCATAAGCCCAAAAGACTTGTGTTTGAATTTGGAAGAATGGTAGACTATAGGCCATAGGCCAATTTGTAATGTAAGGGTTTAAACCCAAAAGACATGTAGGATATATTTGTTTAATGTGCTTTACATATATATATATGTTGAAAGAAATGAATATATGTTTAATTTTCATGAATTTTGGCCATCGAGTGAGGATGGATTGTGATGTGTTTATATATATGAACGGTTGCAAAATATTAGGTGGAAAAATGCTTAGAAAATAAAGGAAACCATGTTAAAATCGTGTAAAATTAAAAGAGCCATTAGGTATGTAAAATGCCAATGAATAAGTGGGAAAAAGTGCCACCAAGTGGGGGTTAAAAGCCTCGAGGAAATAGGCCAAAACTTGAAAAAATTAGCTGCAGTTGTTACAGTGTTTCTGTAGAAAAATGGAAAAATCAGCCACAGCCAGCTATAGTGAAAATGCAGAAAACAGTCCAGGACAACCCCCAACCGCTCGTTGCCCCGCGCGCCCCCGCTTGCGTGCACGTCTACCTGGCCGTCCTGCGCGCCCTGTGCGTTGCCTGCTGCCCCTGCGCACCTACCGTGCTGTAGCCCAGCCTGTTGCTTGACAGCCTCTTTCGGCAACCAGCCCTTGCCCTTTGACACCAGCCTTAGACCACTTGGTTGAGACCATGTTTGGCCAACCCCTAGGCCATGTTTTGCCACACTTATGGGCCATGTTTGGCCACCTCCTTAAAAAAATTTTGGTAGACTTTTTGACCTATTCTTGGCCTATGTCTTAGGACATTTGGGGCCCATTTGGGCCATTGTTCCAAGACTTATTTAGGGACATTTTTTGGGGCGATCTTAGAGGCCATACTTGAACAAGCCTTAGATTATTTTTGACCATTAGTTGGGAAAGATATTTGACTACCATTTGGAACTTAGCTTGGTTGAGTTGATCGGTGCAAAACTACAAGTGCACAGTATCGTAGTTTTATAGTAAAATGATAAAAAGAGTATCGTCCTCAGGGATTGGTGTCTTACTTTTGACAAGTACTAAAATTAAACTAATCTCGATTTTATTTAGAAATTCACTAAGATCTTTGTAATTGCAACTTAAAATAAAATTTATGCAAAGAAAATACTTAAATGAAAAGAGAGATATTGTTCAAAAATTAAATTAATGGGAGAGAAGCATTCTAGGAAATCGATTTCACCTAATTCCTCACTATGCTTTACTCATCTAACTAATTGAATTTAATTCTCCATGTTTGTTAGCAAATCTCCAAATCATCCAAAAGCCTCTTTCGACAGTCAATTGGAAACTATTCTTGTTCATTATTTTACACAAGAGTATGCAAATTAATAAAGCAAGAATGCACTAAGACCAATGATTTTTTAATACTACACAGGTTCATATAAGTCTTTCGATCTCTATATTTACCTATGCCGAATTATTCAGGATCTATCCTATGATTCGCTCTTTCGACAGCAAATCACAGGATTAAAATCATCTAATTAGTGGCCAGTTAATTAGAAGCATTAAACTCAGAATAAATCAGACAAACATGGAAAAGAATTACTTCAATTTAGCATAGAAAAATAAGCATAGTTCAAAATTAGACTACATCATTTTCTTAGAATAAAATAAATTTAGTTCATGCTAAAAATTAAATTAAACATAAACGAATTCACCATGATTTTCTGAGAGGAATGGAAAGAAAAATATAAACAGTAAATAATATTCCCCTTGTTGCTGCTACTACTCCAAGCCGCTTTCTCTGATCAGCCGCAGCCCTTCTGTTTTTTGATCTCCCTGCGCCGCACACCGTTTTCCTGTTCTGTTCTATCTCTGTTCCTGTGCTATAGCTTCCAGGTTTTCTCTAAAGCCAACAGCCGCTTGCTTTTTTTCCTTTGCGCCTCTCTCCTTTTTTTGTTTTAATTTTTCCTGCGCCCTAATGCCTTGCACCTCCGGCCCCACATCAGCTCACTGCATGCTTAATTCAACACTCGGGTCATGCGCGCAAGCCCATCTTCAGCCCAGCCGTGGTTTTTTTTTTTTCTTGCCTTTCAATGCAATAGGGCCCCACAACACTTCATAATGCTGAGCCGCACCACCCTTGGTCAGCCTTCAGCGCCCTTGGACCCACACCAAGCCTGCTGCCAAGTTTTTCATTTAGCCTACATACTTCACCTTGGTTTTCTTTATTTCATTTTTCAAATTTTATTCTTCAATCATTCTGCCCTTTGTATACTACAGCCTTTAAGCCCTAATGCTTCTTTCTTTATCCACATCATCTTCTCTTCTCTTTTTTTTCTTTTCTTTCTTTTTATAAGGGCTTTGGCTAGACGCTTGAATCCATTTTAGATCAGTAATGATGAGGAGCTCACGGGCTGCTTCAATATCTTTAAATCTGTGATGAAATTTAAATGGAAAAAATAAAGCTCAAAATCAGTCAAAATAAATAAAATAGACTAAAGTTTAAAATTAAAAGGTGACAAAACATTCAAATTATGCAAGTCATCATGAGTCTAATTAACGAATTTCATTTTTCATTTTGGGGAAACATGGGGAAATGAATGAATGATCAATTGAATCCATTAAATTGTCTTTTATTCTCTTTTCTTAATTCATTTCACTCACTCCCCGGGTTTGTGGGAATTCTGGGCGTGACATTATCTCTTTCAATTTACTAATTGCTTTAATTAAATGCTTCTGCTTGAATATTGATATTGATATTGATATTAATTTTTTATGAATATCATAATTGAGCTCAAATTAGATTAATTAAAAACTTAATTGAGCAATTGAAAGTGTAAATTGAATTGAATTGATATTTGATCACTTAGTTAAATTTTGCATAGAATTGATAAAATTAAATATCAAATTGAACTAGTTGATCAATTAGGTGTATGTTTATAGGTTTGTATTTTTGAATAACTCTTGGCTATTACATTGGTGGATGGGCATACATGTTAGAATTATCATTCATTGATTTAGATCACATCACATGATCCAAGTCAATCAAAGAGCCTCAATTCCATTTCAATTCCCATTGAAGAGTTTGTGAGTTCAACCTTGTGGATTCAATTGTAGAGCGATCGGAGGAATCTGAGGTTGCGTGGAATTAAAATTGTGAAGAGTGCCGATCAAAGGATTTCGAGACCATGAGAAATTTGCAGTTGTATGAAGATTCAAGCTATGGAGGACGCTTACGGATTCAAAGGAGATTGAAGATGGTTGAGTATAACAGATCTTGAGGTACTAAGTTCAGTTCTCATCACATTGTAATTCAATCTCACTCATAGTGGATTTTTCCACGAGCTTGGCCAACTCCGAAGTTTTACACCTTGGATAATTTTCCATGGTGGTTTTTCCGTCATCACTTCAGTTTGCAACTCTCTTACTCTTACTGCTTTATAATTTCCAATTTGCTAGAATTGAATGTTTTCATTTAATTAAGATTTAGGTTTTCATGAATTACGAAATTTGAACATCAAATGAATAATTGAAAACCTTAATTGTGTAATTGGATGTGTAAATTGAATTGTGGAATTGAAAATTGATCACTTAATCTAATTTCTACTTGAATTATAAAATTGACATTTGAATTAGATTAGTGGATCAACTAAGCTTGTGTTGAATGGTTTGTATATTGAACACTACATGATTACTACAGGGTGGGTTGAGCTTATAGTTGAATTGATCATAAATGTTAAATATTATTTGAATTTACAATTCAAGTATTGTGCCATCATTGTAGTTGTTTGTGTTGTGGTTGAAGAATTGAAAATTTTAGTACATACCTATTCAACCCTCCCCCTTCTTCTAGGTTAGTTTCACAGTAAGGGACCAACCAACACCATGTATGAGGCCTTTGGTTAAACACGTCATCAATATGCTTCAGAAGGATAGTATACTGGTGAGGTGCCTAGCTGGCCGATCACTATCCCTAATTTGAATAGGGTGCGATTTGGAATGTGACAAAGTTGATATGAGAGCATTAGTTTAGAAGTAAGGATACTAACAGAGTTAGTATTAATCGGGGATACCAAAAGAATTAGTATCAAAACATTAGGTTACCTAAACTTAAGTACACTCTAGAAAAGTAAGATCTCGATACCTAGATAAGCCCAACTAAGGTAGGTGAAATTAAGCGTATGTCCCGGATCTAAAAAACCATTAGGGAGAAAGCTTTACGGGATTATAATAATTAGCTAATGTTTAGACATGCCTAAACTTGTTGAATGACAATTTTTGATTTGCCAAATTACGATGGCAGGTCCAAAAGGAAATAGACGAGGAACCCGAACAGCAAACGCCTCACGAGGAGCTAAGCAAGGCATTGCACAACCATAGAACCTTAGTTCTTCAATTCGTTGAGGCTAGCATGGCTTAGTTTATGCATATCATAGAGGGGTTCATGCAAGCTTTTCAGCATGCTCAGCAAGCTCCAAAGCCCGCACAGAACCCACCCCGGAGTAGGCTCATATTCTTGTACTAGAGATAGCTCCAATACCAGCAGTAGGAACAACCATCAGTAATAAGTTACTTAATCACTTTCATAAATTGAAGTTGTAGCCCTTTAGCTTAGTTATCAATCCCATGGCAGCTAAGGAATGGGTCTTATCCATGGAGAAGGATTTTGAGCTACTTACCTTTACTGAGCAATAAAAAGTCAAGTTGGCAACATTTATGTTACAAGGAGAAGCATGCCAACGATGGCTTATGATCTAGAGAGAAGAACCTAACATGATATTGAGTCACTTTCTTGACGTCTTTTATGGGCTCCATTTCCCTCTTATAGTTAAAGACCAAAGGGAAAGGGAATTTATGGACTTAAAGTAGAACGACATGACGGTGATATAGTATGCCACCAAGTTCTCTCAATTGTCCAAATTTTCCACTTATATGGTGTAATATCCCGACCCGGGATATGTCACGTATACCGAGGTAGGTCGGTTAGAACATGTAACTTGAACGGTAAAATATGAATATCATAGTATTCTCAATGGAAATGAAAGACTGGAGACTGTAATCATGGAAATGAACGACCAAGGCTGGGTAACACCCGAGCATCACAGGGCATTGCATAGAAATACGTGCATGCACGCATTCTCATGCATGCATACGTGAACATAGATACATAGCTTGATTAAAATCAGTGTATGTAAATATGATTTAAAATGGAATTAGACCCCTACATATACATGTATATACATGTATAAAAGAGGTGTATTTCATGTGTATATATGTATAAGATATAATGTATTATACATTTATGATGTATTTATGTATATATGTATATATACATAAGAAATAAAAAGAAAGAAAAGGAAAAAGGGGGAGACTGCCCTTGGGCAGTATACAGCTGTGATGTAAGTGAGGTGTGTGTGTGTCGGCTAGGTGAGAGATGTGTGTGTTACATATATATATATATATAATATGATATATGTATATATGAGTGTAAAACAAGTCTCCCAACCATTTAATGCAAAGGTTGCATTTGGCAGAGAGAACACAGATCCTAGGTCAAGGAAAGAGGCCATAGAAGGGGGAGAAACCAAGAGAGGGAGAGAGAGAAAAGAGAGAGAGGCGGTGGAAACTTCTCTCTACAAATATGAACCTACGGGTGTGGGTTTAAAGGCAAAAGAGAGACCATTGTTGGGAGAACACTTTGGCAAGGAACTCAGGAGCATAAACAGGAACTTTGGAGGGTCATAGTGGGCTGAAATCCGAAACCCAGGTAAGCAAGTTTTAGTTCATGTTTTTGAGATTTAAAGCATGAAGCTTATATATGATTATAGGATCTAAACAAGCATGAAATATAGATTATTTTGCAAAAAGAATCAGGTTAAAAGGTTGAGAAACCATAGAGAAATCTAGAGTTGCAGGTTATAGAGAATAATCGGCCATGTGATATTATATGCATTAAACCTTGTTTAAATCGACCCTAGCATGACCCTATGATATGCAGAAAGCTGTTAGAAGCAATTAGGGGTCAAAACCGTGCTTAAAACGTCATGAAATAGAAACTGTCACTTGGCCGGAGATTCGGCCGGAAATGTTTAAGCTCTATTTCGTGAAGAATTAAAGGGTTAAACGGAAAACCAAAGTTAGAAGAATAACCTACATGAAAAAGGGAGTAAAATGGCATTTAAAATGGGGGGAAAAACCACCAGAAACCGGTGACCGTCGCCGGAGAAGGTCACTGATTTCGCCGGAACCCTACCGGAGACGTAGGGAAGATGACCGGAAAAGCGTGGGGCTATTGGGTCAAAACTGGAACGGGTTTGGGTTCGGATCGGGTCGGTACCCGACCGGATATGAAACGGACTGAAACTGTGTCGTTTGGCTTTTTAATTTAAATGAGTTTTGGGCTAGTTTGGTTGCATGGATAGTAAATTGGGAATTGGGTTTGGGGTTATCCAAACCAAGGATAGGATAGAAAATCAGGGTTATTGAAATCCGGTTTTTCAAATGAATTGAACCGTTTGGTTCAAGGGAAGAATGGACCGGTTTAGGGTTTTTAGGTCTGAACCAACTGGTTCAGACCGCAGCTTTTAGTAATTGTGAACCGGCCCCAAATATTTTGAAAAATTACACTGTTGCCCAAACATAAAAAATTAATTAAATATTAATTTTACAATAATGCCCCTATTTCAAAATTGGGTCAAACGAAGTCCAAACGATACAAATGAATAGTCAAAACCTATTACCTCAGGACTGTTCTGAGTCCAATGGTGGGGTCCTGTTTTACATGACGGAACCCCGAAAGATAAAATACCTGCAAAAGTGCAAAATGACTATTTTGCCCTTTTTAGTACAAAAGTCCAAATGGAATTCCGCGAAAGCCTAAACTGACTTTCTTCGGCATTCCGGACTCAATGGTAAAGTCTAAAATAGTATTTGAAATACTTATGATAGAAAGGCATAAAATTTGATGAATTGCATTTATTTTGAAACGTATTCACTGATATAGAGGAAACTCGAAAGGCAAGGGTTTACTCACGGATTCCTGATCTAAAATCACGATAGAGGTAAGTGGATCACTCTCTCTTACATGTGGTGTTTCCACAAGCCAAGTTTATTCTTTTACTGCCAAACTTGTACTCTTGAAAGTATTGATATCTTTGTGTTCCACATTTCGATATTTGCTATCTTGTGGACGTATCATTGACTGATGTATCACTGTTATCATGTTTCACTGTGCTTTGAAAGCACATATGTTATTGCTATCCACTTGTGATATTGTTCTATCTCGTGGACATTGCTTGACTGTTATATCATTGTTATCATGTTGAACCATGCCTTGAAAGGCCTACTGTTGTATCCTTATTGAATGAATGATATTCCATTTTTATACTCTATGGAATTACTATGATCATGACATGTTTATGGACACGGGAGTTGTGCTCAGTCACAACACCCATCTGATGCTATCTGGTTGAATGGGACCTACGGGTCAAGTCCGTGAACGGACAAATGGCAATTTACTGGAAATTGATTGGGGGGTATGCCGGGCCCCAAAAGATCGAGGGTTTGCCGAGCCCTTGAAACAGAATAACAACATCTCTTATGATTAACAGAACTTGATTGTTGAATGGCACTATTCCTTATAATTCTTCAAGTCTCGAAAGACTTGCATTGATTGATTTGATTGTGACCGGTTCATTGTGGCAGTACTTCATTGTTGTTATATTTTCATTTTATACTGTTACTTCTGATTGTGTATTGTGATTACTTTCCATTGGCCCTCGTGGCAATTATGTTCATTGGCTATCACAGCATCTCCTTCCTTATGATTGGCTATCATTATCTTATTCATGGATTCACATTGATCATCGATACCAGAGTTGGAGATCTGTTTTACTTACTGAGCTTTGTAGCTCATTCCACCCCATTTACCCCCATTTCAGGTGATGAAGCTGCGAGACCCCAGTAGGAGTCTGAGAGCGTAGGGGGACATTTTGAAGTATTGTATCAGTCTATGTTAGTTCTCCCATGTATTCACCACCCCCGGGTGCTGGTTACGGTTTAGTTCTCATTTTGAATTTTGTAGAACTATGTCATGTATTTAATAGATTTCCGCTGTTAAATTTATTTTAAAGACTTCCGCTGGATTACTGTAATTGATAAAGACTTCCGCTATTTATTGTTTTAAATTTTTAGTACATTGCATATTAGTACTATGATACAGGAATGGAAAAAAGTAGGGACGGCCTTCGGGTCGGCCCCGCGACACGAGATCCGCATAGGGTGGGTTTCAGGGTCGTGACATATGGTGTAAGGGGTGACAACAAAAAGGCCAGAAAATTCAAATAGGCACAGTGCCCCTATCACTGAACTCGAGTATCAGCATTCCAATTACCCACTTATGCTAACACTTTAAAGAAGGCTATGCACATTAAGAAGGAACTGAACGAAATGGGAGTAGGCCAGGAATAGCCAAAGAAGAAGTTTGGGGGAAATTTTAGAAAAGGTTAAGGAGCTAAAGAGGAAAGAAGAGCAAAATAGAAACATCTAGGGGAAACAACCAGACACGGGTTGAAATACCACCATGTCCTAAATTCTAGAGGCGTCACCAATGAGAATGGAGGATCGGTACCAACGAGTGTTATTGTTGATGGAAAGAAAAGGCAAATGGCTAGAAATTTCCCTCGAGGGAACCAAACAGTTATCACTTTAGCCCCAGCTACTACTGGCACTACAAAAAGGAAACCAGCTAATGCATTAGCCCCAGCTCAAGCTAAAGGCAAAGAAGTTCATACCAAACCAGTGAGAGTATTTGCCTTACTTCCTAGAGAGACATCTGCAGCTAGCACTGTAGTTGTAGGTACACTTCTTATTTGTGGTATTCTAGTATATGTACTCCTTGACTCTGTTCTACGTATTCTTTTGTGCCATCATAAGTTCACTGCTCGGATGAATAGAATATGTGAACCTCTAGATTATCTACTATTTGTATCTATCCCTACCAGAGTACCATTATTAGGATCTTCAGTATTGTGAGCATTGTGATTGGTGATCATGAGTTATCTATAGACTTAGTTCCTTTGGAGATTAGGAGCTGTAATGTGATATTGGGTATGGATTGACTCTTTGTTAATCATGCCATAATAGACAACCACAATAAGCGGATTTTGTTTCAGAAACCCCAACAGCCTGAGTTCGTATATGAAGGGAAAGGCGTGACATCTCCACCAGACCTAGTTTCCACCATACAAGCCCATAGATTATTGAAGAAGGGGTTCCATGGATATCTCTGTAGTATTTTAGATACTTAGACTCAAACTCCCCCGATTGAAGGAATTCCTATAGTACGTGATTTTCCATATGTGTTCCCTAATGATCTGCCTAGTGAGGTGGTTGATCTAGAGATTAAGTTTTTTATCGATCTGAATCCCAGTACACAACTTATTTCCAAGACTTCCGTACAAAATGGCACTAGCTGTGATGAGGGAACTTAAGGTGCAACTACAGGAGTTGTTGGACAAGGGATTCATCCACCCTAGTGTGTCACCCTAGCGCGCACCAGTTTTGCTTGTAAAAAAGAATGATAGATCATTAAGGTTGTGTATTGACTATTGGGAGTTAAATTGGATAAACATAAAGAACATGTATCCTCTCCCCAAGATTGATGAGTTAGTTTATTAACTTCAAGGGGCACAAGTCTTTTCCAAAATTGACTTGCGATCAGGATACCACCAACTAAAGGTAAAGAATAAGAACATACCAAAGACTACTTTCAAGACTCGGTATGGGCATTATGAGTTTGTGGTAATGTCGTTCGGTGTGGCTAACACCCCTACAACATTTATAGATCTGATGAATAGAGTGTTAAAGCCTTACCTAGATGACTTTGTGATAGTGTTTATTGATGATATTTTGATCTATTCATAGAGTATAGAGGAACATGAGAAGCACTTGAGGATGGCATTGTAGACACTTAGGGAGCATAAGTTGCATGCCAAATTTACCAAGTGTGAATTTTGGCTAGACAATATAACCTTTCTAGGGCACATGATTGACAAGAATGGCATATCAATTGATCCTCATAAGATAGAGGCAATAATTAACTGGCCATAGACCACTACTATTACAAAAGTCAAGAGTTTTATGGGGGTTAATCGGTTATTATAGTAGATTTGTGAAAGATTTTGCTAAGATAGCAAAGCCACTTACTCAATTGACCCTGAAGAACACACCATTTGTGTAACACCCCGATCTGGTTATCGAGAATTTAGTCACTAATTTAATATTAGAGACTTAAGAAGCAAAATATTGATCAAGGAAAGTTAAATTGAGGCAATAAAGGCTACAAAAGTAATACAAGCACATGAAAAAGAAAGAAAATTAATGCAATAAGAAAAAAAAGGATTAAAGTACAAAAACCTAACTAAAGAAAATAAAAAGAAAATAAGAAAAACGTGCCAAAAGTGTTTGCCCAAGGTCTTGAACCCAAGACCAATAAAGTGGGAAAGAACTTATACCAAAAAAATTAACCAACTAAGTTACAACACTTTTGTCCTATATATCCCCCTAGATATGTATATAACCTATATGAAACTACATGTCTGCATGCTCAAGAGTTGAGGTTTCAACACCCCATTGGACCCTCACCTTACCCAATCAAATTTCATCTACAAATCTAATATATATATATATATATATGCCATATATATATAATGTGTGTGTTGTGTGTATGTGAGAGAAAAATCAGAGCAAGTGTAGGCATGTGTGTGTGGTGTATGGATAGAGAGAGAAAGAAGAAGAAAAAGATGGAGAAGAAGAAAAGAGCTTGCATGAAAGCACTGATCAAGGCATAAGAAGCCTAAAGGACTCAGAACCAGCTAAATAGAGGGAAAATAAGCTCACTGTAGAAGGTAAAACCCTAAAAACCTAGACTTCTTCTCTTTAAAAATTCCAAGTAGAAACTCACTGTTAGAGGCAATGCCTTGTTCGCATGTACATGTAATGATATACATGTGTTATACGTAAATAAAGTGAGAAAATCTAAGTCAGAACACCCAATACAGTAAACCCAGACCTCATCTACCATTGGTGAACCTCTAATCTGGGTTTCAAACAAACATGAATCAAATATAATTTTGGGAATGGGGATCATAAATAGAGTGAAAATGGAGCTTCATACAAAAGGAATTGGGTTAAATGGCTCAAAGATGAGCATTTACTAGGCAGTTGCAGGTCAGGGGATAATCGGCCCATTTGTCAAACCGATGTTTAAGATCGGATTTGAAGCCATATAGTTGTAGTAAATTGAATAAGGAACACAAAGGCTCAAAAATTACGAAATTTGGTGAAGAAATGACCGAGAAATGAGTGACTAAAACAATCACCAGAAAATTGGGCAAGGGCCATCCTGGCCACAACGGAGAGATTCGAAGGGCACAAATGCTTCATAAAGACTCCAAAACATGTTTAGAAGAGTTTAGGGCAAAAAATGATCTAAATAGTGCAAGAAAATGAAATTTAAAATTTTAAAAATTTGTAGAATCCGGCGACCAGTGCTAGAGATGGTCACTGGAGTGTCACTGAAAAAATGAAGAAGAAAGATTGTTCGGGTTAGGTCAGTTGGGTCAGGTTTCAAGTTCGGGTCGGAACCTGTCCAGCACATAATTTGGTAATTGAAACTATGTCAGTTTGAGATTTTAATTAAATGGGAATTGAAGGGTTTGGCAACAAGGACAAGGCCCTGATTTAATATACCCATTCGGACCTGGGATATCCTATCGCTAGTTAGTCTCTTATCCATCAGTTTGGCAACTGAAAATCAGAAAATAAAAGGGAGCCGCAGCTCCCCGAGACTCAAACCTCGGACCTTGTGTACATAAGAACCCATGAGCCCATGCGTGTGCCACCGTGATACTTGTGTTATAATATTAACAGAATATATAAATAATATTAATAAAAATAATCTAATTAATTTAATTTTAGTAAAATATTCTATTACCTAAATAAAATAAAAGGGTACTGTAACTTGACTTTTTTTTACGTTCTGGACCTAATGGTGAGGTCCGTTTCATGAGATGAAATCCCAAAAATTATGACACGTAAAATGTAAAAAATATCATTTTACCCTTAATGATGGTCGAAACCAATTAAATATAAAAAGTAGTCTATCTTGACTATTTTGGACTGTTCCAAACTCAATGTTGAGGTCCGTTTAGCCCAAATAAAATATAAAAAATATGGATCAACAAATGAGGTGATACCCATTATGTCCCGAGCATTAATTTAACTATAAAATGAATTTAGAAAAAGGGCAGGACCTAACTTAAAGTTTTAAGGCTACTAAGCCACCGAATAGAACTCGTTAAGGAAAACTTAGTTACAAAAAAATAATAAGTGGCCTGATAGTAATGTCTGAGTTATGTTCTAATATGAAGTTATGTGCATTTGACTTATAGATCTAGAAACTAAAGACAAGGGAAAAGAGATTAAAGAAAAGGACTGAAAATTTGAGGTGAGTAATCCTGTACCCTGGACCAGTGCTGTTTACCCTGGAAAATGCATAAGTGTTTTATGAGTAATCTAATATCTTGAACCAGTGGATTTCACATCATAATTTCAAATGTCTCTCTTATGAATTTCTATATCTGCTCAAATGTTTATTTGCACTTTATGAAATATCTGAGAACTATAACCTTCGTGACTATATTTTGAAATGACGTTCATATGTACTGATTTGAAAATTGTTTGTAAACGATGGCACCCCTTCAACGAGAAAATGATTTGTGTGAACCAATTCGACTATGCAACCTGAATCATACTTTATTTGATTTGCTCATTTGTCTATATGAGACCTACCCATGTCGCGCTCTGACTTCTGTAATGAAACCTACCCACATGGTGCTCAGACTCAATGTCCAATTCGATTCTTATGTCTATCCGAGGCTTACCCATGTAGTGCTTCGACTCTTGATGAGACTTACCCACATAGCGCTCTGACTCGATTCTTGTGTCTGCTCGAGGCCTACCTATGTGGCTCTCCGACTCTTAATGACTTACCCACATGATGCTATGACTCGATTATTGTGTTTGCACAAGGTTTACCCATGTGGCACTTCGACCCTTGATGAGACTTACCCACATGGTGCTTTGACTCATTGTGGAATTCATATTTGAAACTCACCTACATAGCGCTCTGACTCTTTGATGAGACTTACCCACGTAGTGCTCTCACTCAATATGTGATTCTTCGATGTGTGTAATATGTGTCTAGTCATCTGTCTCGTGTTATCTACTATTTGAAGTCAGATTTTAAAAGTACCCTCTCGTGTGCATTTGTTATTCGATATTATGTTATTCGTTCCGCATTAATTATCTGAACCATGTTTTAAGAATTACATGTGCTATATACGTTTTATGAACAACTCTACATCATCTGTTTTGTGTTTTGATATTCGAATTGTGTTATTGAAAATGGCGTGTTTTAAAAATGCATATATTATATCTGCTTGAACCTTCAGTATGCTTTATATGTGATCCATTTTGAAAACATGATTTAAGATATTCTTGTGTATATGTTAGCTGTTTGAAGAAACTTGGTACCCATGGTATTTTGTGCAAAACTCTGTCTTTACAAAACCTATGACAGGATGCAAGAATTACTCAAGAGCTTAGTGAAGCTCACATGGATTTATCTAACATATTCCAGGTAATTGAATTAGTAAGAAGGTAGCGAAGTCAACATAAAATATCTGAGAGCGTGAATGCAATGGATCTTTTGCACAAAGATCTTGGTTGGATGTGATGTGAAACCTTTTTGGTAATCATACGATGTATTTTTGGGTTCGATGATAACTTAGACTTTTGGGAATTAGTGTTACGAACCTTTTTTTGGATAGATATATGATGTGTAAATAAATGTTGACAAATTATAATGATGACGGTGATTACGATGATTTTACCTTGAGTATCCTTTATAAATGATTGGTGTTGAATTGGTTATCAGATGAGTTGCATATGTGTAGCTTCTACATTTAATATCAAAAACAATTTATCAGTCGTGTGCAATTCATATGATTTTTTACGGCCTGTCTGAGTGATAGTGTCAATCACCGACCCTCTAATCTGCATAGGGTGGGTTTTGGGTGGTGACAATTTGTATGGACTGAAGAAAAAGAGTAGAGCTTCCAGATCCTAAAGGAGAGATTGACTACAGCCTTTATCCTTGCTATTCCCTCTAAGGAAAGGAAGTTTGTAATCTATAATGATGCCTCTTACAAGGGATTGGGTTGTATGTTGATACTAAGATGGGTAGGTTATTATTTAAGTTTCTTGGCAACTTAGGCTGCACAAGAAGAATTACCTCACACATGATCTAAAGTTAGCAGCTATGGTATTCGCTCTCAAGATATGGTGTCACTACTTATATAGGCAGACATCCGAAATCTTCACAGACCATAAAAGCCTTAAGTATTTTTCTACTCAGAAAGAGCTAAACATAAGGCAACGTCGATGGCTAGAGATAATCAAGGACTACGACATGAGCATCCAATATCACCCAAGCAAGGCTAATTTGGTAGCAGACGCATTAAGTAGGATGTTTGGACGTCTTTCCTATATAATCACAAGTCAGACAGAGTTGATTAGAGATCTGGATAAGATGGAAATTGAATTAGTCTCAATCGGCTCACAAGCATCACTAGTTAGCCTTGTGATTCAATCCACCCTCGTGGAGAGACTGTGAGAAGGTTAGAAAAAATATGAGGCTATACTTAAGTTAGGAAAAAAGTTAAGGAAAAAAGCCTGACTATGAGATTTGTGACAGAATCTTACGATTCCGATACAGAATCTATATACCCAATCAGTCTGATCTTAAGAAGGATATTCTAGAGGAATCTCAATATTTTTGATTTGTTGTATACCCCAACAAAACCAAGATGTACCATGATGTTAAGGACCTGTATTGGTAGCCAAGATTAAAAAATGATATAGCAGAATTTATTGCATAATACACCTAGTGTCAATAAGTAAAGGTTGAACATCAGCATCTTAGTGGACTTCTGCAACCACTCTCGATTCTAGAATGGAAATGGGAGCATCTCACTATGGCACTTTTTTGTTGGACTACCCCATTTTACTAAGGGATGTGATGTTATCTGGGTAATTGTGAACAAATTGACCAAGTATGCTCACTTTTTAGCAATCAAGAAGACGTACCATTTAGAAAAGCTAGTTGAGTTGTACATACAGGAGATAGTGAGCCTACATGGCATCCCTGTAACACCCCAAACCTTAATTACCAGATAATTAAGGTTAGTGGTAGTTACTAACGAGACTAAGCTTAAATGAACAACGGGCAAATTTTGTAACGCCCCGAATTTTCATAAACCCAGGGAGTGAGTGAAATGAATTAAGAAAAATAAATAATAGGCAATTAAATGAGTTTATTTGATTACACATTAATTTTTCCATGTTTCCCCAAAATTAATAATGAAAATTTATTAACTAGACTCACCTAAGATGAGTTCCAAATAGTAGTCAAACACCTCCCCCAACCACTAGTTAAAATTAATCTAAGTCCTGTTCAAGAATGGCCTCTAAAATAGCCCCCAAAAATGTATTTAATGTGGCTTGAAATAGTGGCTCAAATGGACCCTGAATGCCCTAAGGAAAAGACCAAGAATAGGTCAAAACTCCTACCTAAGGTGGTCTAAGGAAGTGGCCAAACATGGCCCATAAGAGTGGCCAAACATGGCCCAAAAAGGTGGCCAAACATGGCTTAGGGGTTAGCCAAACATGGCCCAAGGCAAGTGGCCAAGGGCTGGTATTAAGGGGTAAAGGGCTAGGTGCCCATGGGGCTGTCAGGCAGGTAGCAGGTGGCAGCACGCGCAAGGCACGCGCACGGAGGACAGGCTAGTAGGCGCGCGGGGCACACGGCGTAAGCGTCCAGGGCGAGTGGGCTGGGTGCACGACAAGGGGCTGAGGGACTGCTGCACTGTAGCAACAATGTATTTACTGAAGTTGATTTTTTCTATTTTCTGCAGCTAATTTTCTCTGTTTTCTAAATTTTTTTCCAAAGTGCAGCAAGCTACTTTTTCCCATTTTTAGCCTATTTCCTCAAGTTTTTTAACCCCTCCTTTTTGGCACTTTTTTCACCTATATATAGGGTATTTTACATGCCTAACAACCTTTTTAATTTCACAAAATTTTAACATAGTCTCCTTTGTTTTCTAAGCCTTTTCCACCTAATATTCCACAACACAATCCACCATTTCTCAAATTAGCACCCAAAATACATCCTTTAATTCAACTAAACATTTATACATTATTTAAAACATACTATCCACCGTACGTACACATATACTTGAAATTCAAAATGTTGCAACTTCATGCTCATTACAAATGTAGGGCCTTGCCCATAGTTTCCATACTATACAACGTTTTACAAGTTAATTACATATGTCTTAGGGCTTGTGCCCTCATACAACTCAAAAATATGCCCCAAGGGCCAAATGTTCTTCATGGTTTTCACCTCCATTCTTCAAGACTTCAAGTCTCAAGTACCGGGAGCCTTATCTGTAATATATAATTCCCATATAGGGTCAGCACGACTACTAGTATGACATAATGCTAACATAAGGAACAAAGATAAGGCATGTCATGTGCAAAGTGTACATTCATAATCTTCATGCCTTCCAATTCATCAATGCAATACAATGGCAATATGTGTGACACGTCCATGCAACTCTATGCCAACCTATGTCTCGTTTCACTGGATCGCTCCCGTTGGATCAGTGAGTACCAATGCCTGTTTCACAAATCACTCCTGTTGGATTAGCGAGCACCAATGCATGGCCAATTTTGGGTTTTCACCACAAGATGTACACCCTCATAATGCGTAGCATCAAAGTGCTCAACCCTACACTATGTTTTCAAAGATTCACAATATGCCAATATGCCTTGATTTTTCTATGCAATCTCAATGAGACATTTTATCAAATACATGAGATACACCTTAAATCATCCATCATACATAAACTATAACTTTCAAACCATAAAACTTCTTCCACATGAACATATGCTATAATACAAATCAATTAAACATATACTCATGTAACATGTTCACTACCTTACCAATTCTCAAAGAATACATAATTACACAAAGCACCAATGCATTAAACAAACCATATCTTTCAAAACACAAGACTTCATCCACATGAACATAAGCCCCAATGCAATGAATTAAACATATATGGGTAAATTACACCTACCTCCCTTGAGGTTTCTGACAATTGTCGAAACCTCCCCTATAGTTTTTGAAATAACACTGTCCTCCTTCTAGTTTCAATGTCGATAACAGATTCCCCCCCTACCGTCAATGACCGTTAGTTGACCTAACAGAATTTGATGATGTAAGCAATTCTTTTTATCTAAATGCCAATTTTTCCTTTACAAGTCATGGTTAAATGACAAAACTACCCTTACTTTAATAGTTATTTTTTTAATTAAAAAAGAACAAAATTTCTCCTTCCATCTCCTCTCTCTCTCTCATAAACCCAAATTCCTCTCTCTTTCTCTATAAACCCTATATTTAAACCTCAAACCCTTCCATGACTGAGTACAAAAAGTCTTGCTTTTTAGGCTCGCCTGATCTTCTCTCCCTAAAACTCATGATCTTCTCTTCTGCTAACTTTGCACTGGATGCACATTGGCATTCATGGTGGCGCAGCAAGAATCCATTGCTATATGCTCAATTCTTTCACCAACCTAGAAATAAAAAAAACTCAGATAAAAATTCAACAAATATTTTATTTAGGAGAACAAAGATTTCTTCATCAAATGCTTGCTTTGATAGGGCACAAGAATTATGTGGCACAGCAGAGTTAGGTGAATAAATGGAACATTTCTATTTCAAGGAACTCTCTGCAGAATCAGAACCAACTTTTACTAAGGCCAACTCCAAATTTGCATAAGTACCCTAATCACATGTCACTATTGACTTTGCATCCCCATTGCCACCATTTAGTATTTCAGAATTCTTACTCAATGTCCTTTGAATTGCACTGAGTAAACCATTCCGATGATGATCTTCAGTTCCTGCAAAACACCAAAAGAATAAAGTAAACACCATGCAAGAACCAAGTATAGATTCATACATAACCAAAATTAGAAACAATTATATCTTTTAGCACCTCCATTTGTTGCCATAGAGGCTTCTCTTTGAAACACAACTTTCCCATTATTAACTGTAAGTATTGAACAATCCCTTGGTAGTTTTTTTGCACAGTACTTGGCCAAAGATGGCGAGGACCTGATCGTATGATGATTCCTAGTTGTTCCTACTATAATCTCAATAGCAAAGTAAGATTTTGCTTCCCGAACCAGAATTTTTCGGACTGATGAACCTCTACAAATTTTAAGCTTGAGATCCACCTGGAAAATTTCCACCCAATTGCACTATTAGACTTACTTTGGGTTCAGTTGAATTTTTCACATTCTGCAAACTAAAATAATAAAACACACCATTCAGAAAATCATTTCGTTCATTTCCTCCATTTTCTCATAAACCAAACAGAAGGTAGTTGGAAAACTTCGAAATAGGGAAAAAAATAGCGAAAATAAAAGAAAAATACGTAAAAATAAACCTGTTTCAAGTTGCAGAAAACTTCATATACAACAAGAACATAGTCAAACGCTTTAACAAGTGAAAACATAGAAGACTTCCCATCTCGATCCATAGTTTCTACAAATACCCATTTCATTATACTAATAAATTAATTCTTTAACCAATCAAATTCCCAAAAGAAAAAATACATTAGAAAAAAAAAATCAGAACTCTATATCCATACCATTGCAACCGAGAATAAGAAGAGCAATCACACGATCACCAACTCGATCCATAGTTTCTACAAATACCTATTTCATTATACCAATAAATTAATTCTCCAACCAATCAGATTCCCAAAAAAAATACATTAGAAAAAAGAAATCAGAACTCTATATCCATACCATTGCTACCGAGAACATGAAGAGCAATCACACGATCACAACCAACTTGGGCCACTTTGACCAGAGCCCAAGTTAGTAACTCTTTGTTCTGAAAACCCTAATTTTTTCATCATTGTCGTCCTCGTGCTCCTCGTGCTCGTCCTCTTCTTTCGTCTCGAGCACTTGACCAGTCACGCAAGAAGAGACTGAAATAGGGACGACGCCGACTTCCATGCCTCCGGCGATTCCTCTCGGTGCCGACCTTTTTGTCTCTCTGAAACTGGAAAAATGAATCAAATCATGGCAAGGTCTGTCATCAAAGGTTTGATCAACGGTCGGAACTGTAGCAGATACATATCGCCGTCGACGGTGGCAATTCTCGGGCCTTTTGATGAAACGACTGAAGTGAGGGCCCTTTGAGAGATGTAGAGAGAGATGCGTATGAGACAGAGACGATAGAAAGAGAGAAGTGAAATGCAGGGCTAGAAAGAGATGCGTATGAGAGGAAAAAAGAGAGGAGATAGAGAATGGTTGATTTTTAATTAAAATATATTTATTTTATTCCATGGGTAATTTCATAATTTTAAGTTTGCTGTTAACGTCATTTAGCCGACAGGTCTGACAGGGGGGACAATGTTATTTTAGAAAGAATAGGGAAGGTTTCTACAATTGTCAGAAACCTTATGAGAGGTAAGTGTAATTATCTCAACATATATTCAAGTTACATGTTCATCACTTTGACAAATTTTCAAAGAACACACATGTACACTGTCACATCCCGAACCCCACTTTATACGGATGTCGAGGACGTGATGTTAGTTAGCCGCCTTACCGATTTTTCAACCGACAATGCGACCAACCAAAGGCAAACTTCTGAACTTACCGATGAATTGCATTCCAAATATAGGGTCAGAGCAGTGGAATTTAAAACCTTTTTAATCTCGGGAATGTAACTCAGTTATAAATACCATTGAGGTATGTACCATAGAGCAAGTCTAAAACCAGATAGCTAATAACTCTAACCACAGAGCACGTCTATAATCAAACATATAACATAGAGCATATCTAACCACCTGAATAACCAGATTCAATCCACAAGAGTCCAAGTCTCCACAAATCAGTGCCCTCAGATCCTTTACTTGGAATGCCACTCAGCCTATCCATGTCATATCATAGTGCCTTATAATCCAATGGAGATAAATCCTGAAAAATGTTAGGATAATAGGGTGAGCTTAAATAAGCCCAGTGAGTAACATAGGTTCCCTGTCATGAGTTTCAAAACCAATTCTTGCTTACAAAGCACATGTAAGGTTTAGTTATTTCTAAAATTACAGTTTTATAAATTCACTTAATGCAGTTGAGTAGAATAAAACATGACTGAAATGAATGGAACAACAGATTAGAACAGACAGAACAATACAGGATGCCAACATATCAATTAGGAGTATAGGCAAATAAATCAAAGAATAGAACAAGTCAGTATTGAGTAGAACAGAACAAAATATAACAAAACAAGTTGCCGATTAGACACATAATCAAGCCTACTTATGCCATACCGCTCAAAACTAGAGTGGGCCCAAGAGTAAGAGACAACATAACAAAACAAAACCAGAACAGACCATATAACAAAATAGAACAGACCTGAACAGGACAGGAGATCAGGACCTGACAAAATCATACCACGTGTAATGCAGTACAAAGAGTATGCCTTTAAATATATGCATTTAAACAGTATAGTATGCGAAACGGTACAGTGCATCAAAATACAATATCTAGACAGTGTAACTTAATACACCAAGTCAGAAGTTCCAAGTTACTCACAAACTGTTCGCTTATCTCCTTGTACTGATAATCTAATAACCTACAGACACGTCAGGCATCTCCATGCATATCCTGAATAATCATCATCAATCATAGTCAAGTCAGAATTTAACCATTCATGACTTATTCATCATCTTAGGCGTCTATCGGATTACCTAAGATAGCCTAGTATCCTATTACCCTTTCATTGAGTTTCATCTGAGGCTATTTCATTCTTTAATTAGGCTTAATAGTTATCGGGATTATAACCGAAGTCATTTAGACTTCAATCGTTATCAGTTAAGTACTTACTTAACCTTAGGGGCAAAATAGTAATTTTTTCCATTCTTGTCCTGGACCCTGTCGTGGTCATCAGAATAGTCTACATATCTTAAATATAAAGTTCTAAGTCTTTTGGACTCGAATCGTTATCAATTAAGTACTTATTTAACGTCAGGGGCAAAATAGTAATTTTACCATTCTTGTCCCGGACCCTGTCCTGGTCCTCAGAATAGTCCACATATCTTATATATAAAGTTCTAAGTCTTTTGGACTCAAATCGTTATTAGTTAAGTACTCATTTAACCTTAGGGGCAAAATGGTAATTTTACCATTATTGTCCCGGACCCTGTCGTGGTCCTGAGAATGTCCCATATATCTTATATATAAATTTTTAAGTCTTTTGGACTCCATTTGGTATCTGCTTGTGATCATCGGGACACATCGATCATTTCTCATTTTTCACTTTGACTATTTTGGAGTCTTATTCAGCCCTTCGCTTTTCATAATTATGCTTATGATCATCGGGAAGCGTGAAAACCCCTTTTTTTTTTAAAAAAAAAAAAAACTTTCTCACATCCGTCCGGTACTGCCGCTCTTCATACCGGTACACATAAACATAAAATTAGAGCATGATAACAATTCTAAAATTTTTCATAATACGTATTTGTTTGCCCCTCAGGGCCTAAGTACATAATTGTCCAAAAGTATGACATCAAAATTCGACGACCAACTATAGGTCCTAATGCTTTCAAAATATCTCCAGATCCTAATGGAGCTGCCAATCGTCACTCCCCAAATTGGGCAAGGGTCCATCCATCATCATCACCTGAAAAATGTTGGGGAATGGGGTGAGTTTCAAAAGGCCCAGTGAGTAATTCCAATACTTTGTCATGGGTTTCAACTGGTAGTGGGTTAGTTTAAGAGAGACGTCATATAAACATACACTACCAATTGTTCATGTACTTCAAATACGGAAGACAGAGTTCTTCAAAAAGATAGCATGAAGCATACAAGGCCTTCAAGCTAAACACATATTTCAATAATCATAGAATATAAGAATCTTCAAATCACATAGCATGATGCATTTTTGTTTTAAAGCATTCAATAAAGCATTAAATATGCGACGGAATTTGTAAACATGTGTAGAGCAGCCGTTTGAAGACCAAGGAAATAATGTGAAATCCTTTCCATGAAAATAGGAGAATCAAACTTCTTCTTCTTTTAAAACATGGGGTTATATAAAAACCCAATTCAAATAAATGGGGGTTTAAAAACCTGCCACCATTTCTGAAAACATTGTCATCTTTTCACTTTGATTAGGTGGAGATCTGTTTTGAACCAGATTCCAGTTTTACTTCTCGTGGAGATATCTTATGCCTGGGGGATCAAATCTTGCTACCGGGCATTCTTCATGTCAATTGAGTTTTGAAGGAAACCCAATATCATCACTTGGTGCTTATGCACAATTATCTTGTAAAAACATGAGTTCTTCATGAAATGCTTTTCATGAGCATTTAAAAATGGATTCTTCAATGATAGCTTTTCATGTAATAATTAAAACATGGCTTCAATAGGAGAATGAATTTTCATGTGTATTCAAAGCACGGATAATTTAACAGGGCTTTTAAATATTTGGAGGACAATACTTGAAACATTTAATATAAGAGCTTCAGGGATTTAAATCGCGATGCACAGGGATTAGTTAAAGCATAGACAGAATAAAAGCATTTAATTTATGAGGCATTTAATAAAACAGACAATATCATGGACATGCAAGAATTTAAACGTATTATTTGTCAGAATGTCAAGAAGTAAATTTGCATGCCATGTTAGAATTCATAAATGATTACGATAAAATTTTAGGATTATAAGGCATATAAATACGAGATTTTAAAATACAAGCAGATGTCACATCCCGCACCCCACCCTACGCGGATGCTGAAGATGTGATGCCAGTTAGCCGCCTTGCCAGTCTCCGACCGACAATGCGACCAACCAAAGGCAATCTTCTGAACCTTACGATGAATTGTATTCCAAATGTAGGGTCAGAACAGCGGAAATTAAAACCTTTTTATCACATGCTTCTCAACTATATACCTCATAAGTATGTACCACAGAGCAAATCTATAATCAAACAGCGAATATCTATAACAGATATATAACACAGAGCATATCAAATTCCTCCAGAGTACCATTACCATGAGCCATGTCCCTACACATCTATTACGTATGAATAAAGTCAACTATATTATCACGCTCACCTGAATAGCCAAGATCAATCCATTAGAACCCAAGTCTCCACATATTATTGCCATCAGATCCTTACTTGGGAATGCCTCTCAGTCCACTAGCGACATGTTCTTGTGCTTTCTAATCCATTGGAGATATATCCCTGAAAAACGTTAAATAAATGGAATGAGCTTAAACAAGCTCAGTGAGTAACATAGGTTCCTGCCATGGGTTTCAAAACCAGTTCATATATATATATGCATGCTCAAATGTAACTCAGATAGAACAATGCAGCTCAAGTAGAACAGATACAGCTCAAATAGAACGGACATAGCTCAAATAGAACGGATACAGCTCAAAGTGCCTAAGCCTTCCCCAGTAATGTGGGATGCCGCACAAGATAATCCGTCAGTCACCCACCCCACACATGGAGGCCCATGTCCCCACAGCACACTACCGGGTCGGTATCAGAGCGGAACAGATAGGATTGAGCGGATGCTGAGTTCTGGGCGTCCTGTAGAGCCAGTCATCCATCTATTGATATACTCAATCCCAAGGGGCCCAAGACTCAACATGACAAGAGAAACATGAATCAGACTCCAATAGCGTAGAAAAGTTAGAACAATAGACTCCAACAAAATCAGAACAGGAGATATCAAGAAGCAGGATAGAATCATGCCAGATGTAGTACAATACAAGGAATATGCATGAAAGCAAGTGCATTAAAACAATGCAGTGTATAAAACTGTTCAGCATATAAAGCAGTTTAGTATACAGAAAATATACACCAAGTCAAGAGTCCGAGTTACTCACTTGAAGGTTACGTTCGTCTCTACTCACAAATAATCTAACAATCTTTAAATACGTCATTCGTCACGTCCATGTATATCCTGGGCATTATCCTTCTAATGGCCATCATATTTGATTCAACATCCCAAAAGATCACCATGTTCCTCAGATGTGAACATATCCGACCTTTGTCTGGTTGCAGTTAACCTTTAGAATGCACACCATGATAATCCAGTGTCATCCCTCTTTGTATTTTCTTCCTTATCTCCTGTTGAATATGTCCTCTTAACCTTCTTAGCCAAATACCATAATCCATAGGAGATGGTGTCCCACATAGACTGTCAACATAATCAACAATGCCTTCAGAACAACAAAGATGTCCACAAACTTCTATTGAATCAACCTCTGTGACCAAGAGGTTTCTCTCTATTGCAGCAGCCCCTCAATAAAATCCAAATCAGGCAAATCCCCACCATAAAAATACAACAAATAGACCAGGCTCTCTCTCTCTCTCTCTCTCTCTCTCTCCATCTGAGGCTGAGCATAGTAAAATGACATGCCTCTAGCCAACAAGGACAAAATAAGGCTGCCTCACACCAGATTTCACACAAATATTATTCTCAGGCTGGATGTCTCCATATCAAATTCCAGTAGCAGCAACAGTTGACAGTGCAAACAATCATGGCAACACCTAATAGCTTCATCCAAACCAAATAGGCCACCTCTCATCATAGCAGCAATTGTTTTGCACTTCAGGAACATGCAATTCCCAACTAATCTCAAATTCCCACATCGTAAACATACACTAAGAAGTGATCTTCACATCACGGCATCAGATCAGTGACAGGTAAGCTTTCCAAATGTGAGACATGCTAGCTTCACATCCCCATTCTCACCTCCGACCCTTGTACGACACCTGCTTGAAATCAAATCAATTCACCCATGAAATCAAATATCAATTGTTTGATCAGTTGATTAAATATTTTATCAAAAATCAGTTGCTCCTTCTATTTTGGTTCGGTTCAGCCGTGATGAGCAATAACCAATGCATAATGAAAATGCCAAGTAAATTGGCAAGAAACCTCATATTCGGATCATCAATCATGTGTAATATCCCAATGTAGAGTGGCTTATTATTTTAAAACTAATATACATATCAGTTTACTGTTATAAAATTGCCTAATCAAAGCTACTGCACAACACTACTTCTTCACACGCAATTCCACCTAATGGCTAAGACTAAATTCGAATCAATCACATCATCCAATTTTACCCAGCAACTGATCACTGTTATGACTAGAATATAATTTCTATTAGAGATTATCAATTCAGAGAATCAGATTTATACCTGCTCTAGATTGGATAGATCGTTAGAGAGGGAGCTGCCGTCGCACAGCTCCTGTTCTACTTCAGCGTCAGCAGTCGAGAGCTGGTTCTTGCCCCCAATTTTCTTCAAAGATATCGCTCCTACTTCGACTGCACCTTTGCCTATTTCTCCTGAACAACTGCCGCCTCAGCTCACTGCACTTTCGTCCCTCTGCACCGCTACTCACACACATATATATCTCTCTGCACCGCTAGAGACATACACATATATATACTTGCTGCACCACCTCTCTCCAACAGCAACGATTCTCCCCTCCTTGGTTTAACACCCACACATATATGCATATATGGAAGCTTCTGGGTGCTGCTGCATCAATATATATATTGCACATGCCTTTAACGATTCCCACCGTCTCTCTTTCTTTCTCCATATTTTTATAGATATCTAGAAGCTGCCCCTTTTTCTCACGTGTTCAAATGCTCTAAGAAGCCTCCCGAATCACCTATTGTTATATCCATTTTTGGTCACTAGCAGCGGCTGCTCTCTTATACGTATTTTATATATTCCACGTGCTTCCAGCAGCTTCTACAAGCTGCCATATAAACACATCCATATATATATATATATATATTTATATTTCTGATATACCATAAACAGACACACCAATCAGTTTGAGACACGTGTGCCTACCAGATTAACAAATCTCGATCCTACAGAGCTCATATATGTCGGTCATACAGAACAGCTATAAGCTTTTGGGGTATTCTCATATATATCTATCATACAGAGCAGCCATAAGCCTTCGGAGCATTCTTATTTATATATCATTCAGAACCGATGAACTCGGTCATACAGTATAGATGAAGCATTCAGGATATTCTCATGTACATCGTCCAGACCTCCTGTTCTGGACAGTATTTATTCGACACTGCATATATGGTTTCCTTAACAGCCGTTAAGCGGGGAATAAGGAAACAGCCTTCAACACGGAAACTACTATCTATGGTTATCTCCATCTACGATTCAATGCTCCACAAGGTAACTGCAAATCTCTGATGATCAAATCCCGATATTCGTGGCGGCAAAACCTAATCAGAATTAGGAGAACCACGGCTTATATATTAAACCCTAGAGGTACGCTTTGGATTCTTATGCTCATTCTTTGACTTTCAATACAGTCTTTCAATTCCCTTACTTACTTAAGCATCGGAGCGGCTACCGCCGGAGCCAATCCGGTGGTCCTCTGATCATCTTTCTGAGTGTTCTACAGGACACGGAGCCCTCACGTGTTGCGAGTCAAAAAGTGCAGCATCAGTTTGGCGCCGTCTGTGGGAAACGATTAATCTCTACGTGCTTTATTCGTAAACTCATCTTTTTACCCACCGGGAAAACCATGGCACCAAATCTCCGACCCCGACAGAATACTCAGAATTCGCAAAACGCTCAGCGTCAGCCGCCTGCTCCGCGCACAAGGGGACCAGCGGCCAACCCTATGCGACAAGAGATCGAAGCAATAAAACGACACAATGAACTGGTACAGGAGCAGTTGCTAGCCATTACTAGAACGCTGGCAACGCTCACGCAGAACCAAGCGGCGGCTTCTCCTAGCCCGCCGGTCAACTTCGTTGCAGGAACGCAACCCCCAGTTGCCACGGGGAATGAAGAATTTCGTGGGCAGGCCCCCACTAACCAGCCTGAGCACCCTTCAGGTGTTGCTCATGCTGGCCGAGATCCACAGCCATCAACAGTTCCTGGCTGGGGAACATCCGCTTTTGTCCCCGACGTGCATTACCGGAGCACTACTCGAGCCCCAACTCCTAGGGTTTCGGGAGCACCCCCGGCACCACAGGAACCTTATCATGCAGCGCCAGTCCCACCGGTTCGGATTCCTCCTCCATCCGAAGGGCGCACTCCACCCTACTACCCTGAAGCCGAGGCTGTCAGGCAGGGTTCACAAGATGTCAGACTCAGAGACCCGCGAAGGGTAGAGGAGATTGCCGAGTCTATGGACCGGACAATCGGCTTAAGAGGACCTCAGAACCCTCCAGAGCAAGACGAACTGGCCAGGCTGCTCGGAAGACTAGCCACACCGTTCACCCACGCCATCATGTCCGAAGAGAGGCCTAGAAAGTTCGTGGTGCCCAAATTCACTCTCTATGATGGATCTGGAGATCCAGGGGATCACCTATCTCATTATCAGCATACGATGGCCCTTCACGGAGCTTCAGATGCTTTCATGTGCCGAACGTTCATCACCAGCTTGAAGGGAACAGCTCTGAAGTGGTTTCACAACCTCCCTCCGAACTCAATTCCCAGCTTTTACGAGCTCGGTAGACAGTTCTTGGATAGATTTATGACCAGCAGGAGGCTCAGAAGGGGGCCAGAATTCCTGCTGAATGTTAAGCAGATCAGGGAGGAATCCCTCCGGGCCTACATTGCCCGCTTCAACACCGAGCTTACTGAGATCACGGATTGCAGCCCGAAATTCCTTGTTGCGGCCCTTACTGCCGGGCTTGCCCAAGGCGGCTTCAGAGATTCCTTGACAAAGAGCCCCCCGGCCGATATGGCAGCATTGATGGATCGGGCCAAAAAATACATCAACCTGGAAGAAGCCAACCGCTCAGCCCAAAAGGGCAAGGATCAGACCCAGAGGGATAATCCGAAGCGGGAGGACCATAAGAAGGAGGATCACAGAAAAGACTCCAACAAAAAGAGGGTCAGAAGCCCAGAGAAGAAAACAGCTCACAGAGCTGTGTACAACTCCGCACCAAGGGAGTTCACCAACTTCATGCCTTTGAACACTACTCCGAACCAGGTACTCCGGCAGATCCGAGATCGGGAGAACCTGAGGTGGCCAGAGCCGATCAAAGGAGATCCCAGCCTGCGGGACCAAAGTAAGTATTGAAATTTCCATAAAGATCATGGGCATACTACTAACATCTGCAGGACCCTCCGATACGAGATAGAACAGCTCATAAAGAAGGGACGTCTTCGGGAGTTCGTCAAACAAGATGGAAGGCAGAACCCCCAAGAAGACAAGCCTCAGCAGCGGCCAGATCAGAGGCCCGAACACAGGCAAGAGCAGCGGGAAGGACGAAACGAGCCTCAGAGGCAGAACAACCATGTTATCTACGTCCTCCATGCTGACTCCCCTGTTACAGGAATGTCCAACAGGGCAAGAAAAAGATATGCTCGGGAGGCCAGAACCGCCCCAAACATCTCGCAGATCTCCAACGTCGAAAAGAGGCTCAAGCCAGGGCCAGAGATCCAGTTTACCGAGCAAGATCTAGCAGGGGTACATTGCCCTCACAGTGATGCCCTTGTTATCACCCTCAGAATCGCCAACTTCGAAACTAGAAGAGTCCTAGTCGACACTGGCAGCTCAGTCAACATTCTATTCTATGAACCGCTTAAGCGGATGGGCATAGACCAGGACAGCATCAAGCCCACCACTGCCGTAATGGCAGCTTTTGATGGCAACCTCAGCACCCCCCTGGGGAGAGTTGACCTTCCTACCACTATTGGGGAAGGTGAAGGGCAGAAAACCGCCATCTCTGAATACATGGTGTTGAACATGAAGTCTCCATACAACGTCATCATCGGGAGACCCTGGTTACACCAGATAGGGGCGGTCACTTCGACCCCTCATCAGTGTCTGAAGTACGTCCACAATCAGAGCGTGCACTCGGTCCGAGGATGTCAGCCAACCTCACGAGAATGTCACGCTATTGCCCTCAAGGAGACAGCTCCAAAATAACAATTACAGTACACTCGGGACTGTGCAGATCCGATTTTCACTCACACTCCCGAGGTGGAAGATTGCCCATCCGGCGTTGAAGAGCCCCTGAGCCCAAGGGGACGTGATAGCCGAGCCAAGCCTGTTGGCGAGCCCATCAAGGTACTGGTCAGTTCAGAAGCAGAGGGGCGTTATTTGTACATCGGCCCAGACCTCACGCCGGCCGAGCAGGAAAAGATAGTCAGGTTTCTGAAGAACAACCTCTCTATCTTTGCTTGGGAAACCAGGGACATGGAGGGGATAGATCATAATCTAATAACTCATAAACTGATGGTAGATCCAGATCACCCCCCAGTCAGGCAGAAGAGAAGACCGACCGCTCCCGAACGGCATCGGGTTATAGAACGAAGAAGTCCAGAGGCTGCTAGACGCCAGGATGATACGGGAAGTTTTCTATCCCGAGTGGCTAGCCAACACTGTGCTCGTCAAGAAGAAGAACGGCAAGTGGAGAGTCTATGTCGACTATACAGACCTCAACAAAGCATGCCCCAAGGACAGCTTTCCACTGCCGAGAATAGATCAACTGGTTGACGCCACTGCAGGGCATGAGCTTATGAGTTTCATGGACGCCTACTCTGGATACAACCAGATCCAGATGTACCCTCCAGATCAGGAAAAGACTGCCTTCATAACCAAAAGAGGACTCTACTGCTACAGAGTGATGCCTTTCGGTTTGAAGAATGCTGGAGCCACTTACCAACGGTTGGTGAACAAGATGTTCAGCCCACTGCTTGGCAGCACCATGGAGGTATATATCGACGACATGCTGGTAAAGAGCCTCCAGAAAGGCAGCCATCTCCAACACTTAGCCCAGACCTTCGATATCCTCAGACAACACAAGATGAAGCTCAACCCCTCGAAATGTACCTTCGGAGTTACGAAGGGAAAATTCTTGGGGTATATCGTCTCTCAAAGAGGTATCGAAGCAGATCCCACTCAGATCCAAGCCCTGATTGGACTGAAGTCACCAAGGACCAGAAAGGAGATTCAGGCACTGAACGGCAGAGTCGCCGCATTGAGCAGATTTATATCCAAGTCCACCGATCGTTGCCTACCTTTCTTTAGAGCCCTAAAGGGCAGCAAGGCTTTGCAATGGACAGAAGAATGCGAGCATTCCTTCCAAGAACTAAAGGAGTACCTGGCCTCTCCAGAGCTCCTGTCAAAACCTATACAAGGGGAAAAGCTGCTCCTGTATCTAGCAGTCTCTGAGAACGCGGCCAGTTCCGCACAAATCAGACAGGACAAAGAAGTACAGAGGCCTATATTCTACGTCAGTAGGGCACTCCTTGACACGGAGAAAAGATACCCAGAAGTAGAGAAGCTGGCCTATGCCTTGGTCATATCAGCCCGGAAGCTTCGACCTTACTTCCAGGCCCATCCAATTGAGATTCCAACTGCCTATCCTTTAAAGTCAATACTGAGGAAACCCGAGGTATCGGGAAGATTGGTCAAGTGGTCTGTGGAGCTAGGGGAGTTTGACATAACATATGTACCCCGAAACTCCATTAAAGGGCAGGCCTTAGCTGACTTTGTAGCCGAGTTCACCCCGGCACTGCAGAACGAAGCACAAATCGCCGAAACTACAGGAACCTGGCTGCTGTATATTGATGGTTCGTCAACCGATCAAGGATCAGGGGTAGGACTGGTACTACAGTCCCCTGATGGACTTACATCGGAAAAAGCAGTCAGCCTGGGATTTAGGGCTTCTAATAATGAAGCTGAATACGAGGCCCTAATCTTAGGGATGAAGCTTGCCCTGGAATGCGAGGCTCAGAACCTCGATGTCTTCTCTGACTCCCAACTGGTAGTAAGCCAAGTTTTGGGAGAGTTTGCCATTAAGGATGATAGGATGCTTTGGTACTCCGAACTGGTAAACCGTTTAAAGCATTCCTTCCAAACTTTCACTATTCAGAAGATTGAGAGAAGTCAGAACTACAGAGCAGATGCTCTGGCTAACATGGCCTCCCGCCTCAAGTCTGAAGCAGATTCCACCATTAAAATCTCTTTTCAACCAGGATCCAGCATTGAGGAAGCATCAGTTGCTCAAATTGATGAACAGACCCAGAGCTGGATGACCCCAATCCTCCAATATCTGAGATCCGGGCTCCTCCCAGAGGATAAAAACAAAGCCAGGAGAATCCGAATCAGAGCGGCCCGGTACCTGATCCTGAACGACAAACTTTACAGAAGGTCATACTCTCAACCTCTGTTAAAGTGTTTGGCTCCAGACGAGTCACAATATGTTTTGGCTGAAATTCACGAGGGAATTTGCGGGAATCACAATGGGGGCAGAACTATAGCCCACCGAGCTCTATCACAGGGCTACTACTGGCCCGGCATGCTGAAGCAGGCTAAAGAATATGTTCAGAAGTGTGACAAATGTCAGTGATTCGCCTCGTACCAACACCGGCCTCAGCACGAGCTCATTCCGATTCCTAGTCCTTGGCCCTTTGCTCAATGGGGAATGGACATTGTGGGCCTGTTACCACGAGCACCTCCAAACAGGAAGTACCTTTTGGTGGCTATCGACTACTTCTCTAAATGGGCCGAAGCCGAGCCTTTAACGCATATTACAGAAAAGGAAGTCGAAAGCTTCACCTGGAAGAACATTGTCTACAGGTTTGGCATACCACGTGTAATTATCTCAGATAATGGGACACAATTTACTGGTAAAGGCTTCAAGGCATTCTGCGAAAATCTCAACATCAGGCAGCACTTTGCCTCTCCAGGCCATCCACAAGCAAATGGGCAGGCAGAGGTCACCAACCGAACAATCCTTGATGGGTTAAAGAAAAGGTTGGAACAAGCCAAAAGGAAGTGGGCAGAAGAGCTCCCAGGAGTCCTTTGGGCCTACCGTACAACCAGAAGAACTCCCACCTCTGAAACACCCTTCTCATTAGCCTATGGGACAGAAGCAGTAATTCCGGTTGAAATCGGTATGCCAACTCTGAGGACTGAGGCCTTTGAGCAAGAATCCAATGATCAGCAGCTGATGGAGAACTTGGATTTGCTCGAAGAAAGAAGGGATCAGGCCAGCATCAGGATGGAAGCCTACTAGCAAAGAATGATCAATAAATCCAGGATAGGACTCAAGACAGTCAGCTTTCAAGTTGGAGACTTCGTCTTAAGAAGAGTCTTTCAGAACACCAAGGATCCCACCATGGGAAAGTTGTCACCAAATTGGGAAGGCCCCTACAAAGTAACGAAGGTTCGACCTACCACTTACTGGCTTGAAGACACGACTGGGAAACCTGTTCCTAGGCCATGGAACGTAGAACACTTGCGGAAGTATTATCAATGAAGATTTTTTTTTCCTTTTACTTCCTTAAAACTGTCATCTATTAATGCACAGGCCTCCAGAGCCTGGTCCATCTATTAATGCACAAGTCTTATGACTTGGTCCATCTATTAATGCACAGGCCTCAGAGCCTGGTCCATCTATTAATGCACAAGTCTTATGACTTGGTCCATCTATTAATCACAGGCCCAGAGCCTGGTCCATCTATTAATGCACAAGTCTTATGACTTGGTCCATCTATTAATGCACAGGCCTCAGAGCCTGGTCCATCTATTAATGCACAAGTCTTATGACTTGGTCCATCTATTAATGCACAGGCCTCAGAGCCTGGTCCGTCTATTAATGCACAAGTCTTATGACTTGGTCCATCTATAATGCACAGGCCTCCAGAGCCTGGTCCGTCTATTAATGCACAAGTCTTATGACTTGGTCCATCTATAATGCACAGGCCTCCAGAGCCTGGTCCATCTATTATGCACAGGCCTCCAGAGCCTGGTCCATCTATTAATGCACAAGTCTTATGACTTGGTCCATCTATTAATGCACAGGCCTCCAGAGCCTGGTCCATCTATTAATGCACAAGTCTTATGACTTGGTCCGTCTATTAATGCACAGGCCTCCAGAGCCTGGTCCATCTATTAATGCACAAGTCTTATGACTTGGTCCATCTATTATGCACAGGCCTTCAGAGCCTGGACCATCTTCAACTAGCGGGTTCTGTAATCCAGTCTATTCAAAGGCAGAAGTTCCGAGCACCTGTCAACTAAAGTTTACTAGAACGGAATACCTTGGATCTGACACTTACATTATTTGACTTATCTGTCAAACAAACCAGCACCATGGTTTCAACCAAAGGTGAAGTACTTCGATTCTGGCATTTTTCTAAGTTTTTGATTTATTTTCAGAACAATCGGCAACGCATTAGAAGATGCTTAAGTTTCAAAAGAGCACATTCACAGAAAATATCAGATCTGAGAAGAAGAAATTCAACTTTATTAATAACTCAAAAAGATTTACATCAGTACCAAGACACTACTACAGAAGCTATTACAGAAGCTACTACAGAAGCTATTACAGAAGCTACTATAGAAGCTATTACAGAAGCTATTACAGAAGCTATTACATAAGCTACGCTTGGCAACATAATGGCTCTTCTCCTGGGATGATAAAAGGGCACAAGATCCAAAACCTTCAAAACTGCCTTCATCGGCTCCATTTGAAAGGAAGGAACCCTGAACCCCAGTCTGCATCACGTAGTGCCCAGGCCATTTCATCATCACTATCACTGGTCCCATGACCAACGGATGATGAGGGCTCTGAGCCTCATGAGACTTTTCATTCTCCACCTTTGTAATCGGCATAACGCCCCAGCCAATTGGAGCAAGGGTTCCTGCCAAGTCACAAAGGGGAGGAGGCGGCCCCATTCATCTCTCTCAGAGCAGTTGTCACTGCCGAGTTATAAGCAGAAGGAGGCAACCCACCTTCAATCTTCTTCTTCACACCGTCTGTTTCACCCCAGCCACTTGGAGCAAGGGTCTCTGACAGGGCGTGAGGAAGAGAAGGCAACTCACCTTCGTCTTCATCACCAACGCTCCAGGCCTCGGTTGAATCAGGGAGGGGCCACCACCAGTCGGAGAAATCTCGACTAGATATCAGAGGAAACAAGAAGACTTGTGCCTCCTTCAATCCTTCCTTGGAGACTGAAAATAGGGGAGGGTTAACTTTTGGCCACAGTTTAATTATTCCTAACTCAGGCAAGGAATCATCCATCATCTCCGGACGAGTGGAAGAACTCCGGCAGCATATAAAAACCTCTCTTACAAACAATTCGGGGAGCAAAAGGGTTGAGCACAACCATATGCCCTCGTTTCCATATATATAGACGCTGGAAGACCAAAGGCCACCCAGTTGAACCGTCACAACGATTAAGCGAAGTGCTAGCTTCGAAATCCCAAACGGCGGAGGTGCAATAAATGGAGTATTAAACCACCTTCTCGGGAGAGACAAAAGGCAGGACCATACACGTAATACACAGGCTTTTAATCTTTCCCATACATGTGACGTGACGGTTTCTCCATGTCATTGACACTTACAGGACCACATGTACAGCAGAGGTCCATCAACTATGACGTTTCTTGATTTCTAACAGATCTGGAGACAGAAGATCTGATCAACCAAACTACAACCGCAAAGATATCCACTTATTATTGTCCCCGAATTCAGAACAGTTAGCTTTGAAATACTTCAAAACAGCAGTCTCCAATTACTGGCCTAAGGCAAGTAAAGAAGTTCGGAACACAGCTCCCTGCAGAAGAAAATCTGATCTGGTGTACACTAAACTCCAGAGCAGGGTAACTTGCAACAATTATTACCATCAACTACACGTTAAGGCACTACAGAGCTATATAACTCAAAGATATGCACGAATGCTACAGAACAATATAACCAAAGAGGCGAGTATTAACCAAAAGACTGTTCCATTAAACAAATGTATGTCTCAAGTACATTGAAAAATAACAAAATATGGATCCTAAGCCTGATCAGCAGGAACAGGATCAACGACAGGAGAAGGTTCGGCAGGTACAGTATTGACCACCTCAGTCGGTACAACCACTTCCGTGGGATCGGCCGGGAGGACATCAGCCACTTCGTCCTGATTGACCTCTGGAGGTTCAGACCCAGGCGGCACAATGGAGGAAACGTCTAGGTCAGGAAACTTGGCAAGAAGCCGAGAGCGGAAGTTATTAAACCCAAACGTAATCAAACGATGTACCATTCCTTCCAGCTTCGACCTCATCTCTTCCTCATTGTCCACTAATGCCTGCTCCACGGCTGCATCGAGCTGCCTACTGTGCTGGTACCGCAAGCCGGTCATCTCCACCTGCAACCTCCTCGCCCGCTCAACGGCAAGGTTCCTCTCCGATTCCATCACTATCAAGGAGTTCTGACACTCCTTCAACTTCTCCGCAGAATCGTGAGCCTCCGACCGAGCAGTACCCAACTGGAGCCCCAGTTCGTCCAGATTGGCCCTAAGTTGGTCGAGCTCCTCCACAGATGGAGAAACCTCCACCAAAGCAGAAAGGGTATGCAAGGTCTGCATAACACAAGGAAAACGACTCAAACACCAGTAGAAACGCTTAAAGGTAAGGAAAATATGGTTCTAACGAGCTCACCTTAACCTGAAGAGCGGTCAAGTCAGCAAGCAGCTTCCCAGACGCCTGAGGCTTAATTTTAACTGAGCCTTTGGCCCAGAACTCACTCAGAATCTTCTTGGCTCCCTGACCAGCAACGTCAGGAGCCACCGATGATGATGCCTCCTTACCCGCTCGACGAGACGGGATTGGAGGAACCACCGTAATAGGGACGGGAGCCTCTTCCTCCCTCTCAACAGGCCCGAGAGAGGACGAAATCAGCCTCCGCTTCTTCAGAACTGGAGGGACCACTGGAGAAGAAGCCTCCCCCACCGCAGGCGGTGATGGCCCGGACTCCCACTGAGCCATCACATTATCAGCTATCTCCTCGACACTACCCCTGGCAGCCATTAATCTATCAGGGTTGACAATGGAAGAATGATCCCTAATGCTGGGCTTCAAAAGCTTCTTATACTGTTTCTGAATTACGGGAGAGAAATCTGGTCTCTTCCACGCACTCTTAACTGCAAAGCAAACACAGAAATTGATCAGTTCAACAAATTGGCAAACAAAACAGAGTCAACGCAGCCACGGAAAAGTTAAACCTCACCCCTTGGCCCAGTGGTTCGAGGGAATGTGGAAGGTTGACCCTCGAAATTCTTGAATTCCCATCCTCCTTTAATAAAGAAGTACCATTTCTTCCAGGTCTTGTTGGAGGAGGGCACAGAAGTAAGGGGTCTGAACCCACTATCAAAAGACATGTAATAAAGGCCTTCCGCCTTTTGAAGTTTTAGATCCATATTGCTACAGATCAAGTCAAGGGACACCTTGACATTATTCATATGCCCTAATACGATAAAGCTCAACAGATGTCTCCAACTGTTAAGGTTCAGGTCTGCGGGGCACAGATCAAACCAACAAAAGAACTGTTTTATTATATCAGGAAAGGGGAGTGTAAGACCCAGTTCAAACCAGGCCAGATAGGCACAGATTTCTCCATCTCTAACATCGCCCGGGCGATCTTGAGAATCTGGGACCCTGAAAGCGACATTTTTGGGAAGTTTGAACTTCGCCCATAACTCCTTCAGCATACTTTCAGTAATTACACTCTCACCCTCTTCTCTGCGATCAGACCGACCAGAGGTTTCGCCAGCCCTGTTCGGGGGATCATCAAAAGCATCGACAATCCTGACCCCCGGACTAGAGGGAGAAACTACCATTCTGTTTTCATCAACATTCACTAATTGCATTTGAGGATCAGTCTCAGAAGGACTCCCCAAACCAGAATGTGATTCTAAGCCAGACATGGCGAACAAGAGAAAGAGATGAAACAGATAAGAAGGGATGAAGAAGGGGACTAAAAGTCGAACCTGAGATCAAGAAAGGGTTATGAAACCTATTTCTCCCGAACAATTGCCGCCTCAGCTCACTGCACTTTCGTCCCTCTGCACCGTTACTCACACACATATATATCTCTCTGCACCGCTAGAGACATGCACATATATATACTTGCTGCACCACCTCTCTCCAACAGCAACGATTCTCCCCCTCCTTGGTTTAACACCCACACATATATGCATATATGGAAGCTTCTGGGTGCTGCTGCATCAATATATATATTGCACATGCCTTTAACGATTCCTACCGTCTCTCTTTCTTTCTCCATATTTTTATAGATATCTAGAAGCTGCCCCTTTTTCTCACGTGTTCAAATGCTCTAAGAAGCCTCCCGAATCACCTATTGTTATATCCATTTTTGGTCACTAGCAGCGGCTGCTCTCTTATACGTATTTTATATATTCCACGTGCTTCCAGCAGCTTCTACAAGCTGCCATATAAACACATCCATATATATATATATATATATATATATATTTATATTTCTGATATACCATAAACAGACACACCAATCAGTTTGAGACACGTGTGCCTACCAGATTAACAAATCTCGATCCTACAGAGCTCATATATGTCGGTCATACAGAAAAGCTATAAGCTTTTGGGGTATTCTCATATATATCTATCATACAGAGCAGCCATAAGCCTTCGGAGCATTCTTATTTATATATCATTCAGAACCGATGAACTCGGTCATACAGTATAGATGAAGCATTCAGGATATTCTCATGTACATCGTCCAGACCTCCTGTTCTGGACAGTATTTATTCGACACTGCATATATGGTTTCCTTAACAGCCGTTAAGCGGGGAATAAGGAAACAGCCTTCAACACGGAAACTACTATCTATGGTTATCTCCATCTACGATTCAATGCTCCACAAGGTAACTGCAAATCTCTGATGATCAAATCCCGATATTCGTGGCGGCAAAACCTAATCAGAATTAGGAGAACCACGGCTTATATATTAAACCCTAGAGGTACGCTTTGGATTCTTATGCTCATTCTTTGACTTTCAATACAGTCTTTCAATTCCCTTACTTACTTAAGCATCGGAGCGGCTACCGCCGGAGCCAATCTGGTGGTCCTCTGATCATCTTTCTGAGTGTTCTACAGGTCACGGAGCCCTCACGTGTTGCGAGTCAAAAAGTGCAGCATCAATTTCTTTTAGTTCTAGCAACTTCCATGGGAAGCTTTTAACTTATAATATTCTATAATATGTATATAATCTTATATATATATATATATATATATACAATCTAATATATATATATATATCTAGATATATATATATATATATATTAAGTCTTGAGATATTTTTATCATATCATTTATACATAATAATGTATCCAAATATCTCATGTTATGGCCCCACTTTTTTCCTTCCAATAATTTCCTTTAAAAGCTCCATGAGAATATATATATTTTTAATATTTTTATTTCAAAAATATTAAATTATCATAGAGCAATAAAATTACCATAAAGCTGGGGCTCAGTTCACTATTATTTATTTTACCAACATTAGCTCTCATTCGTTTCCCATATATATATATATATTTAATTAATGATTCGTATGAGTCTCACTTATTTATCCCGGCACTCGATTGACTAGTTTAAATATTTTTTTGCGAGCATATTCCATTTTATGTCTGAGGCATTAAATTCTGAGATGGCCTATCAACTTTGGGGCTATATTGATTATTACCGTAACATAACCAAATTCTTATTAAATTGGTGCCATTTATGACATGTCAGATTTTCGGGCTATTACAACAGATATGAAAATGCTTCGGAATATTTGAACTTAAACTTCTTCAGAATCCATGGAGATTAAAACCTCCACTTCAAAGTACAGGATTACTCATATTGATTCCCCGGATTTGTTCTACTGGTTGACCTTTCCCTTCCCTCTGTAGCTCCTAAGAAAATTATAGGGAACTCATCAATTTCAAATTTAATTTAAATTATTACCTATTAATGCTCTTTCATTAAATTTTTGGTCCGATGTATCCTAATTTCCTAGGATTGGTCTTACCGGTCTACTTGTGGTGACTTAATAAATTTTTATTTTTCACGTGGCTTATTCCTCGGTACCTAGTTTGGTAATTTGGACCTTACCGTTGGATTCGGAATGTCAAAGAAAGTCGATTTAGACCTTCTCGTATTTTAATTTGGCTTTGGACATGTTCGGGGCAATTTGGTAAATTTACATTTTACTGTGTTTTATTTTTCAGAGTCCTGTCTCGTAAAACAGACCCCGCCATTGAGTCCGAAACGTCTAAAATAGTTAAAATACACTATTTGTTTACTTTATTTGGACTTCGTTTGACTTGTTTGAGGATTTGGTGTAATTTCGTAATTTTTATATTTAAATATTATTACTTTAATTTCGGCTGGGCCCTTGTATAATTTCCCAGAAGTTCGGGGGTCAAAATACGATTTCTCAAACATCTGGTCTAAACCAGTCAGTTTAGTTTCATTTGAAATGAACCTGGTCTGGTTTCAACTGAACCAACCGGTTTGATCCGGTTTAACACGTATTGCTGACATCATCATGACGTCAGCCCTTAAGTTAAATTTAAATATAACTTTAGGTAAACGACGTAGTTTGACCCAAACCTTATTACAACATCGGGTCAGGACCCGACTCGAGATCCGACCCATGACTTGACCCGGGTTAGCACGTATACCGAGGTAGATCGGGTTGGGTAGTGTACTAATAGTTGTAAACTGAACCGTTTAAACTCTATATCATTATGTCAAATGTACTGTACGGTTATAGAAAATAAATAGTATCAGTTATGTAGCCAGTATTGGGCCATTCCCGAGCGTCCTAGAATTATGCCTCGTAATACGTGCACGCACGCAAACCCATGCATGCATACGTATACGTATACGCGTAGCCAGTTCGATATGAGTGTATGTACATGCGCTTAAAAACTAGTAAATATGCGTATATTGAGTATATATATAGGTATAAAATGTGTATATTTATATACGTGGTATAATATATATATATATATATATATATGTATTATTATACAAGTATGAGAAAATAAAAGAAAAGAGAAGAGAAAAGTAATAACATGCAAATGCATGCCAAAATATCAGTGAGTGTAGTGTGTGTGTGTGTGTGTTATATATATATATATATGATATATGATATATATATATATATATACAAGATATCTTATAAGAAACTAAAAGGAAATAAAGAAAAGAAAAGGGAAGCAAGGAAGGGGACTGCCAAGCAGGTCTGCACAGTGTGTGTGTGTGTCGGTTGGGCAATATATATGTGTGGTGCATGTAATATAATATATATATATATACACACACACACACACAAGTCTCCCAAGCCATAAATGCAAGGTTGCATTTGGCAGAGAGAAATCAGAACCTAGGTCAAAGAAAGGGGCTCTAGACGGGGAGAAACCGAGAAGGAAAAAAAGAGAGGGTAGATGTAATACCCTGACCCGAGATATGGCACTTATACCGACGTAAACCCAAAATATGACACGTATACCGAGGCAAGTCGAATGAATAGTGTAATGTGTGTGGGTTGCTTAATATACCTAGTGTCAGGCAATACCTGAGCACCTTAGGACCCAGCATCGTAATGCGTGCATGCATATATTTCCATGCACAACCATATTTCACGAACATGTAGTATACCTAAAATGAGTGTATGCATGTGCTATTATAAATGAATTTATATGCATGAGTATGGATATATTTTAAGTATAAAATATGTATTTATATGTGTATAAATAATACATATAGTAATATAATACGTATATATGTATACATGTTATATAGTGTATATTTATATATACTATATAATAGAAAATAAAAAGGGTAAAAGTGAAAGGAAAGGGGGTTGCATGTAGGCTGTCCCTGTGTGTGTCGGTTGTGTGTGTAAGTGTGTGTGTTGACAAAATGTGTATATATATATATATGTATATACATATATATGTATATATATCATCAAAAGCTCCACCAAATTGAATGCAGAGCTGCATTCTCAGAAAAGAAAAATTAAATGGGTAGAAAGTTGAGTCAAAGAAAGGGGCTTGTAGAGAGAGAAATTAGAGAGAGAAAGTAGAGAGAGAAGAGGTCGGTTGTGGGTTTCTATATATATGTCTATGCATTCGTGAATTACAGAGGAAAACAGAAAAGAAAGAAAGCAAAGGAAGAAGCTGAGGGTGGATTTGGGTGGAACAGAAGTGGAAAGGGGGTGTTACACCAAGAAAATCAGAAATTATAGGTGAGTAATTGTTTTTTGTTTTGAAATTTTCTAGCATGATTCGTAGCGTTTAAATTATAAGGTTATGTCAAGCATGAAATCAGAGTTTTAATGCAAAAAGAATCGAGGAATTTGGTTGAAAATTCACTTTGAAAACCCTAGTTGCAGGTTACGGGTAGCTAGGATTTTCTTTAATATTTTATGCATAAAATCTAACCTAAACCATCTAGAAATAATTCTATTTAGTGCAGAAGATAGTTAAGAAGAAAGGAGTGAAAAACAGTGAAGAACTGAGGCTAAAATGAAAAATAACAGTTGGCCGGAGTTTCGGGTTAGCTAAGTTTCGTGAAGATTTAGTGCTTTAAATTAAAAACCAACAATGGAAATGAGATCTACATGAAATTTAGAAGAAAATGGCATTTAAAAACAGTTGAAAATTGACAAAATTTCGGTTGCCGTCGCCGGAGAAGGTAACTGTTCACACCGGAACCCTACCGGAGTTCCACCGAAAAAACGGGGAAGAAGGGTCCTGTTTAGGGTTCGGGTATCGGGTCACGGGTTCGGGTCCAGGTCGGGACCCGACCGAATTAAAAAGGGGCAAGTCAAAACGGCACAGTTTTGTTAAGTTAAAATATTTTTAAAATTGAAGTGGGACTGTTTGGTTCCTAGTGTAAGAAATTGAAATTGATTTGGGAATAGGGATATCCTATTCCAGTTTTGAAGCCTAACCGTTGTTTGGTTATCCCTAATTAGAATAGGATTTTTAGAAATTTCAATTTGACCCAGAAAGTTACAAAAATTACAAACTAACCCCCCAACTATTAATAATTGTGATTTGACCCCCAGAATAAAATAATAATTAAATATTAATATATTTAATTAATTTAAAATAAATAGAAAATTACGAAAATGCCACTAAGTCAAAAAGCAGTCAAACAGACTCCGATTAAAATACATAAATAGTGAATTTTTATTATTTCGAGTATTCGGAACTCATCTGTGGGGTCTGATTTACTAAAAGAGGTCCCGAGAATTTATAACCCGTAAAGGCATAAATGACCATTTTACCCTTTATGGTAACGATGTCCAAATTAAACATATGAATAGTGTATTTTAACTATCTCGGACATTTTAAGATCAATGGTGAGGTCCGTTTAGCAAGACGAGGTCCCAAAAAATAAAAGACCCGTATAAGTGCAAAATGACCATTTTGCCCTTTTTAGTATAGAAGTCCAAATTGAATTCCGCGAAAGCCTAAATCGACTTTGTTCGACATTCCGAATTCAATAGTAGAGTCTAATTAAGTAAAAGAGAAACCAATAGTAAAGAGGCATAAAATTTGTTGAATAGCATAACTTATGAAAAGGTAAACTGAGATATATTGTCTATTGATGAATAAGGGATTTCCAAGAGGGAGAAACAGTGACTTGATTTTATTGTGAAAGAACAGAAACGGTTTAAGATGTAAGTAATCTCTGATCTCTGTACATGTTACATTCCCAGCCATGTCAACAGTTTTTCTTATATCATCTATTGTACTCTATAAATATCATAACGTTTATCGAGTCCACATTGATATTGCTTTATCTTGTGGAAAGTATTTATTGACTATTGTATATCTTGATCATGATTTCTGTACGCTCTTTACATAGGCCTCAAGGGGCAAGATCTCAGCAGCCCAGTTTATATTGGCCTGTTAAGGCAACAGTTTCTTTTCGCTGCTGAGATAGTGTTATTGCATTTACTGTTTATTGGATTTGGCATGATCTTGATATATTATATTGTAGCCGTATTTGTGCTCAGTCACAAACTCCATCTAATGCTTACTAGACCTACAGGTCGAGAAAACAGAATAAAAAGTGGTATTTAAAATGGCAACTAAACTAGGATCTGCAAGGCGAGTACTGAACCGACGGGTTAGTGCTTGGCTGAGAGATCTAGGAAAGAGAATAAAATGAATTAAGGGGTATGCCGGGCTGTCACATCCCGCACCCCACCCTACGCGGATGCCCAAGATGTGATGCCAGTTAGCCGCATTGCCAGTCTCCGACCGACAGTGCGACCAACCAAAGGCAAACTTCTGAACCTTACGATGAATTGCAATCCAAATGTAGGGTCAGATCAGCGGAAATTAAAACATTTTTATCTCGGGAATGCAACTCAACTATATACCTCATAAGTATATACCACAGAGCAAATCTATAAGCAAACAGCTAATAACTCTAACCATAGAACACATCTATAATAGATATATAACACAGAGCATATCAAATTCCTCCAGAGTACCATTACCATGAGCCATGTCCCTACACATCTATTACATATGAATAAAGTCAACTATATCATCACACTCACCTGAACAGTCAAAATCAATCTATTAGAACCCAAGTCTCCACATATTATTGCCATCAGATCCTTACTTGGGAATGCCTCTCAGTCCACTAGTGACATGTCTTCGTGCTTCCTAATCCAATGGAGATATACCCTGAAAAATGTTAAATAAATGGAATGAGCTTAAACAAGCTCAGTGAGTAACATAAGTTCCTGCCATGGGTTTCAAAACCAGTTCGTATATACATGCATGCTCCAAATGCAACTCAAATAGAACAATGCAGCTCAAACAGATCAGATTAGAACATGATAGAACGGATCAGATCAAACAGAACAGAACAAAGAAAACAGATCAGAACAGAATAGAACAGAATACCAATCAATCAAAAGGCATAGCATCAAATGCCTGAACTTTCCCCAGCTGCCCATAAGCGGACGACTCGTGGGGCCTCTACCCTCTGGGGTCAGTATCAGAGCAGAACAGAACAGAATTGAGCGGGACAGAAACAGAACAGAATGCCAATCATACAGATAAGTCTTTCCCAGCTGCCCATAAGCGGACGACTCGTGGGGCCTCTACCCTCTGGGTCAGATTTTGGCATAAAACCGCTCAATCCTGTGGTGGGCCCAGAGTAAGACTCAACATATCAAACTGAATCAAATCAGACTCCAAAGCACGGGTGACAGAAAAACAGACCCGAACAGAATCAACAGGATATATCAGAAGGCAAGATAAAACAGAATCATGCCACAAGCAATGCAATACAATAAGTATTCATGAAAGCATATGCATTAAACAGTACAATGCATAAAACAGTTTAGCATATAAAGTAGTACAGTATACGGATTTAGATAGTACAAAAAATATACACCAAGTCAGGAGTCTGAGTTACTCACAAACTTATGCTTATCTCCATTCGCAGATATCCCCCAGATGCGTTAGGTACCTCCACGCATATCCTCAATAATCATCATCCTGAATAATCATCATTAATTACAGATAGGTCAGAATTTAACCATTCATATAATATTCATCACCTTAGACGTCTATCGGATCGCCTAAGATAGTCTAATGACCTGCTACCCTCTCACTAGGTTTCAACTAAGACTATAATATTTCTTAATTAAGCTTAGTAGCTATCGGGGTTATGATATAAGTCATTTGGACCCAACTGTTATCTATCAAGCATCTATTTAATTTTCAAGCAAGGCATTATAATTTTGCTAGGCACAACTAAATTTATCATTATTGCCTATCAACCCCAAAACCATAAAAGATATCACATTTGTTAAGGATCATGGCAAACTACAATTTAACATTAATTGACAAATATTAGTACAGGGGCAGAGATGGAAAAGAAGTAATTACCTAATGTTGGTACTATCGGATTCGAATTACTACATACATTCCTCATCGTGCCATCATAACAGATAATATCATCCCAAAAGTGGCCATTAAGTTTTTGAATAAAGTTCCAGGCTCAGTCAACCCTCTAAATGAACGGACAATCACTTCTCTGCTGTAACGGCCACCCCATCACAACTCCAGTAGCAGCCGATCAATCGTCCATACAAGAGGACCCAATGTACTCAACCATACACAGCTGAACCTTAAACCTTCACCAATTGTTCACAAGTATTCCCTAGCACAGCAAACGTCTCAGTGCTTCGGCCTTCAACTGGGTAACATTCTTAATCCCTGCATCAGGCTCAGTTGTACCAAGCTCCTTCACTTAACTAGATTCCCATTTTTCCTTCCCTTGACGCCTGTGTCAGTACTCATTCTAAATTAAACAGAATTGAACTCCAATTTTGATTGCTTAGTAATTGCTTCAATGCCGTGAAAGATGCAAACTGCAGTAATAAATTGCAGCTTCTTATTCAATGCAAATATATTAGAAAAACTCTCCAGATAATTGTATGCTCCTAGCTGCTTCAGCTATATTATTTATTATCTTCTTACAGATTGTGCCAATGCCATATTTCATCTATTGGTTGGATTGACCAAGGAGAACTCCATATGATTACAATTAAATTCCAAATATTTTCTTTGCCCTGCGTGTATTCTACCACCATCTGAAACCCCAAACAACTCCAACCAGTATCTGATTATCAGTTTCTATTTTATATTTTGGAAACTGATTAGAACCAAAGTTCACATCAGCTGTTACAACATGTTCCCTCACGATCATCAATCACGGTGAAACCTTCTAGTGTATTAGACTTGTAAGAAGCCAAGCACTACTAACCAAAACTATTCCCAACACGCTGCTGCACCGTCATCGCCAAACCCGTTCAACAAATTAATCAATAACTCCAACCTGAATCTGAGACCTTCTATAATAGACTCTGTTCAACGTCTCATCATCCACTGCCAGAATCTCTATCACCCAACCTCAATCGGATCACTATTCAACTGCTATTGCTGCTTAGAGTGATTAAATCAAACCTCAAGCCTCCAACGTTACAGACCCACAAAACACCATCACAACCAAATATATATATATATATATATATATATATATATATATATATATCTCTGCACCGCTACCTAATTCGAACAACCCAACACCAACACGCTACCACCATTTGCCACAAGATGTATCAGAATCCCTTACCTGAATCAAGAGGCCCCAACAATTTGCACCGTTTTGCTACTGGTTCAGCTGAATCAGATTTCCTGTACCAACACGCTGCTGCACTTCCGTTGCTTATGGAGCAAACGGTTGGCCTCTACTTGCTGAACCTGTGATTCCACTTTCGTGCCAAGCCAATCGTTCCTTCTCAAAAATGAATTTAGCTTCAATTTTAGTGGTTTGCTGTAGCTTTCCCGATTTCTCTCTCTTTCTCACGTTCTAGCAGCTTCGACTGCTTTTTCTCACTTCTTTTCCCCCCAACTTCTAGCTTCTTCAAGAAGCTTCTCAATTTATCTACATAAATATATATTGATAATATATCTGTTGAGCACTAACCACGGCTGCTACTGTTCCTATTTCAATTTCCAGCAATTTACACGAGACACATATATATACTATATTCCTTTTTGGTCACGTGGTCAAACAATGTAGCTACTTTCTTTTAGACTCATATAGTATAGTTATATTCTACCCATATGTGCGTCTATATATTTGTACATACGGAACCATACATATATATATATATATTTTAGATTTTACCGTATCAATATTTTATTTCCTAAAATATTAATTTATGAAATAATATAAAATTTGCCTTAAAACTAAGACTCGGCATCATAATTATTTATTTTCACATAATTTTATAATTAATTATTCGTATCAGACCCATATATTCATCTTGGTACTCGTTTGACTGAGTCATCTATCTCTCTGAGCAAGCACTATTTTTAGTGGTCTGGATTAGTTTAATATTTTCTAATAATTAATTCAATCATGGCTCACTGTACTTTGGCCTATTTCGAATCGCTATCGTCACGTAATTTATTTTTTTATTAAATCAAGGTACAGTCTTGGTTCATGTCAGATTTTCGGGATATTACACGGGCCCCAAGTTAAAGTGCATCCACATTGTTGTTATCAGTATCTCTTATTGATTATCATAGCTTGATCATGTTATACTATTATGAATGATCATGAGATTGCACAACTTTTATTTGAGTGCATATGATTATACTTGAGATAACTCATGACTGTAGCTTGTATGATTATATTATCAGACAGATTTCATTGCTTTATCATTTGATTTTCTATCATCTAACATTGAGTTCCATATTCATTGACTGGCTAGCACATCTGCATTTATCCTAGTTCTTTCATGGATAATGCTCTCCATATTCATGTACACATGGCAAAGCAAAGGAGAATTACTTATTGGGCTTTCATCAGCTCACCCCCCAACTTACCACCCCTTTCAGGAAATGAAGCTGTAGAAGAACAGTAGTTGTAGCAGTAACAGTCAGCTAGATAGCAGTGGACATTACTTTTGAAGTTGTAAGTGTAATATTTAGTACAGACGGTCTTGTAGCTCTCCCATGTTATCCACGTCTTGTGGATGAACAGTTGTATTAAGAAATTTTGTATTCCGCATTTTGTAAAACATTATATAAATTACATGCAGCTTTTATTTATTTTATTCCGTATTAGTTGTTGCATGTTAGTAGCACTGATTGTGTAGCAAGTTGAGACCTTTGGTTCGACAAGCAGCGTCGGATCGGGTGCGCGACACGAGATCCGCATAGGGTGGGGTCTCGGGTCGTGATAGTAGAGAGAGAAAGATGTCGATGGTGTTTGTGTTTGTATATGTGGGTCATGTAAGGAGGAAAACAAAGAGATTCAAGGGCTGTGAGCACTGTCTAAAAGTTGGGAGAATCATTGAGAAGAACACAGGAGTGAACCAAGAGGAACAGAAGAGAAAAGGTAACCTGTACCAAGAGGAAAACAAAAATTTGAGGTAAGTGGGTTTATTCTGTTTTTAATTTTCTAGCGTTATTCGTTTAATTTAAAGTAGAGGGTCTGAATGAGCATGATTTAAGCTTTCAAATGCAAAAAGAATGATAAGAAATAATGCTAAAATGACCAAGATAATTTGAGTTGCAGGTTTATGAGATAAAATCGGGTTAGTGTATTTTTATGCTAAAAACTTGGTTTAAACTACATGGAACTGATCGTATAGAGTGCAAAAAATGAAATGAAAAAGAAATAAGTGAAAACAGTAAGAAACCAAGCATGAAAATTGAAATGATAAGTTGGCCGGAGCCACGGGTTTGGCCATATTCGCGGAGATTTAATGGATGAAACTTAAATCTAGGGCTAGATATGAGATCTCCATGAAAAATAGTAAAGGAAGGCATTTAAAAAGGGTTGAAAAATGACCAAAATCCGGTTGCTGTCGCCGGAGAAGAAGAACTGTTCATGCCAGAAACCTGTCGGAGTTCCACCGAAAAAACGAGGAAGAAGGGTTCTGTTTGGGGTTCGAGTATCGGGTCATGGGTTCGGGTCCAGGTCGGGACCCGACCGAAATAAAAACGGGTAAGTGAAACGACATAGTTTTGTTTAAGTTTAAAAAGTTTTAAAATCAAATTGGGAGTGTTTGGTTGCATGTGTAAGAAATTGAAATTCAAATTGAAATCAGAATAGGGATATCATATCCTTGTTCTATCACTGTGCACTGTTTGGTTATTCCTATTTAGAATAGGACTTTCAGAAATTTCAATTTGACCCAAAAATTTATGAAATTTACAAACTGACCCCCCAACTGTTAATTATTATGATTTGACCCCCAGAATAAAATATTAATTAAATATTAATATATTTAATTAATTTAAAATAATAGAAAATTACGAAAATGCCCCTAAGTCAAAAAGCAGTCAAACGAACTCCGATTAAAATAAATGAATAGTGAAATTTTATTATTTCGAGCATTCCAGACTCATCTGTGGGGTCCGATTTATGAAAAAAGGTCCCGAGAAGTGAGAACCAAAAATGCATAAATGACCATTTTACCCTTTTCAGTAACGATGTCCAAATTAAACGTATGAATAGTGTATTTCAACTATCTCGGACATTCTAAGACCAATGGTGAGGTAAATTTAGCGAGACGGAGTCCCAAAAATAAAAGACCCGTAGAAGTGCAAAATGACCATTTTGCCTTTTTTAGTATAGAAGTCCAAATTGAATTCTGCGAAAGCCTAAACTGACTTTCTTCGACGTTCCAGATTCAATGGTAGGATTTATTTTCATAAAAGAAGAATTTAAGATATAGAAGCATAAAATTTTTTGAATAGCATAATTCAAGTAGCGATAGGCTGAAACGTGTTTCTTAAATTTTAGGAACACGAGAAAGCAAAGAGAAGGCAGTCTAAATCCTTCTAGTTCGTAGACAGTAAAAGGTAAGTAAAATCCGATCTCTGCATGTGTTACATTCCAAGCCATGTCACAGTTCTTGTACATATATTACTTTCGTACTCTATACATCCACACCAGTATTTATTTAGCCACATTAATATTGCCCTATCATGTGGGAGACAGTTATTGATTTCTATATATATCTTGATCATGATTGTACACTTGTGCACAGATTTCTTTATGTACACTTATACCTAGGGCCGTGAGGGCCAGACAGCTTTATTCAAAGCAGTCTAGTAACCGTAGCCTCAAAAACTATTGTTACGTCAGATTGCCTAGAATCAGTTATGATTCCACTATACTCCTCGTGGAAGATAGCGTGATCCTGATATATTATTAGTGCCAGATTTGTGCTCAGTCTCATATCCATTCTGATGCTATTTAGGACCTTCGGGTCCAGGTTCTAAGTGGAACATTTACTACGTTGCTATGCGAGGCATGGGACGTACAGTCACAGTGTACACAGAGCAATATTCATACAGCTGACCGAAACTAAATATTCATACAGCCCGAATGGGAACTGAATATTTATACAGCCAACTGGAACTGAATATGAGCTCAAGGGGTAGCCGGGCCCCACCAGCACTAGTGCATCTCAGTTTTAGTTGATATCACTATCTTTTATTGTTGATATTCATAGCTTGATCATGTTATATTGTTATCGAATGATCATGAGATTTTATAGCTTTCATACAGTGCTTACACTCCATACTTGTGATAGCTCATAACTGTAACAGTATGACGTTGTTGGCATAGCAGTTTCTTTTCCTTATCATTTGACTTCCATCATATGATATTGAGTTATATATTCATTGACTGGCTAGCATGCTTTATACCCTTGTGCACATGGCAGAGTAAAGGACTACTTACTGAGTTTTCATAGCTTATCAGATACTACACAACATTATGCAGGTATAGATATCGAGGACAGATCCTAGAGTCTGATAGCTAAGAGGTGGACATTTGCTTTTGAAGCTGCAGTGTAATACTTAGTACAGACAGTCTTATAGCTCTCCCATGTTATCCACGTCTTAGGGATGAACAGTTGTACTAAGAAATTTTGTATTCCGCATTTTGTAAAAATTATATATATCACATGCAGCTTTTATTTATTTTCTTCCGCATTTTAGTTGTTGCATGTTAGTAGCACTGATTGTGTAGTAAGTTGAGACCCTTGGTTCGACAAGCAGCGTCGGATTGGGTGCGTGACATGAGATCCGCATAGGGTGGGGTCTTGGGTCGTGACATTTCATATCATTGCCCCCCACCCAGTCTTGACTCATGATATTCCTAAACAGATCCATTATATGCAATAATTACATGGAAGAGCCAAAAGCACAAATATAATGCTCAACAAGCCTTTAAGTTCAACAATCAGAAATACAAACAACACCCCTAATAAGTTCCTCTTTAGTTTCATAAATAACAAGCATATATCAGATGTTACCCAATTAATACCAACAGTCTATCTAACATCAATAAAATTCCAAAACAGAGAAAGATTGAACATACCTGACATATTTCAAATTTTAGCTTCACCTCAGGATCTACTTCAACATTGATAATTCCCACCTTTTCACAATTTTCAGGCTCCACGAATCTATTTAAAAAATGAGGATTTAGAGCTTCGTCTTTAGCTCCAGGCATTGACTCAGAATCCCATGACCACCGTCCTACCAACAAAGCACTGAACTCCAAAACCTTATTTATATTAGGGCTTCTAAATGAACACCTGCTACCAAATCATCCTTGCAAACATTGAGAATCAGTGCTAATTCTTGCACTTCTTGTCCCATCAATTAAATACTGGAAACCAGAAGTAACATGATCAGGAAATTGCTCACTAATCCTCAATCGCTGCTCCAACAGCTCCGGTTCTGCAGCACCCAACTGCAGCTCCTCTAACCGGCTAAATCAGTCTTCACCTGCACCAACACGTTGCTGCCTTATGCTCCCTTTGCCCAGTTATTTCAGCTCCATAGCATCACCAACTAAGCCCCCAACGGAGACCAATAAAAAATAGGACAGTCGACCCTCAACGTTCATGACAACCGCACATCAATACTCTCAACTATCCTCTGTTTTCTCACTAAAATAAACAATAGCAGCAGCACTGTCTGTCCCTCTCCTGCACTACTATACACATACATATATATATATATATATATATACCTGCTGCTGCACCTCCATCTTCAACGCTTCCGTGTCTCTTTCTATTTGGTTCCAGCAGCTTCGGCTGCTTTCTTGGCCGGTTTCTCCAGCTTCTTCAAGAAGCTTCGTATATAAATATATCTATTTAATATATCTGCCCCTTTTCTCACGTGCTTCTAGCCTTCTAGCGGCTTCTTGCTGCATTGCCACTCATTTACTTGTATATATTATTTTATACATGTGCTGCCTTTGAAGCTATCTAACTTTACTTATATATAAGCCCCTTCCAGTAGCTTCCTTTGAATTTTTCTGATTTTATTATTCTATAATATATATATATATATGTAATCTTATATATATATATATATATATATATATTCATACTTATATGATTTCTTTATATATTTTTCTATCTTTAGATATATAAGATCATATATATTTGTCCAAGCATAATTTCCGGTCCAGCTCACAATATTTAATATTTTACTTCATAAAATATTAAGTTCTGATATGCCGGTAAATCCGATATTAAGCCAGGGTATCTTTCCCGTATTTAATATTATATTTTACTGCCTTTAGGTCTCCAATAATTTATTTTATATTCATTTTATCTACATAATTATTTCACTATATCGGTTTAATATTTTATTCTATAAAATATTAAATTATAACATGCTGATAAAACCAGAAATTAATTTTGCCAACATTGGGTCCCTATTAATGACTTATTTATTTTCACATAATAATTTTTTTTATAATTAATTACTCGTATTGGCCTCATTTATTTATCTCAGTACTCAGTCGTCTGGGTCAATTATTTTTCAAGCATATTCATTTTATATCTGAAGGCATAAAATCCCGTTATGGCTTATCATATTTGGGGCTATATTGATTATTACCGTAACATAACCAAATTTTTATTAAATTGGGTGCAGTCTAAGAGATGTCAAATTTTTGGGGTATTACAATTTTGCCCCATTTGGACTTCGTATAGCATCAGGGGCATTTTGGTAATTTCACATGGTTTCATAGCCAAATTTTTTGGGACTTCGGTTCATAAAATGGACCTCACTATTAAGTCCAGAATGTCCGATATAGTTAAAATGGACTATCTTTTATTTTTAATTGGCCCTAGGTATCATCATCAGGGGCAGTACAGTCATTTACTATTTATGTGTCTTTATTTTTCGAGACTTAATTTCCCAAATCGGACTCGACCATTGAGTCCGGAATGCCCAAGATAGTAAAAATACACAATTTATTTATTCAATATGGGCTTCGTTTGACTTATTTAATGTCCAAGGATAAAATAGTAATTTTACTCAATTAATAAAATTATTTTATTAATTATTTATTTTTCAGGGGTGTATTTGTATAAAAATCCCAAGGATTGGGCCAAAAAAGGATTTCCAAAACTTGTTGGGGTCAAACTGTAATTAGGAATAGTTATAGTTTTATTTCCTTTCAATTAAGCCCTTGGACCGTTGGGTTTACTAGGTCAAACCCTAGATCGAACCCAATAGTCCCTGAACCGACCGGTCCAAGCTAAGTCAAAGAACCGGAATAAGATAACTCCCTTAATCCCCTTATCCACGGTTTGGGCTATCGTCAAACCTGATTTCCAATTTCTTACAGTTGTAACCAAACAGTCTGGAATTTATTTAAAACATAAGGCTTGAAATGACATAATTTCATTAATGCGATGGCCATCCCGCAATTCAACACGTGTCTGAGTTGACACGTTAGGTTTGAACGAGTTGGGCGAGTCGACTCGTCGTCTTCTTCATCGCATAGGTTACTGTAGCCTTAGTTCACTGTTTCCATTTTTTCCAATTTCGTGGATTTTCAAGCACTGTTTTCATCTGCTTTTGGGTGGTTTGAGTTTCTGGGGGTCAGGCCAATATCTTGGCATTCATTTTGTTCCTCAATTCGAGCTCAAACGCTCGGTCTAAGGTTTGATAATCAAACCTATAACTGGCTTGTAAATCCCTGTTTTTGTCCCAAATCTTGTGAGGTTTCCTTAGTTGTGATCCATGCATTATGAGGTTCAAGTCCCCATTCCCAAAATCACATTTTATAGTGAGTTTTTAAGACGGTGGCCAACACCCGAAACTTGTAAGTGACAATTTGGGGGTCCTTGCTTAGGTTCATAGGTCTCGAATTAGGGTTTTTCAAACCCTCAGAAGGTCTAGTTTAGGGCTTGACCAACCAAACTTGTCACGACCCGAAACCCACCCCATGCGGATTACCGGATCGCGACCGCCGCCCCGAGACCCGAGGGCCCTGAGACAAGGCTCGCATCTGCAGCGGTATCGAATAGATGTGCTACACATGGTTGCGGAAGCGTGAAAAACTTTTTCTTTTTCTTTTCTCATTTTAAATTATGCACATCCATCCGATACTGCTGTTCCATACATAGCATACATGGTTACACATTCAGAGTATAACTAAAACTTAAAGACTTCATACATTAATACAATACATATTCGGTTGCCCTGAGGGCCTATTACACATTCTTACATTGTCTATTAATACAAAACATACTACAAATGTTCATAGGTTTTTCAAAAGAAACTACTTAAACACATCCTTCCAAAAACAGCCAGACTCATCGTCGATGTCCTTAAGACCCTGTCTGCTGCATCACCTAAAAGGGGGGTCCGAACAAAGTCCGGGTAAGCTAATCTAAGCTTGTGAGCAATTCCAGTGTTCGTCATGGGGTTTTCAATTAGCAGTGGTTTTTAGCACATAAGAGTTGTAAAACATTCACTGCCAATTGCTTATACAATTTAGAATACAAAGTACATGCATTCTTAAAACAGATAGCTTTAAAACATTTAAAGTATTCAAGCTAAACTCGTGCTTCGATAAATAGAGAATATAACTCAAAACATATGCATTTCAAATACCTTGGAAACATTTAAGATATCCAAGCAGAACTCGTACTTCATCAGATAAATATATATAACTTAAATCACATCAATATGTATTTGAAAATGAGGGTAAAACCTGCTTCTATTTCCAAAATCACTTGTCATCTTTTCTCTTTAATTAGGTGGAATCTGTTTCGAACCAGACTCCCATTTTACTGCCAATACTGCCGATCTCATTTGCCTGGGGGATTAGATCCTACTACCGGGCATTCACTGTTTAATCCTGAAGGATTTCAACGTCACATGGGGTGGTACTTAGTACCGTTTATCTTGTAAAACATTTATCACATAACTTCTTCAATAGATACTTTCATGAGTATTTAAAAAAAACATGAAATGTATAATTTCTACAATAGGACTTCAAATACTTGTAACTATCAAATTCAGGATATTTAACATAATTTGGCATTTAAAACTTTAGACATGCTGAAATATGTTTTAAGAAAACTATGATAAATACCAATCACTGAGCATGTCATATAGAGTTATAAAACAGTACTATTAAAAGCTGAATCATGTAAATACTGAATTTGAAACTTCAAATACTTCACATCTTTGAACTTAAAACTTTTTCAAATCCATGGAGTTAAATCTCCAATTCAAACACAAGGTTACTCACCTTGATTCTTTAGGGTTAGTGCTAAAATGCGCTTTCCCACTTTCCTTGTAGTTCCTAAGAACAATTCATAAACACCTCATCAACTTCACATTCATGGTAATATCATCTCGATATTCCTTAACTTATGCTTAAACCGTATTAGATCCTAAACGATTTCACAATTTCATAGGTACTTAATTTAACTCGTACTTGTAACCTATGACATAATTTAAAGTGTTAGAAATTGAATTTATTTCAATTTATACTCTTCTGGGAGTTCCATTAACTTTATTTTAAAGTTATTTATTTGACATGTTTACGTGTCGTGTCTTTTCGCATTTCGCTTCTCGTACTTGCCTTAGTATTAGTACTTTGGCATCATTTCAGTTCATAGTTATCTAACAGATGCTATTCATCAAATTTTATGTCTTTTTATTTTAGACATTTCTTTAGGTCGAATAGACTCTACCATTGAGTCCGGAGCGTCGAAGAAAGTCAGTTTAGGCTTTCCAATCATTTAATTCGGACTGTTATATGTAAAAGGGCAAAATGGTCATTTATCGTTTTACGTGTCATATTTTTTTGTACTTCGTTTCGTAATTTGGACTCCATTTTTGAGTCTGGGATGTCAAAGAAAGTTAATTTAGACCTTTTCTGATCTTATTTCGGCTTTAGGGGTACCAGGGGTATTTTGGTCTTTTTACCCTTTTACGTGTCTTTATCTTTCGGGACTCCATTTCGTGTTGTGGACCTCACCATTGGACTCAGAAGGTCCAAGATAGTAAGAATACACTAATAACTTGCAAAGTTTGGGTCAGGGGTATTTTGGCCATTTACCCCTTACGTGTATTTATTTTTTCGGGCCCCGTCTCGTAAAACGGACCCTACCATTGATCTCAGAATGTCTAAAATAGTAAAATTACACTATTCATATGTTTAATTTGGACTCCGTTTGCTCTATTTATGCCACAAGGGCAAAATAGTAATTTAACCTTATTTATTAAATAATTAAATTAATTATTTATTTTTCCAGGGGTCTAAAAGCATAAATTTTCCCTCAGTTGGGCCTCAGTAGAATTTCCCAAAACAGTTGGGGTCAACCCGTAAATAGGTAAAGTGTTGGTTCATTTATTTTTAAAATAAATTAAAAACCAAAGGGTTCGGTCCAGTTTTAAATGAACCAGTCCTAACATTTTTCTATGCCATTTTCTCTGCTTTCTTTTCCAATCACTTCCTAACATCTAAATACATGTTTTAGCATTGATTTGAAGCTTCGAATATGGCTCAAAGCTTCGGTTTAAACCATGATAGCCCGAACTGTGAAACCTATGGTTCATGCTTATTTCTTAACCAAAATTCATGAGGTTTCGCTTGTTATGATCCCCTCTTCATGGGGATTCATATCTTGTTCCTAAATATCGGTTTAAACTGAGTTTTAAGGGGTTGGGTTGCAAAACCCGTAACCTGCAACTTGCGTTTGGTGGCCATTTCTTGAGCTTCAAGGTCGCGTACATAGATTTTTAAAACACCCTTGGTGTCTAGTTGGGGTTCCAAAAGTCCAAAAATGATTTAGCCACCACGGATTCAGACCTGCTTGAGCAAGGTCCATCCATGGCCATAGCTTATGGGTCTTGTAATCTTAGGTGTTTTTAAGCTAAATTTTCATGCTTGTTATGATTAGAAGGTGTTCTAAACATTATATATATAAAATGAAAGCTTTAAATCAGTTTATATGTAGAGAAATTCTAGAGAGAGAAAAAATGGAACTTGAGTTTTCTCACCTTCTTTCTCTCGATTTCCTTCCTTTTTCTTGCTTTAATTCCTTCCTTAGCTTCTCAGTTCTTCTTCTTTTGTTTTCTTTTGCAAGAAGAAAGCATGGTTTGCATGCTTGGAATTTTATAGAGAAGTGACCGACCTCTCTCTCTCTACTGTTCTCTCTCTCTCCTCATGACCTCATGGCCGAAACCCTTCACCTCTCAATTAATTCTCTTACACCAATTAATTTTACTTTTTCTCTATTCAGCTTTCTCTTTAATTTTTGCAAGATATTTTATATATATATATATATACATATAATATAATACACACACTTATATGTGAAGAAACACACACTAGCCGACACACACACACACTGCACTATTCACACACTGTTCACATGTATATACATTATATATATAGATATTCTTCCTTGTATACATGTATTTATATATATATATATTTATACACATTTCATAATATACACACACAATACACCATAATGTGTGTATATGTGTGCTTATTTATATTTAATTTTAATAATTAAATATATTCCAATATCATACATTAATTAATTATTTAATTAATCAATTTTCCTCTTTAGTGTAAATACCTTTACACAACTTTTTCATTGCCTCGTAATGCGTGCCATATGACCCGGTATCCCGGGTCGGGATATTACAAAACTTGGTTTGGTCTCAGTTGTTTTAGACTTGCTCTAATAGAGGTCATCAATGGCGGTTTCTCATGGTTTAGGGTTCTTCAAGCCTTGTTGGCCCTTCCAAATCAATTCTGATATTCCCTAGTGTCAAAATAATTCCATGCATGCAGTTAATAGGGCTTAAATAGTACTAAAACAGCACTAAAAGTTCTAGGAAATCAAAACAATTTTGATGCCTTACCTTTCATATAGTGAACTTCTCTCCCTATCTGTGGCACAATTCTGATCTTTTGGGCTTTTCCAAATGCAGCCATACTCCTTTCTTGTGCACCTTCAAGTGGCCACACACATATGCATGTACACACACTTGCATACACACACCTGATCTCTCTCTCCCTCTCTCACACTCACTCACACACACAAGCTCTCATGGCTTCTCACCCACAAGGTAACCCATACAGTCTGAGTGCAGAGTACACGTACTTTTGATATGTTTTGGAAGAGTACATATATATATATATATATTAGTGTACACTTATAGATATTCTTCTATAAGCATTCTCTTGTGGGCCCAAGTGTGATCATGTGGCTGGTACAGAAGCTGAGGTGGGATGATGGGAGCTGATGTGGAGAGGTCCAACTAATGATGAGGGGTTTGCGTGCATGGCCATTGGCCAATTTAGGAGGTGGCCTTGGTTGACTTAAGCTTATATACAATTCTGTTGTATATTTATGCATAAAATTGTTGGCAGCCCACTTGGTTTATTTTTGGGTGCCATAAGTTTCCCTCACTTGGTCAAGGGTTCTGATATACCACAAACAGATGCACCAATCACCTTGAGACACATGTGCTTACAGAACCGATAAACTCGGTCATACAGAGCAGGCGCAGCCTCCAGGGCATTCTCATACACATATCCTCCAGACCTTATGCTCTAGGCAATATTCACTCAGTATTCCGTATAGTTCCGACCTTGTTGTTTCCTTAACGACTGTCGAGCGGGGAATAAGGAAACAGTCTTCAACAAGGAAGCTGCTATCTATGATTATCTCTATCTACAGTACAATGTTCCACAAGGTAACTGCAATCTCCGATGATTAAATCCCTATTTTCACGGCTCCGAATCCTAATCAACTTAGGAAGGCCACAGTCTATAAATTAAACCCTACAGGTACGCTTTATTTTCATGCTCATTCTTTGGCTTTCAATTCAATTTACTTACTTAAGCATCGGAGCAGCTACCGCCGGAGCCAATCCGGTGGCCCTCTGATCCCCCTTTTTGAGTGTTCTACAGGTCGTAGAGCCCAGATTTCTTGTGAGCCGAAAAGTGCAGCATCAGTTTGGCACCGTCTGTGGGAATCGACTAATCTCCAAGTGCTCTATTCGCAAAAATTATTCTCCTTCTCACCAGAGAACCATGGCCCCAAATCTCTGACCAAGACAGTACACTCAAAATCCACAAAGCTCTCAACGTCGACCACCTGTTCCACGAGCAAGAAGGCCGACGGTTGATCCCGTGCGACAAGAGATTGAATCAATCAAACGACACAACGAACTGGTACAGGAACAGCTACTTGCCAAATCTAGAACTCTGGCAATCCTCACACAAAATCATGGGATGAGTCTTCCTAATCCGCCAATCAATCTTGCTGAAAGAACGCAACCCCGTATTATCACTGAGAATGAAGAGCCCCATGAGCAGGATCCAAATAACCAGTCTGGGCACCCTAGGGTGTTGCTCATGTTGGCAAAGATCCACAATCGTCAGCCGCCCCAGGCTGGGGAACATCAGCCTTCATCCCTGACGTCCATTACCGAAGCACTACTAGAACCCCGACTCAAGGGTTTCGGGAGCACATCCGGCACCACAGGAGCCTCGTCCCCAAGTAGCACCAATCCCGCCAGCTCAGAACCCTCCTCCGTCCGAGGGACGTGCTCAGTCCGACTACCCTGAAGCCGAGGCTGTAAGGCAAGGTTCACAAGAGGTCCGGTTCAGAGATCCACGAAGGGTCAAAGAAATTGTCGAATCTATGGACCGAACAATAGCTTTGAGAGGTGCCCAGAACCTTCCAGAGTAGGATGAGTTGGCCAGGCTGCTCGGAAGACTTGTCACCCCATTCACTCCTGCCATTATGTCAAAAGAACGACCAAGGAAGTTCCTGGTGCCAAAGTTCACCCTGTATGATGGGACTGGAGACCCAGGAGATCATCTATCGCACTACCAGCATACAATGGCCCTCCACGGGGCCTCTGATGCTTTTATGTGTTGAACTTTCATTACCAGCTTGAAAGGAACTGCTCTAAAATGGTTCCACCACCTCCTACCGAACTCAATTACCGGTTTCTATGAGCTCGGTAGGCAATTCCTAGACAGGTTCATGACCAGCAGAAGGCTCAGAAGGGGACCAGAGTTCCTGCTAAATGTCAAACAGACTAAGGAAGAGTCCCTTAGAGCTTACATTACGCGCTTTAATGCCGAACTCACAAAGATCACCGACTGCAGCCCAAGTTTTCTTGTAGCTGCCCTAATTGCTAGTCTTGCTCCGGTGGCTTTAGGGATTCCTTGACAAAAAGCCCTCTTGCTGACATGGCAGCATTAATGGACCGGGCCAGGAAGTACATCCACTTGGAAGAAGCTAACCGCACATCCCAAAAGGGCAAAGAGCAAAACCAGAGAGACAATCTGAAGAGGGAGGATCACAAGAAGGATGACCACAGAAAAGACTCTAGCAAAAAGAGAGCCAGGGGTCCAGAAAAGAGAACGGCACCCAAGACTGTTTACAATTTTGGACCAAGGGAGTTTACTAATTTTACCCCTTTGAACACCACACTGAATCAGGTACTCCGGCAGATCCGAGATCAGGAAAACCTGAGATGGCCAGAACCCATTAAAAGAGGTCCCAGCCTTCACGACCTAGGTAAAGATTGTAATTTTCACAAAGATCATGGGCATACGACTAACTCATGCAGGTCCCTTAGATATGAGATTGAGCAACTCATAATGAAAGGACGCCTCTGGGAGTTCATTAAGCAGGATGGGAGACAGAATCCCCACGAAGACAAGCCTTAGCAGCAGACAGAGCAGAGGCCTAAGCAAAGACAAGAGCAGAGGGAAGTTTGAAATGAGCCTCAAAGGCAGAACAACCACGTCATTTACATCCTCCATGCAGACTCCCCTATTACAAGAATGTCCAACAAAGCAAGAAAAAGGTATGCTCGGGAGGCCAGGGCTGCCCTAGACGTATTGCAGATCACCAACGTTGAAAAAAGGCTCAAACAGAACCAGAGATCCAGTTCACAGAACAGGACCTAGCAGGGGTACACTGCCCTCACAGTGATGCCCTCGTCGTCACTCTCAAGATTGCCAACTTCAAGATCAGAAGAGTTCTGGTTGACACCGGCAGCTCTGTCAATATACTATTCTATGAGCCACTCAAACAGATGGGGATGGAACATAACAGCATCAAGCCTACCACTGCCGTAATGGCAGCGTTTGATGGTAATCTCAGTACCCTAATGGGAAGGATCGACCTACTTACTACTGTAGGGGAAAGTGAAGGGCAGAAAACCACCATCTCAGAATACATGGTATTGAATAGGTAATCTCCCTACAATGTCATAATTGGGAGACCATGGCTGCACCAGATAGAGGCGGTTACCTCGACCCTCCATCAATGTTTGAAGTATATTCACAATCAGAATGTTTATTCAGTTAGAGGGTGCTAGCCGACTTCTCAAGAGCCATGCCATTGCACTCAAAGAGAAGACCACCAAATAGCAATTACAGTATGCTCGAGATTGTGTAGACCCAATTCTTTCCCACACTCCCGAGGAGGAAGGTTGCCCGTCCAGATCGAAGAACCCCTAAGCCCAAGGGGACGAGATAGTAGGGCCAAACCCATCGGCGAACCCATCAAAGTATTGGTCAGTCCAGAATCAGAGGGGCGATATTTGTACATTGGTCCAAACCTAACACATGCCAGGGCAAGAGAAAATAATCATGTTTCTGAAAGACAACCTCTCTATGTTTGCATGGGAGACCAAAGACATAGAGGGTATAGATCCAAACCTCATAACTCACAAACTAATGGTGGATCCAGACCACCCACCAGTGAGACAAAAAAGAAGGCCGCTGGCTCCAGAGTGGCATCAAATCATAAATGAGGAAGTCCAGAGGCTCCTTGAAGCCAAGATGATACATGAAGTATTCTACCTAGAGTAGCTGGCTAACACCATCCTGGTCAGAAAGAAAAATGGCAAGTGGAGGGTCTGCGTTGATTATACGACCTCAATAAGGCTGTGCCCCAAAGACAGCTTTCCACTACCAAGGATAGACCAGTTGGTTGATGCTACCACAGGGCACGAAGTCATGAGTTTTATGGATGCCTATTCTGGGTATAACCAAATCTAGATGTACCCTCCAGACCAGGAGAAGACAGCCTTCATAACCGAACGAGGTCTCTATTGCTATAGAGTAATGCCGTTCGATTTGAAGAATGCTAGGGCCATGTACCAGCGGTTGGTCAACAAGATGTTCAGCCCACTGCTCGGCAATACCATGGAGGTGTACATTGACGACATGCTGGTCAAAATTTTGCAGAAAGGTAGTCACCTCCAATACTTATCCCAGACCTTCGATATCCTGAGACAGCACAAGATGAAGCTCAATCCCTCAAAATGTACCTTCGGGGTAACGAAGGGAAAAATTCTTGGGATACATTGTCTCTCAGAGGGGTATCGAAGCAGACCCCACTTAGATCCAAGCTTTGATTGGACTGAAGTCACCGAAAACCAGAAAAGACATTCAGGCGCTGAATGGCAGAATCGCGGCACTGAGCAGGTTTATCTCCAAGTCCACTGATCGCTGCCTACCATTTTTTTAGAGCTTTAAAGGGGAACAAAACTTTACAATGGACGGAAGAATGTGAGAAAGCTTTTCAAGAACTGAAAGAATATCTTGCCTCTCCAGAGCTCCTATCAAAACTAGTCCAAGGGGAAAAGCTACTCCTATACCTTGCAGTCTCTGAGAACGCGGTCAGCTCCGCATTAGTCAGATAGGACAGGGGAGTACAGAGGCCCATATTTTACGTCAGCAGAGCATTACTCGACACCGAAAAAAGATACCCTGAGGTGGAGAAATTGGCCTTCGCCTTGGTAATATCAGCTCGAAAACTCCGACCTTATTTCCAAGCCCATCCAATTAAAATCCCAACTGCCTATCCTCTGAAGTCAATATTGAGAAAGCCTGAGGTTTCAAGAAGATTAGTGAAGTGGTCTGTGGAGTTAGGGGAATTTGACATATCATATGTGCCACGAAACTCTATCAAAGGACAAGCCTTGGCAGATTTCGTTGCTGAGTTCACCCCGGCACTTCAGGACAAAGCACAGCTCATTGAAACTTCAGGAACCTAGCTGCTCTATATTGATGGGTCGTCAACCGATCAGGGCTCAGGAGTGGGCCTAGTGTTACAGTCCCCTGACGGGCTCTCGTCAGAAAAAGCAGTTAGCCTGGGATTCAGAGCTTCCAACAATGAAGCAGAATACGAAGCCCTAATCCTAGGCATGAAATTGGCTGTGGAATGCGAGCTTCAAAACCTTAAAGTCTTCTCAGACTCCCAGCTGGTGGTAAGCCAAGTCCTGGGAGAATTCTCCATTAAAGATGATAGGATGCTTCGGTATTCCGAACTGGTGAACTTCTTGAAGCACTCCTTCCAGACGTTCTCTATCTAAAAAATAGAAAGAAGCCAGAACTACAGAGTAGATGCTTTGGCAAACATGGCGTCCCGCCTAAAGTCAATAGGGAACTCCATAGTAAAAGTTCCCTACCAGCCAAGACCCAGCATAGAGGAAGCCCAAGTTGCCCAAATTGCCGAACAACCCCAGAACTGGATGACTCCAATCCTCTAGTACTTAGAATTTGGGCTCCTCCAAGAGGACAAAAACAAAGCAAGGAGAATCCGAATCAGAGCGGCTCGGTACCTGATCTTGAACAATAAGCTTTACAGAAGGTCTTATTCTCAACCCCTATTAAAATGCTTAGCTCCAGAAGAATCTCAATATGTCTTGGCTGAAATACATGAGGGTATTTACGAAAACCATAATGGGGGTAGAACAATAGCTCACCGAGCTCTAACACAAGGCTATTATTGGCCTAGTATGCTGAGGCAGGCTAAGGAGTACGTCCAGAAGTGTGACAAATGCCAAAGGTTTGCCCCATATCAACAATAGCCCTATCATGAGCTTATCCTGATTACCAGTCCCTGGCCCTTTGTTTAGTGGGGGATGGACATCGTGGGCCCATTACCTAAAGCCCCACCAAACAGAAAGTATCTTCTGGTAGCCATTGACTACTTCTCTAAATGGGCCGAAGCTGAACCTCTAACACATATCACAGAGAAGGAAGTTGAAAACTTCACCTGGAAGAACATTATCTGCAGGTTCAGTATACCACGCGTGATCATCTCTGACAATGGAACGCAGTTCACTGGTAAAGTCTTCAAAAAAATTTTGTGAAAATCTCAACATCAGACAACACTTTGCCTCTCTAGGCCATCCACAAGCAAATGGGCAAGCAGAGGTCACCAACCGAACGATCCTTAATGGATTAAAGAAGAGGTTGGAGCAGGCCAAAGGAAAGTGGGCGGAGGAACTTGTCACGACCCGAAACCCACCCTATGCGGATCTCGTGTCGCGGGGCCGACCCAAAGGCCGTCCCTACTTTTTCCATTCCTGTGTCATAGTACTAACATGCAAAGTACTAAAAATCCTCAAACAATAACAGCGGAAGTCTTATCAGTAGTAGTACATCAGCGGAAGTCTTTACAATACATAATATGGTTCTACATAAACAAAATAAGAACCAAACGTAACCAGCACCCGGGGGTGGTGAATACATGGGAGAACTAAGACATAGACTGATACAGTTCCTCAAAAATGTCCTCCTACGCTCTCAGACTCCTACTGGGGTCTTGCAGCGTCATCACCTGAAATGGGGGTAAATAGGGGGAAATGAGCTACGAGAGCTCAGCAAGTAAAAACAGATCTCCAACACTGGTATCGATAAGATACAAATCCATGAATAAGATTATGATAGCCAATCATAAGGAAGGAGATGCTGTAATAGCCAATGAGAACAGTTGCCATGAGGGCCAATGAATAATAAGACACAATGTTCAATTAAGAGTAATGGATACACCATCAACATGAATCTCTCAACAACAATACAACAACAAGAAGTACTGCCATAATAAACCGATCATAATCAATTCAATGAAGAGTGTCTTTTCCGTTAAGATAAGTCATAAGGAATAGTGTTATTCAATAACGTAATCATACCAATTCTTAGGAGATGCATTTACTCTGTTCTCAGGTAAAATGCCAATGTAAATGTAAATGAAATGCCAATGGGAATGCAATGAAAATGCCAATGTTTATGCCAGTCAATTGGCGGTGGAAAGCCTTCGAGGAATTCATTCCTGCCACCTGTCCATTTATGTACTTGACCCTTAGGTCTCCAGTTAATACAGAAAGCATCAGATGGATGTTGTGACTGAGCACAAATCCCGTATTCATAACATATCAAGATTATTCATAATTCCATAGAAGTATAAGATGGAATATCATATATTCAGTAAAGACATAGCAGTAAGCCTTTCAAGGCATGGTTCACAATGAAGACATAGCAGACAATAAAGACATAGCAGTAAGCCTTTCAAGGCATGGTTCACATGATAACAACGACATAGCAGTCAATCAATGTCCACAAGATAGAACAATATCGCATTGTGGATAACAATAACGTGAGGTACTTGATTATTCATAATTCCATAGAAGTATAAAATGGAATATCATAGATTCAATGAAAGCATAACAGTAAGCCTTTCAAGGCATGGTTTAACATGAAGTAATGATACCGTAGTAATCAAGGTCCACAAGATAGAACAATATCACATTGTGGATAGCAATAGCATGAGGTACTTTCAAGAGTACAAGTTTGGCAGTAAAGAGAATAAACTTGGCTAGGAAACACCATATGGAAGAGAAGGTGAATTTACTTACCTCTATCGTGATTCTAGATCAGGAAATCCGTGAGTGTACCCTTGCCTTCGAGTTTCCTATATATCAGTGAATACGTTTCAGAATAAATGCTATTCATCAAATTTTATGTCTTTCTATCATAAGTATTTCAAATACTATTTTAGACTTTACCATTGAGTCCGGAATGCCGAAGAAAGTCGGTTTAGGCTTTCGCGGAATTCCATTTGGACTTTTGTACTAAAAAGGGCAAAGTAGTCATTTTGCACTTTTGCGGTATTTTATCCTTCGGGGTTCCGTCTCATAAAACAGACCCCACCATTGGACTTAGAACGTCCGAGATAATAGGTTTTGACTATTCATTTGCCTTGTTTGGACTTCGTTTGACCCATTTTTGGATTAGGGGCATTATTATAAAAATTAATATTTAATTAATTTTCCTATTTGGGCCACAGTAACATTTCCTAATACATTTGGGGTCAAAGTGTAAATACCCAAAGTTACGGTCTGAACCATTGGGTTCACTGCCTAGAAACCCTAACCGGTTCGGTTCTTCACTGAACCAAACGGTTCAGTTAAATTTAGAGAACCGGATTAACATATCCACCCTAACCACCTTATCCATGGTTTGGATAACCTCCAAACCCTAATTCCAATTTACTATCTCCATAGCCAAACAACCCTAAATCCATTTAAAATCCATCTCCAAAACGACACAGTATCATGCCCCATTCATATCCGATCGGGTCCCGACCCGATTCAACCCAAACCCGTCTAGACTTAACCCGGTATCCTCCCCGATTTTCCGGTCATCTCCCTCAAAGCTCCGGTGAGCTGTATTAGGGTTCCGGCGTCCCTTCCGACGCCGGTGACCGTTCCCATTTATTTTTCTCATGTATTTTTAATGCCATTTTATCCCTCATCACATGGGGGTCATAAATCTATCTTCGGTTTCCCATTTGAACTTCTCTAACCTCACGAAATAGGGCCTAAATGTCTCCGGCCGACTTTCCGGCCAAGTGACATTTTTCATTTCCGTGGCTGTTTCTTCTAGGTTTCAAACCCATTTCGTTCCTAGAGTGTTTCTGCACTTCTAAGGACCATTTTCATAAACAAACATCAAGGTTTAAGCATGATATTCATGGAACCCGAAATTATCCATGAAACCTGCAACTCCATATTTCTCCATGGTTTCTCAACCTTTTAACCTGATTCTTTTTGCAAAATAATCCATATTTCATGCTTGTTTAGATCCTATAATCATATATAAGCTTCATGCTTTAAATCTCAAAAACAGAACTAAAACTTGCTTACCTGGGTTTCGGATTTCAGCCCATTATGACCCTCCAAAGTTCCTGTTTATGCTCCTAAGTTCTTTGCCAAAGTGTTCTCCCAACAATGGTCTCTCTTTTGCCTTTAAACCCACACCCGTAGGTTTATATTTGTAGAGAGAAGTTTCCACCGCCTCTCTCTCTTTTCTCTCTCTCCCTCTCTTGGTTTCTCCTCCTTCTATGGCCTCTTTCCTTGACCTAGGACCTGTGCTCCCTCTGCCAAATGCAACCTTTGCATTAAATGGTTGGGAGACTTGTTTTACACTCATATATACATATATCATATTATATATATATATGTAACACACACATCTCTCACCTAGCCGACACACACACACCTCACTTACATCACAGCTGTATGCTGCCCAAGGGCAGTTTCCCTTTTTCCTTTTTCCTTTCTTTTTGTTTCTTATGTAGATATACCTATATACATAAATACATCATACATGTATAATACATTATATCTTATACATATACACATGAAATACACCTCTTTTATACATGTATATACATGTATATGTAGGGGTCTAATTCCATTTTAAATCATATTTACATACCTTGATTTTTATTAAGCTACACATCTATGTTTACGTATGTATGCATGGAAATACGTGCATGCACGCATTTCAATACAATGCCCTGTAATGCTCGGGTGTCACCCAGCCTTGGTCATTCATTTCTATGATTCACAGTTCCAGTCATTCATTTTCATGAAAATACTATGATATACATATCTTACCGTTCAAGTTACATGTGTTAACCGACCTACCTCGGTATACGTGACGTATCCCGGGTCGGGATATTACAGAACTCTTTGGGGTTCTTTGGTCCTACAGAACAACCAGAAGAACTCCCACCTCTAAAACTCCCTTCTCACTGGCCTATGGTACAGAAGCAGTAATCTCGGTTGAGATTGGTATGCCAACTTTAGGAACTGAAGCCTTCGAGCAAGAGTCCAATGGTTAGCAGTTAACAGAAAATTTGGATTTACTTGAAGAAAAAAGGGGATCAAGCCAGCATCAAGATGGAAGCCTATCAGTAGATAATGGTCAACAAATCCAAGGTAGGGCTTAAGACGGTCAGCTTTCAAGTTAGAGATTTTATCTTAAGAAGAGCTTTTTCAAACACCAAAGATCCCACTATGGGAAAGCTGTCACCCAACTGGGAAGGCCCCTATAGAGTGACAAAGGTTGTTAGGCCTACCACCTATTGGCTAGAGGACATGGCTGGGAAACCTATTCCTAGGCCTTGAAATATAGAACATTGACGGAAGTATTATCGGTAAAGATTTGTCTTTCTTTTTAATACCTCCATAACATATTCATCTCTAATGCACAGGCCTTCAGAGCCTGGTCCATCACTAATGCATAGGCCCTCAGAGCCTGGTCCATCTTTAAATGCACAGGCCCTTAGTGCCTGGTCCATCTCTAATGCACAGGCCCTCAGAGCCTGGTCCATCTTTAATGCACAGGCCTTCAGAGTCTGGTCTATCTATAATGCACGGGCCTTTAGTGCTTGGTCCATCTTTAAATGCACGGGCCTTCAGAGCCTGGTCCATCTCTAATGCACAGGCCTTCAGAGTGTGGTCCATCTATAATGCACAGGCCTCTAGAGCCTGGTCCATCTATAATGCACAAGCCTCTAGAGCCTAGTCCATCCATAATGCACAGGCCTTCAGAGCCTGGTCCATCTTCAATATACAAATTCAATGATCCAGTCCATCTAAAGACAAAAGTTCCAAACATCTTCAACTAAAGTTCGATTACTACTTACACAAGTTTCTTAGATCGGCATACCTAAGAGCTGATACTTAGATTATTTGGCTTATGTACCAACAAGCAACGAATACTGCAGTACCGAGCAGGTTTAAAGTACTTTGGTTCAAGGCACAAGTTTTATGTAAGTTTCTTTGATTTAGTCTTAGAACATACAGAAGAGTTGTTGATCAGTAGTGTTCAGAAAGGCGTTCTAACTCCAAAAGAGCACATCGAAGCACAAGGTACATCAGATTTGAGGAAAAGGAATTCAATTTTATTGATGATTCATAAAATTTACATCAGTACAAGAAGACTGGAAATAAAACAAGTACACAGAAGCTACAACAAAGACATCACTACG